>BMAU01012716.1:0-565000 GCA_019973935.1 Trichonephila clavipes
TAAATAAATTCTTTAATTTTTGCTTTTGCCCTTCACCGAGCTTTGTATCTGATAGATCAATCTCAACCGGCTTTTCCACTTTCGGCAACTCCTTAATTTGGTCATCTGGAATGATCAGAGATTTCTGATCAAAATCTATAGTCAATTTGGACTCCATAAAATCAATGCCTAAAATGCATTGGTACTGCATATTGTTAAGAATGTGAAATTCCCAGGTTTTCTGGAACTTTCGGATCCGAATCTGTAATTCGACCCGACCTAAGTGACAACACGGGGCTCCCCGGGCCGTCACCACTCTATCTTTCGTCTTTTGACGTGGTGGATACGAAAAACATTTGCGATAGACCTCCTCTGATATGAAAGATTTCTCCGCTCCCGTGTCCCAAAGGGCTGTAATGAATGTCTCATTTAAAAGAATGGGGACATACGGTAAATCCACTGGAGTCATTCGTAGTGAAGTTATCCTAATAGATCGGTGTTCCGCATCTGGAGGAGTTTCTGTACATCGCGATCGATCACCCCATACTCGCATCGATCTTTTAAATGTTTAAATATCTGTTTTGATCTTTCTGACCCCTGAACGAACTGTTCCTCGAACCACCTTGTCGATCGCCTGGATTGTGGAATCTATGATCAGATTGACATCCTCAGCGTCGACCATCGAATCTCCGATTATCCGCAACATCCTGACTCTCAAATCTTTTGAACTCTCTCCGTGGTCTGCTATTGTCCGAGTATCTATTATTACACCTCGTTTCCCTCCAATTTTCCTGCCGATTCCTGCTAGGGAAACGATTGTTCTCGCTTGGATTTGTATCTCGGAATTCCCAACTCGAACCTCTGATCTTTCTATTCATAAACCTTTTCTCATACTTATCAATTATTTGTAGAAGGTTAGATGTAGTTTGCGGATGCCTAACCTCTACATAATCTAAAATCTGAGGTTCTAACCTACTAATAATATGATCCATCAATTTTTCCTCCGTCATTTCGAGTTTTAAGATTTTGTGGATGTTTAATAAGTCATACACAAAATCAGACGGTTTTTGATTATGCTTTTGAGATGATGCGAAAAAACGAGTTTCTAGTTCCGACATATTTCTAACCACGGGGAACTGTTCTGTCAAAGCTTGCTTTAAGTGCGCGTAATCCGTCGCCTTGTCTTCTAAAACCCTATAACCTAGAACCTCAAACCAATCTAGTGCCCGTCCTGTGAGATGACCCTTTAAATATGCACAAGCTAGTTGTGTGGGTATCTCGTAATATGTTAAGTTATTATCTATATTTTCCAAGAACTCTGCCACGTTCTCCACCCCTGAAAAATACTGCTCAGGGGTGATTCGAAAATTAGATCCGACTCGAAACTCGGGATTTACTCGTTGGGCGCCACTGTGGGGACCCCCCTGGGTCTCACCTTGGACATCAAGATTAATTTGAGGCAAAGAATCACTAAGAGCCATTTTGAGAATAATAATAATATTTATTTATTATTTCAATTTCTCAAAAAAACTCTAATAACATATAATACTTTTATGTTACGTCAAGTAAAGGGATTTACCTTTACACTAAATTTAATTACGAATTATGCAACTAATTAATAATTACGTTTAAGATCAAGTAAGGTCTACCGAAATAGGAGGTCCGAGAAATACACGTACTCGAATTCTTAACTTTCTTTAACTTTAACTAATTCGACTAAACTAACACTTATTTTAAGCGTACGTAAATTATATTTAACACTGACGATATCAGCTTTCTGGTACTTCCGTAGAATCGTAGCAATACTTCTTCAATATCTTAATATCCTGGAATCCTCTAAGATTGAGGTGAAAGTTGCTGGCTCAATAGCCTTCCATCATCTACGTTGCTAGCTTACAACGCTTGACTTAAATACCTTATCTAATTTGCATATCCCTTTCATCTTTTTGGAGTTGATTGGAAATAAACGCGAATTTATATTCCCCAAAAAGAAGCCTAAGAAGATTAGTGAAAAAAGGTTCCGTACAGATTCGTCATAATTATAACAGTCATTTGAGCTGTCATCTCCCACAGAGGTGTGCGTAACGCTTACAAACCCTAATCTTGCAGATATGTACCCTATTAAGGATTGGCAGAAGAAAATGCACGAGCAGCAGAAAGATTGTATCGCGAAAGGTACACAAAGATGCACAGGACCGCCATATGTTTGCTAATTTGCATCACAATTAGTGTCAATATACACTGAAGTGCCACTGAATTAGGCAACCATACGCAAGCAAATACGATGTTCCTTTTCAAATCATCGTGAAGAAGGCTGTGAATGCTGCCATATGAAATTCCAAGTTCAGAGGCAATAGTATCGATGGTTATTCGTCTGTCTGAGCACACGATTTCTCAAACACGCTCATCGTTCTCATGTGCGGTAGAGGTACCCGGTCGTCATTTCGGTCATCTTCTATGTTTGTGCGACCTCCAAGAAAACGCTTATGCCACTCGTACACAGCCGTTTTTTCATGGCATCGTTTTCATATGCTTACTTCAGAATTTCGAGTGTCTCAGTAGGTGATTTCTCAAGAACAACAGAGTTTGTTGTATTTGCACTCTGCATCGACAAAAAAAGACATTTCAAAATCCGACTAATTGAAAATTCACTTTGTCAGAAATTATCTGTAGCTAACGCCAACTATACCAGAAAGGAAATCCAAATGGCTGAGTGTTTTCCTTATTAGTGCTGCCTACCTCCAAAAGAGACATTTCCCCTACAACGTACACCTGTCTGAATGTAAGGAACCATTCTGGGAACATTTTGAGTCTAGTGGTATATTCTCAGATGAATCAAAATTGACCCTCGATATTCTGCATGGTCAACAGGAGAGGCCATTGTAGAGCTAATGAAGAATTTAACTTTGACTGTGTTATACTTAGGGTGAAACATCTTGTTTCTCAGATAGTCTGAAGGAGTTTATTGTACCAAGGGACGGATTGACTCAAATTTTTAAGGTACTTTAAATGTCCTGGTATAAAGACAACTGTTACTGTTTTACCGCTATTAATTGCCACTTTGGATCTATCTCTGAGTGTTTTCCCCCGATGATACAAGGCTATGCATAGTGACAAAGTGGTAAGTATCACATGTAAGAACAATTCACATCAGTATATTGTATATTTTACTTATTGTTCTCCTTTTCATGTCCATTTTTCATATCCATAGATAAAAAGGAGTCTGTAGGATCTTTAGATCACTAACGAGCAATGGACAGGTAACCATCCAGATTTAAATTCGATTGAAACTCTGTGGAACCAGATTGATAAGGAAATGTTTAACAGGAAACCTGGATCACTGATGCAATTAAGAGGAGCCCTTATACAAGTTTGGTACTGTTGACGCAGCTAAAAGAAGCCTTTGTGTAATTTTGGTCCCTTGAATCTGTTAAAATACTAATTTACTATTACTAGAATACTAATACTACCTCAGGCTTTGTGCAGCCATCTTCAAGACCAGGGTTGGTCTCACTAAATATTAGTGGCAGCCAAAGTTATTAAAGTTCCTATTTTCTCTTGTGGCAGCTAAATTGTATTATTTATTTAGTTAATATTCAATTTTGTTCACAGCGATGAATAAAGTGTACATGTTCCTTTTTATCCCAATTTGCGTTAAATGCTTTTTTTAGTTGGCTTTCACATGATTTGGGATGAATATGTTTTGTTTGTAGTTCTAACAGAGTGTAAGTATATCTTTGTTCTTTTATTGGTGGCAGTACGTGATTGTCATGTGCAGTATAACTGCTGTTTTTCGATTTAGACACTATTTTAAAGCCTGTGATGCTTTCAAGTGCCCACCTCTATGCTCTACGCATACAGCAAAATATAAATGTTATGTGTAATAAACTGAAAAGAAAAAAAAAGTACAAAAAATGCAAAGAGATGAACAATTACAGCTCTTAAAAAACAAATTAATTCTTACACAAAAATACGTTATAGCGCAATCTATCTTGTCAGATATGGCCAAATGAACCACCCTATTTAAGTGAACATTGTCATTCCCCAAAATAAGAGGATGACCAAATGTGTCCTGAAAAGACGAACGTAAGATTCAAGGTATCATCACTATACCTCAAACATGTCACATAGTTTTTAACAAACACATAGGGGTCTATGCGTCCATTCGGCTTGATGCCTCTAAATAAAAATGTGTCAAGAATTAATGGTTAGGCAGAACTTGTGTGCGTGTGCGTGTGCGTGCGTGCGTGCGTGTGCGTGTGTGTGCGTGTGTGTGTGTGTGTGTGTGTGTGTGTGTGTGTGTGTGTGTGTGTGTGTGTGTGTGTGTGTGTGTGTGTGTGTGTGTGTGTGTGTGTGTGTGTGTGTGTGTGTGTGTGTGTGTGTGTGTGTGTGTGTGTGTGTGTGTGTGTGTGTGTGTGTGTGTGTGTGTGTGTGTGTGTGTGTGTGTGTGTGTGTGTGTGTGTGTGTGTGTGTGTGTGTGTGTGTGTGTGTGTGTGTGTGTGTGTGTGTGTGGACTCATCAATGAGCCCTTCTTCAAAGTCTGCACCATGCGGAGGAAATCTCCTAGTAAACAGATCTCTGTAAATGTTGTCTGCAAACAGAAATCTCTTAAAGTTGAATTCATGTGGCCTCATAAAGTTCACGAGACAGTTGAAGAACTGTTGCTCTTCTGCTAATATCACAATAATGGGAAAATATCGATCCTAATCAGTTATAGGAGCAATTTGAATACCTTGCTCAAGCCTCCTTTATGCGAATTGGTTTCTCGGAACTCTTTCCATAAACTACAAAGAACACTAAGAGTTACACTAAAACCTCTAGAAAATTGCTGTAAGACCAACCAATTGTACGTTAACCAACAGTTTGATCCCTCTTAAAATCGGCCGTTAACCAAAACTGCTTTTGGTGCCGTCGTCCAGGCATCTTTGGCATCCCACGTGTCTCCTGGAATATAGAACTTTCGAAATTCTGGATCCTTAGGCCAGTGGGGAGCAACCAGTGACCTTCTTATTCACTTTGTTGGCTTTAATCCTTCTTACTAGATAAAAAAAATATTAATTAAATATTTTATTAAACATAAATACCTCCATACATAACATAAAACATTGTTACTTCCTTACTATTTTAAGTTTAAATAAAAACCAACAGAATAAGTAGTATTTGTATAAAACAGGCAATGTAAAAGAGTTGTTAGGATGTGAATTAGTTGGTGATGCTTAGTAAAATTCAAGGAAATGCCACCAGTAATGTTGGCAACATTAATTCAGGACAAAGTGAGCAGTTCTCAACTTTATTTTCTTCCCGCTACTCTGCAGGGCATGCAAAAAAAGATTTAGCGAGAAACTACCAACATTAGCAACGCTTCCCATCGGATGGCAACTCTTTATGATTTTCATTTTTCCTTCAACGGCCACCTTAATAATAAGCTTTAATAATAAGCTTAATAATACTCTTTGACCGATATAATCTGTAGAGACATGCCATGGTTTTCACTTTCACTCAGTGCAACCTAAAATGGCGGACTAAGAAAACGGTGTGTTGAAGATGAGAATTTCAACAATTTTACGGTTTAAGGGGCAATAAAGTTGCTCTTTTGTTGAAGATAATGGAAAGTCATAGTGTGTTATCTGTTCCTAAGGGCTTCTGAGTATTATATACTATGAGGTATGTTTACAGATAGCTAAAAGTAAAAAAGTTTCTTAGGAATGTTGAGCCCATTAAAAAAATTCGCTGTGAAAATAACATCTTCATTGAAAAATAAGATGGCTAGAATTTGAACTGTATTTATTGACTCGTCAGACAGTAAGTAGAATTATTAATATGGGTAGGGAAGTTTCAGGTATACTCTCAAGGACATTTAGGGGGATATGGATTTTCCTCTATAGGTCTAATTGAGAGCAGAGATATAGCTTACATCGGCCAGCTCCTTACCTTTGTCAGAACTATAAAAAAGAATTTGAAATTAATGAAGAACTCTTGGAATATTAAAATCATTAGAAACTAGCACCAAAGGCATTGACATATTAAACGTACTGGACATCGTCAGTTCTAAAGGATTTAGGAAAGTACTCTGACATTACAACTGATGGAATTAAAGCAATGGTTGGTCGTAGAACTGAGTTGGCATGTCGGTGTGAAGAAATAGACATAAGTTACACTCATGTTCAAAATTAAGGCCACAAACATAAAATCTGTAAAAGCTGATGAACTGTTTACTGTTTTGCCCCGAAGCATTCCGAACAGAGGTATAATACAATGGCAGTCGGAATACAGCAACATAAAAATAAGGAAAAGATTTTAATCTGTGAACTAAGACACAAATCATATTAAAATGTGTGAAATCATGAAGTAGAGATAAAGCATTTACCTCAGGAAAAGTCTGTCTAATATGGAGTGTTACCACTGGGAACTGATCTACAAGCCTCACAACGAACTGCCATACTGTTTATGAGGGTGTCAATAGTTATTTATGGCAACTAAGCCTATTTTTCTAAAAGCGGGACTTTTAATTCCAAGGGGATCCTGGGAGGGGAGCAACACTGAAAAGTGGCTTTTCCTAGATCAACCCAAATATATTCAATAAAGGAGATCTTGAGGGTCCATCCATACGGCAAATATCCTCTCCTTCATGAAATTTGTCAACAATGTGAGTTCTGTGCGACCTTGCATTATTGTCCATAAAAATGCAGTCCGGGCTCATAACACCAAAAAAAAAACCTTACATAGGCTTCCAGAATCCCATCCCTATAGCGCTGTGAGTTGACAGTACCCGCATTGGAAACGTACATTGGTTTACGACTGTCCAACATTATGCCACTACACACAAGGATTCCTTTTCCACCAAATCTGTAGATTTTTGCTAAGTAAGAGGGGTAAAAGTAAGCTCCATTTTCTCTCCAGGTAAAGACTCAACCAGAATCACTTTGTCTGGTACGTTTCGACTCATCACTGGAAAGAACACACCCCATTCTTGTGGTGTCCACGACTGATGTTTTCATCTCCATAATATCCGATCTTTCCTTCTGGATATAGTCAAAAGAACACACCAGATTGGAAACTGGGCATAAAGGACAGTCTCTGCAAGACGGATGTAGACAGCTTGTCTGGAAATTCTTCTTCCAGACACAGCAGCAAGGTCACGAGAAGGCTGAGCAGCTGTTTTCAGTTTAATGCTAAGTAACGGTCCTGTTCAGAAGTCAATGCTCTGTGGCGACCTTGGCTGACTTTCCTGGTGATAGTATCACTTGTTTGGAACTAATTCCATAATCTAGAAACCACTTTCGGGCCACTTGTAACCTCCGAGCCTCCACCACTTGAGCAGGTCAGTTTCAAGCCTGTCAATGACTCTCCATCTCAAGGAATCATCTAAAACCAGTGATTCCCAAAGTGGTCTATATAGGCCCCCAAGGGTCTATGATGACCTACAAGGGGTATGCGTCAGTGAAAAACAAATTTGGAGGTCCATGAGATGTAAATGGGGGTCTATGATGGTGGCTCTCTTTTAAACCAAATCATGATTTTAAGTTTAAAAGAAAATTTAGTCAAACGGAGACCAGATTTTACCTATTTAATAGATTTATTTACTAATTTTAATAAGGTTAATTTGCAATTACAAGGTGACAGCATAAATTTTATTAAAACAAAGATCATGTCGGCAATTTCGGCTTTAAAAAGACATACCTGTTATTTATCACGAATTATGAAATATCGTGAGAAAATTTTTAATTACTTTTCCTAGTTGAAGCTTGCTTGCCAATCTCCAAAACAAAAAAAGAAAGCGGGTAAATAAGGTCTGGACACTACTAACTGAGGAGGTTTAGGGTTAAACCTGACACAATTGATTCTAAATGTTGAAAAATTGTTATTAAAGCACCAGATTTATTCCTCCCTTTAAAAGCATTCGTTTGTTGCTCAGTTATTTTATGTATTAATTAAATTTTAATTTAATTAACATGCTTTTCTTAAGTTTTAAAAACTATACTTCACTTCAATTACAAATTTAAATCGTTTAAAATAATATATATATATATATATATATATATATATATATATATATATATATATATATATATATATATATATATATATATATATATATATATACCAACTGTCAAAAAGACATTTAAATTGGTAAATTTGCAAAAAATTCAATATTAGGTAAGCAGGGGTCTACTCCAAACCGAAAAACATGGCAAGGGGTCTATGAGACAAAAAGTTTGGGAATCTCTATCTAAACCATTATGAGAAGTAATTCTCACTGCAAACAGA
Source organism: Trichonephila clavipes (assembly GCA_019973935.1). Lineage (NCBI taxonomy): Eukaryota > Metazoa > Arthropoda > Arachnida > Araneae > Nephilidae > Trichonephila > Trichonephila clavipes. The sequence goes on from BMAU01012716.1 coordinate 8,248, forward strand.
CTAATTTGTTTGTTTTAATGCAATATTCACAAAACTTGAGGAAAATTTCCATATGCTTGAATGATCTTAATCCAGTAGTTCTGCAAAAACTAACGAAACTTTTCATTAACTGAAGATTGATATCGTATATTACCCGTTCTTCAAAATAAAATAAAAGACAAATTCTATCAATTTTACTGGAGACATTTTAAAATTATTAAGAAAACATGCTTAAGACCTTAATTTTGGACATAATTATTTTTGTTTTTCCTCTGCATAATCCACCAGAAGGCTCTCTGTTGAAAAATTAAAAGGCTCAGTAAGATAACGAAAACTGTTGTAAATACTGTAACTTTAGTTAGCCATAAAAAAAAACCCAGACACGCAAAACATTTATTTTATTCCTGAACAATTTGGAAACTGAGTTAGTGACACTTTACAGTACTGTGAAGTGCGTTATCTAAGTGCTGGAAATTGCCTACATCAATTTTTTTTCTTTTGGGGTTGAGAAATTTCTCAGAAATGAAAACATTGGAACATTATCAAGAAAAGCTTTAAAAAATTCTTGCTTTCCTGACAGATTTATTTCTTTATCTAAGTGCTTTAAGCCTAAAACTGCAAGGTAAAACACAAAATATCTCCCAGCTTTGTAGATATATTGAAGACCACCACAAAAACCTGGATGTTATGCAAATAGAAAACTAAAATTCAGTGACGCAACAGCCCATGAGGGCCAGAACCTACTGTTCTGATCTCAGTTTTTATGATCTTGGGCCCAAAGGCGCATGAGCAGATGTTCCGGTCAGGTGGTCAGTCTGACACGAAACCCCCAGTGTTTAGTTCCCAAGTAAGTTTGGTATTCTTTTATCGACTCCCTGAGGAGATGAAAGGCTGAATCGACCATGCCCAGCCCGGGGTTTGAACCCCGGATGAGTGACGGGAAGCGAAGTACACTACCACTCAGCCGCTAGGCTTCCTTTACAAAGAGAACAAATAGAAAATAATACATCACACTTCCTATCTGCTCAGCATCTAAAAGAGGAAAAAGAAAATAACACAAAAGTTAGTATATGTTTCGTGAAATATAACTGATATAAAAAAAAAAAAAAAGTTTCTGGACAGATTCCAAGATTTTGACACCCTAAAACCAGAACATGCACTGTTTAATAATACATTTAAAATTGAAGTGAAATTCCCATACAATCTTCAAATGAAAATTTTTAATCTACAGTCTTCATGAAAATCCCCTAAAAAATTCCTGAAAATTTCTGGAAACTGATTTCCAAAACACATTTCCCAAAACTGATTAAATTTTCTCAGCAAATGTAATTGGTGTTTGGATGTACAAATATGAATGAAAGGGATTTTTCTGTTCCCAAACCCTTTAAATCAAAAACGAGAAATCACAGTGGAAGTGCTTCTCTGAAATATAGCCTGAAACTTTGCCTTACGGAGCTTACTTGAACTTTAATATACGTATATCACATAAAAGCAGTGGCAATTACTGATTTATTGAATGCTAATTGATTTCTCGAATGTAAAATAAAGTGATGTACTAAATTAATAAGCTATATGCAATTCATTATATTGCTTTAATGTCTATGACCCTCTATTTCTTATACTAAAATTTGATTGCTCTTCGAACAACTAAAGATTGGGTCACACTGTTCTAGGCGTTAGAGAGTAGTGACTGTTGTGATTCATCCACCATTTCATTCTCTTTTTTCTCTAATCACATGACCAACTTACATTTCAGATCATCTACATAATTTGTTTATCTGCGTATTCCCCGAAATTTGTAAATTTATACGGTAGAATCTTCGTAACATTGCATTTATGTCTACATTGTTTTTTTCTACATTAAAAAAACGATGTTATTGTTAGCTTTGTACCTCACATAAAAACTGCTTTATAACATAAGGCGATGATCCCAGTTGTTCCGAAGTTGGTTCTTATTTTTGTATATTAAAGAGAAAACAAAGAAAATTCAGCAATCAAATAGATTTTGAAGCAATTATCAGGAACTTTTTATTTTGTTTCATCAAAATTTTTGTTTTTGTTACGAAGTACTAGGACAAACTATTAAACAATTTATAATTTTAATTTTAAATAAAAAAATTAAACTGTTAACTGTTTAATCTTGACTAAGAAATCTCTTATTTTTTAAGAAAAGTTTTGAAAGATACGTCAAATTTTCTCGCAGATCAATCATCAAGATACTCTCTGACGTAGTTTACCTAAAAAATAAGACAACAAGCTAATTCATAATTAAATATGAATATTTTATTGTAATATTAAAATTCACCTGCAACACAAAAGATAAGTCTCGATTGAAAAGTTTTAAGAAGTTTTTTAAATTTTGGGATATATGAATGCTTAATCTTCATTATTCTCTTTCTTTCGGAGTTCAGTAATAACCTATTAAAATGCTAAAATACTAAGATGATCCAATCAAATGTAAAATAATAAAGATTTTTCTAAGCAATTAATTTTACTTATCTTAATTGACCACAAAATATCCAGTCCTTCATTAAGAGTAGTCGTTATCTACCACAAGTTTTGTCTTAGAATTGTATCTCATTGGTTGCCAATAAAAATATAGTTTATAGAATATTACCTAAAAATAGAAATCATTCAAAAAATAAGTACGCATAAACATTAACCAGTCTCCATTAAAATTGCGATCAGTTCAGAAATCAAGAAAAACGTTATCGTGAGAGAAAGATACATTTTCTGTAAGTTATCATAGTTATCTTATACTCTTTATTCTAAACACGAAAATTTTATCTGATGTTGTAGTTAAATTTGACACTAATGGCATTCATCCTTAAAGTTTAGTTATTTTTAGGGGGTAATTTTTTGCTATCTCCAGTCTGCATCAAAGCTACTCTAAAAGTAAATCCTTCCTAGGTGTTTCTTAGATATTATCATCCGATACTTCATTGGAAATCCGTTTGCGAACTAAACTAAACTAACAAAACTGCGGAAACTAAACTAACAAAATACTAATACTTCGTTATTTGTTGATTAAGTATGCTTAAGCAATCGCGGGACACACTAATTATTTAAATCTACTTATAAAATTTTTACTTTTCAACAATAAATATGGTAACAAAATGATTGTAGGTAGATAAAACCACAATAACTTAGATTAATGTAGATTTCTTTGAAACCCCTTTGGAGGGGAAGCATAAGAAAATCTATGACTTAATATAAATTATTTCCTTTCTATGTGTGTGGTCTAGAGTTTCTTAATATAGCTCTAAAGATTGTTATGCATCACACAAGTTCCTAAAAGTACATCGAATCCTTATTACCTTTAAGTTCAATCATCTGAAGCGTCCAGTATATTTTAGAATCCCAAAAATGTTTCTAAATGAAGCCTCCTAAGTTTTTCCCAAGGAAAAAAAATATTTACGATAAAGAATTCAAAAGAATGTAGTATCCTAGTAATTACAGTTATCTTCTCTCCCAAAATGGATTATTATACTACTCCTCATCTAAATGCAACATCGTGAAAGACAACAGATCAAAGTCCAATTTATTTAGATACAATTGTGTGGATTATAAGTTTAAAAAATACATGGTCAAAATGGTTGAAATAATAGCCTCTTTCTACCAAAGGAACATGGAAAAATGAATGTTCCTTGTGAATCTGTTTTGTAAGATGATCTAGTAGCATATAAATGTTCTATTGTCATGGTTGATTGATTGATTTAATATTAACGTCGCACTGTTCAGCTACACGAGGGCTTTTGGCGACGGACCACGTAATTTTGAACCATGGTCAAGTGACGTGGACGACACCTGAGCTGGCACCCCCCTCTCCCAACTACCACACCACACCAACGGGAGGACGTTTCAGCTCTCGACAGATTTAACGTGCATCGCTGCCCTACACGGCGGGTCTTTAGTGGTACAGGGTTCGAACCCGTGACAAAGCAAACCACGGTCCGATACCTATACCACTCGGCTACCGCGGCCATTCTATTGCCATGGACTGCATTTGCTAAACAAAATTCAAATTTTTGTGATTGCACGACTTCAGTTAATCTGCTTTGTGTGATAAATTCAACCAATCTCTATTATTTGGTTCTTGTAAAAAAAGCATAGATTAGGAAATTTTCGATCGTTGAACTTGTAGGAACCCAACATGTAAATTAACAAAGCTTGAAAGAAAAACAAAGAACCTCAGACCCATCAAAGTACTTCAAATAAAACTCTGGAAATCTACAAACTGGAATATGCTGACTCCGAATAAATATAAATATGTGAAGGCTCTAATAGCTCAGATAAGCATGAGTATATACACTGAAGTGCCTCTAAATTAGGGATACCTACCTAGAAACGAGTTGGGTCTCATCTGTCCTTGATAACGGCTGCCACACGACGAGGCATAGATTTAGCAAGTTTCTGGAAACGTTCCATGAGAATGACTTACCAAATATTGCCTAAAGCTGTCCATAATTTAGTAAGGTTTATTGGTGCTGTGTAATGGCCTTTCACACCTTGTTCCAAAACATCCCAAAGATTCCTAATAGGATTTAAGTCTGTGCTTCTAGGTGATCAATTCATAACAGAAAAGTCAGAGGAATGCTCATACAACCAACTAGTAGCCAACCGAGACTTGTGAGTGTCACAGTTGTCTTGCTGTAAAACTCCATTACCGTGCGGATAACAGAACAGCATAAGCGGATGGTGGTGATCACCCAGCAACTCTACGTACCGAATTGCACTGAGGAAGGTTGGTACACGCACCAAAGATCCCAAACAGTGCCACGAAAAAACACCCCAGGCCATGATTGAGCCACCATGCTACTGTACAGTTACAACCTGTCATGCAGGATCTATGGCTTCATGAGATTGGCGCCATATTCTCGGCCTCCCGTCGTTGCTAAGTAGTCGAAATTGAGACTCATCACTCTATGCTACTCGTTGCCACTCCTCTACACTCAGTCTCTGTGCATTCTTGCCCAGGCAAGACGTGTAGCCCGATGGCGAGCATTGAGCAATGGTTCTCTCGTAGGCTGATGGCTCCCAAAACCCATACGGTGAAGCGAGCGTTGCACAGTCCATTTGGTGACTGTACGACTGGCACCGTCATTCAACTGGGTGATAATTTGAGCAAATGTTTGACTTCGCTGACTATTTACAATACACCTGAGCCGTCTCTCACAACGCACTGTCAAATCTAATTGTCCTTTGCAATTTGCGCAATCGCTAGATTTTTTACCACCATCCATGTATTCTCGGTATACTCTTGACACTCTCGACCTTGTAAATCTTAGCTGCTGACTATTTCGGAAATTGAATGGCCCATGCATTGCGCCCCTACGATTTGTCCGCGATAGAAGGCGTCTAAATCAGACAGTTTATGAATACTGGCAATTCTAACTAAATCAGAGCAACCACAGTAAGCGCTACTTATGCAGTTACCACAGCGCCATCATTTGCGCATAAATAATGTTACACAATTTGCATAACCCTTGCTATCCCTAATTCAGTGACACTTCAGTGTCTATACATGTTGTGTGTGTGCTCCACATCCCGTAGAACCTCGCCATTCAATAAATCTATCGAATCTATGTATGGTGTTGTGAGTAGCCAAACGGTATTGACATTGAACGAAGTTGACGAAGTTTCAGTCGAGCTGCGTTTTTGAATCATCCTTCTAGTAAGGATTTGTCACGTGGAGGAGCTGCTGTAAGTTAAATTTTTCAAGTCTCAAAATTCTCATATTGAAGAGAAATGTGGATGAGGTGCCTATAGTGTATCTTTACATTTTGTCTGTCTGTTGCACATTTTTATGTTGTGTATCTGTGTATTTTGTCTGTCTGTTGCACATTCGTGTGTTGTATATATATCTTGTGTATCTGTCTTTTGTATGTCTATGTACAGATGGTTATCAAAATAATGAAAACACATTAGATTTATAAAGAATTCTTCATTAGGATGGTGTAAGGCCACCTTTGGCATGGGATACCGCTCAGATTCGCTTAGAAAACAGTTCATATAAGTGCTTAATAGTGTTTAGAGGAATATCGTACAACTCTTCATGGAGAAATTGGGAAAGTTCTGGGAATAGTGGCCTGTGGAGGATATCGATTCCGTATTGAAAGCTCTAAAATAGACCATAAGGGTTCAATCATATTGAGGTCGGGTGACTGTGCGGGTAAAGGAAGATATTTAACTTCCTTCTCGTGTTCATCAAACCATGATTCGACAAGTTCCATCACATGGGTAGGTGCATTATCATCTTGGAATATTCCATCTCCTGCAAGAAACAAAATTTGCATCATAGCATGGACCTGGATAGCTAAAATGTTATATTTCCAGTGATCCTTCCTTTCAGGGTTGCGATTGGTAAAGCAGAAAACCACAACATGGCTGCCCATATCATGACAGATCCACCTCCCTACTTGACAGTTGGAAGGAGATAATCACGATGAAACACTTGTGTAAGTGTCCTCAAAACGTGCACCCTTCCTGTTGTAGGAAAAAGTGTGAAAGATGATTTGTCAGGCCATATTACTTTCTTCCACTTATGAATTGACCAGGTTTTGTGAGAGTGATATAATTGTAGATGACGTTTGGCGTTATAATCTGTAACAAGTGGCTTAGAAATTGCTACTCTGCCATAAATGTTCGGCTTATGAAAGTGTCTTCTAACTGTAATCGTTGGCACTGAAGAATGCAGATGCAGATTGACTCTGGGGTCACTTTTGCTGCAATTATTTGCTTTTTAGACATTACATTCTAATTCAATACGCTTCAGTCTCTTTCATTGAACTTCTCTTGCCGTCCACTATTTTACTTTGCCGAACTTGTCTTGCCGTGCTGTGTGTGTTGTCATGACTTAAGACACAGTACCTCTAGAAACGACTAAAAGTTGAGATGTTTCGGTCACATTTGCTCCAGCTAGACGTGCTCCTACAATTTGACCTCTTTGAAAATCCGAAAGATCCGACACATTTTACGCTTTTGAAAAAAAAAATCCAAGACTTACAGAACTTCAATAAAGCTACGTTCGGGATGTGCAATTATCGGGATGTAATCATCAACCCATATGTTCCTCCATATCTGGCAACCATAGATCCTGATACCATGTTTATAGAAAATAACCCAAAAGTACAAAGAGCTCCTTTGCCATCTAATACGCGGAACATGAAACACTGTTTCGATAGGACTGGCTAGCACTTTTGTTCAACTTGAACCCAATGTCTGGGGAAGGTTTGGGAGACGTCATTCTGTTCTGTGCAGTTCTTCCCTAATCCTTAATGACTTGATTACGTGTCTTCTTAAAGAATGGGCACAGAATCCACGAAGTGCGATTGACGAACCAGCTTACAGTTGTGAATCGTAGCTGTTGAGCCTGTATCGCCTGAAGAGGTGGTTACACGCCTTACTGATAAATGTTTGTAACTGAAAAAAAATTTCATTCAAGTTAGGGACATTATTGTTTATACTGATTATTTGTGTGAAAATCAATTAATGTTTTACTCTGTTATTTTGCGTGATATTGCTCCTTCTTCTGTTCAAAAACCTATGAATATTTCATTGGGTTTCAATAAATTGTCACCATCAATAATTTATTGACATTTTTTCTGTTTGTTGCTTATTTTTTGAGACAGTGTAGATGTGAAGAGTGTGGGGTGCCAGCTCATTTGTTAATCTCGTCCTCTTATTGTTTAAAATTACAATGTTAATATCCTGTGGTTAGCGCATCTTGTATCAGGCAGTTTTAGGCAGAATATAAACGTTCAATAAGCAAACAATAAACAGCTTATTCGAGGTGACCTGGGTGGTCAAAGGATATAAGTATCGAGCTTATGCTGGTAATGTTTGAGTACAGCAGCGTGTCCAAATATTATTTTCGCTAAATACTAATCGTGTTGAGAGCCTGTTGCAAGTTAAATCTTTCGGACTTAAACTTATCACGTTGTGACGTCGATATCTAACCGTGGTTCAATATTTCTCTGTGTATTGGCAGTGGTATGCGGGCCTTTTATCCAGCAGAAATAAACCGCCGAAAAACGTACACTAAGTAAAATCCTTTGTTAAAGTTATCTACTTTGCACTTACTATAATGTTCCAAATCTTCCTTAAGGTGAATTTTTTAATAAACTCTTCTAGCTACCCTCTTGAGGCCAATAAATTTTAAAACACTGGGAATGGACTAGCTTCAATTGTTACATATGGGAATCATTACAAGGTCTGTTCGAAAAGTATCTGACCTTCGGCCAGAAAAAATATCTTAGTTACTTTACAAGATTAGGATCCTAATCAGATTTAAAGTAGGCCCCTTGCGGCTTCACACAGCAGCATTCCTTCCACGGCACCCCTTCAACATTCCTTCCACTGCCGAAAACACTTCTGGAAGGCTTTTTTTGGAAAGGTGTTCATCTTCGCCGTCGCGTTCTACCTTATTTCATCTCTACTCTGAAAACGGGATCCTATTTATGAAATTTTGATTTTCGGGAACAGCCAGAAGTTACAAGAAGCCAGGTTCAGCGCTGATAGTGTCCAGTAGGTCCTGTGCAACTGCAAAACGGAGTTTTTCTGTTCCACCGTCAGAAACTTGGGAATATATTTTGCAGCCACCATGCTCATGATCACAAAATATTGTATATGAAGAACCTATACCGATCTCAACTTGTTCAACAGTCTCTCGTACGGTTATATAAACGAGTCTTTCATTATCAGATTTTTCACCTTTTCAACAACAACCACATTGTGAGCATTTTGGGGCCTCCCAGTACGCTGGTCACTCTCTACCGACGTGCGACCACTTTTGAATCGGTTAAACCCCTCCTTAATTTGTATGACCCCTGTAGAATCATTTACAAACACATCCTGAATCTTACGAGTTGTTTCACTTATAAAATCAACAAGCTTTTGACAAAAAAAATTGGTGCAGTACCTGTTTTCAAGTCGGTCAGTCATCTTTAGAGAAATAAAAATCCAGCGAACGCGTCTAACGGCACCTCACTCGACTTCCTGCAGTAGCTGGTGATATTTACTGGAGCTCTTAACCCTCTCGGGCCTTTATTTCCTGTCAAATGGGTTGACAGATTGCATTAAGTGATTAACTTGCCCGTGTGTGAGTGATTAAAAGTAGAAAGGAATTTTAAATTTTTAAAAATAAATGAATTTGACAAAAAAATTAAAATAAGTTACTTGAAACCAAAGTTTTATTAATATATTTCATAATTTGTTCACTAAATAAAGATTTAAGAAGCCAAAATAGCTTTTTTCGAAGCTATAAATTTTTTATATCTTACAAGAGAAGTTACAATAGCTGAAATTTCTGTCGGCCAATGGATGTCGGGGAAAGCTTGACTGCCAGACCAATAGGGTAGCAGCCATTCGTGGAACACTGGAACGAGGGAAAAAATTCGAGAATGTGAATTACGCTGTCGCCTCCCATTGTGCACATTGGCGCCATTTTTTAGATTCTCTATTGAGCGGAGAAAATTCAAGGTATGGTACTTTTTGAACAGACCATGTATGTTACTAGTAGTGATTACAGGAGATTGAAATAATTGAATATAATTTATATATAAACTGCTGTTCGTAAAAAAATGCAACACCATGAAGGAAGGAATCATCAGAATTAAATGAAATTTAATGCACAAATGACTTGTATTAGTAAAAATAAATGACAAAATTTTCAAAGCAAAAAAAACAATATTAAGTGTCCGAAATCAGTATTTGGTGTAGCTACCACGCGCTGCAATAAATGCTGCTATACGACGTGACATGAAGTCAAATAGATTATGAATGTCTGCTTGTGGAAGAGAATTCCATATTGCTTGCATGCTCAGCAGATGTTCGTCTTTTGAAGCTGCAGGACGTGGATCACGAGCGAGACGCCGACCAAACAAATTCCACACGTGCTCAATAGACGACATATCCGGCGAATAAGCAGGTCAAGGAAGAAGTTGCATGCGTTGGGCTGAACAGAAGTCTCGAACAGTCTTTGCAACATGTGGGCGTGCATTATCCTGCTGAAAGATAGCTCCTTGAAGGAAGGGAACGACTTCGGGCAGTAGAACTTCATGGACGTACCTGTTGCTATTGAGATTACCCTCAATTCGTAGCAAATTGGATCGCCCATGATACGAAATCGCCCGCCAAGCCTTAACTCCAGGTGTTTGGCTACTATGTCGTTCGATAACGCAACACACTCTGGAAGACAGCGTTCACCGGCATAGCGTCTAACACGAATGTGGCCATCATGGTAACGCAAATTGAAGCGTGATTCATCTGAAAAGACAACTGGGTACCAATCAGCTTTCCAGGCTCTGTGCTCATGAGCCCATTGTAGACACAACCATCGAAGGTTTGCCATGAGGGGAATCTTGTATAAAGGCAGCCTTGCACACAATCCACGGTGCAGCAGACATCGACGAATTGACGAAGCCGACATTAGTACACCTGTAGCAATAGACCAACGTGCTGCCAACTGTCTGGAGGAAGCTGTACGAGTATTCACCACCATGCAGAGATGGTGTCGATCGTCGCGAGCTGACGTCGTCTTTCGTCATCCACTGACAGTTTTTTTAGTTTTTCGGTTCTAGGCGGTGGTCCACTGCTTCCAAACTCGCATCACTGTGGAACTGTTCCGCTGCACACGAGTGCCTATTGCGCGATTGGAAAATCCTCCTTCTCGAAGGCCGATATTCCTCCCCCCCTCGTTCAAACTTCGTAAGTTGTTGGAATTTATCCTTATTTCGTCGTGGAGGCATACTTAGTTCTCACTAAGCGATTGCCACTAACAAATAATCATTAACAATTTTCAATGTCCCACTACAGCTCTCTATTTATACACTTTCAGCATCAGTTCAGAGGGCGCTGCTCATGCCACGCATGCGCTGGGGCTCTGAAACTTTATTATTTGACGTAACATCCTTTAATTGATTTTTGTTGTAAAGTTCATTTAATTCTGATGATTCCTTCAAGGTGTTGCATTTTTTACAAACAGCAGTGTATTATTCATACATTCGTACAGCACATTATTCGTAATTGCCTTTTAATACATAATACTAACATTCGCGTAAATGTTGTAAATTCCCCCCCCCCTTCTAAATGTTTTTGTCCACTGTGTTCATGCATCTTTGTATGTATATGTATCTAGGCGATATGCATTAACTAACTTTATTAATTCTTCCATACAATTAGACCAAATTTTGAAAATAATGAATCGTTTGATTTTGCATGAATATATTCATTGCAGTTTCTGAAAATGTTCAGAGTGTGCAACCTTTTTTACACAAATATATAGTAAAACCCTCTGAATAACTTTCAATCCAGTCTTTCACCTCCAAGTATACAGAGGGAAAAGCTATTTTATATAATATATTAATGTTTTTGTTTTTCGTACACCGAAAAAAGTTTTTACAGCTTCATCTTTGTAATTTTTTACTCAATGCGCATTTGAAACGAAAATTTCGTTATTCAGATTCTTTTACATAATGTTCAACCAAACGTTTGATGTGTTTTTCAAATCCAAAAACCCCGTGAAACAATTTTATTTTATGGCTGCGATAGAATTGTAAAGAGTGGGGACTGGTAAGAGAGAGAGAGTGTGTGTGTGTGTGTGTTTAAAATTCCTTTCTATATTTCTGAATTTTGAAAACCCATTTCATTTACAATGAGAAACATAGATGCAGAGGATAGAAACACGCTAAATCTTCTTGGCAACCGAGCGACTATGGTATATTATTGCAAATTCAAAACAGGGGATTTGCTTTTCCTTTTTCCATTTTTCAGAGAGTTTTAAAAGTCTGGTTATCATCTATAAGAAAGATGGACATTTTATTTTTATATTTAAAGAGCCTTTTTTTATATTTTTCAATTATTATTTTAATAATTATTTGACATTGCTATGAAAACATGTACTTTTCCTGTGTTTTATTCTGCTGTACTCTTGAATCTAATTATTCAACCATTTCAAATTTTTTTAAAAGAAAAATAAATAAAGCATGCATATTTTTTATCAATTAATCCTGTTTTCAAAATCCATTACATTGTATTAAGGTATCCGACTACGTTCGGAACCGTGATTTTAAAAAAGCGCATGAATGGATAATTTTAATATTTAGTGTCACTTAGATTAGAATACATGTGTAAAATTGTTTTAAGGACATTGTGACAAAAAAATTGCTTAAATACAATATTTTGGCAAAAAATTATCTTAGAATAACCTTTTTTCAAAATGTTCTCCTTTTGTGAAAAATGCTTCTATTATAATAATATTTTGCCTATATATAGCTCAGACCTCTGTACAGAGGCTCAACTATGGCTTTTGAAAAATTCACATTATTTTCAGAGTTACAACTCATTGAAATAATTATCGGCGTTTTTTTCTTAAAATTTATTTCCTCTGTTGTCGTAAAACATGGATACACCCACTTCTAAGTTATATATTTCAAAAATTCTAGTTGAGTCTCTGTACAGAGGTCTGAGCTATATGCAGGCAAAATATTATTATAATAGAAGCATTTTTCACAAAAGGAGAATATTTTGAAAATGGGTCACTCTAAGTTTATTTTTTGTCAAAATATTGTACTTAAATAATTTTTTATTGTAATATTCCTAAAACAATTTTATATACATTTTCTTACCTACGTGACACTAAATATCATAAATATTATACATTTATACGCTTTTGCAAAATCATGGTTCCAAACGTAGTCGAATACCTTAATTCTTTTTTTTTTTTTTTTTTTTTTTTTGAACAAGTAACTAGAAATATTTAAAGAGTACTCATAGAGATCAAATATATAAAACGAATTTTATTTTTTAAATTCTTATATTGAAATTAATATAACCTGGAGATATTTCCATGCGTATTCTTACGTAATGTGTTTGTTTTGTTTTTACCTAGTAATCTCTTAACAAAACGAATGGATGCCCCGATCTGATTCACTTAAGTCAGCTAAGTCAGCAGTGGCCAAAACGTGGCACGCATGCTATAGTGTAGCACGATAGAGTTGTAGTAGTGACACGCGGGAACTTTCAGAAAAAATTTTGAAATTTTGAAAAGATAATAAAAAACCATTTCGTACAATTTTATTAAGGTGTTGTTATCTCAGACAAAACACTTCAAAATTTAGATCAAAATATGTTTGTGAATAAATGATTTCTGCTATGAACATAATAAAATAAATATCACTCAAAACTAGCTAATGGGCCCCTTTAATAACCTAAGTTTGTGAGCATCTGTAAGAGCTAATCCTAACATAGATGACTTGGTAAAAAAATAGTAATTCAGAAGCCACATTATATAAGTAAATACTGAGTGTTTAATAATTATTTTGTATTAAATGATTCAAGTTACTCATTTTTATTTTATACCTAACTTAATTGATTGAACTTGTAAAAAGTTAATTAACAATAAAACCTATGTTCGCACTTTTCTCTTAGTTATTGTATTATTTTTAAAGTTCGACTACATATATAGGTGTATTAAAAAATGTGCTATTTGCGAAAAATTCCCATAAGTTCATAAGTAACATTTTTTTCATTTTTCCATGTTTGTTGGAAAAGTTGAAGCGGCATACAAAATTATTTTTTTATGAAACAGTGGCACTCTTCCTAAAAAGGTGGGCCACCCTGACTTAAGTGAAGGGGAAATAAAACCTTCACATTTTTTTTATTTTACTAAAAAAAAAGATTAGTAAATTTTACAGCCATTTTAGTTCTATTAAATAAATTGATAATTTTATTTTGATTTCTTAATAAAAGCTAGAAGTTTCATCTTAGAGTTCTTAATTGAACTGAAAGTTTTTATTTTTTATTTTTCAATGAATAGAATGACAATTATTCAGAATGGTTCCACTTCAATTCTTAATTTTATTATTTATCTGGACGTTAGAAAAATTTCCAAGTTTTTTTCCCAAAATTGTTTCGATGAGAACTCTAATGTAATTTCATATGAAAGGAAATTTGCTATCACTAAATATGTATACGCGCGCGCGTTTGCTGTTATAATTTTTTTTATCTGAAATAATAATGTAGAAACAAAAGTTTGAGATAAAACAAAAACCTATTTAATGAATATAATTTTAAAACTAACTCAAACTTTACGAGTAAAATAGTAAAATCAAGGTTGTTTTTAATATTAGAGACTGATTATTTTTGGAATTTAATTTATATGACCTTATGTTTATCATATATTCCTTGCATTTAAACCAAACTAATCCCAAATAATTCAAATTCATCTTTTAAAGAATAAATTTGAATATTTATCTATTAGAGAAAGAAACAGAAATGAAGAGATGTTTAAGAAATCTTGATAAACGCATTGTCAAAAAGTGTTTGTACGTCTTAGATTTTTCCTTCTGACTCAGAGAAATGATCGCTTAAAAGCACTCCTTTCAAGGTTATTTCCAATTCCCTTAAAAATGATCATAGATCATTTTTCATATCAGAATAATTATATCATAAATTGGTTAAAGGAAATCTCTCATATTTAATAATTTCGTTAATTAGTGTTATAAAACAAGATAAATAATATAAATACCAAACTTTTCTTGTGAGGTATTTCTTTTTTAAGTTAAATTATTAAATATGAGTATTATTAAACATGATTTTTATTACATTTTACATTAAAAATTAAAAGATGAAGCAAAATAAGTGCAATAAAAAAGTTCGTGCTAAAAATAGCTTTTTTCACATTTTTAAATTGTTTTTAAGTCCCTTTTTATATTATTTTTAATTTAATTTTTTCATTTAAGAATAATAAATATAATTTTTTTAATACTTTCTCAAAATAGTAAACTTAGAATAGTTTCGAAAGAAAATTTAAATACTTATACTGTATATCTGAAGTCATTTCACAATGTTCACGTTTAAGAATAAATTTGAACATTTAATCCTAAAAAAGCAATTTATTTTGAAAAACTACTCTAAGTTATTTATAACGTTTAGAAAACCAATTTTTTTAATCGTAGTCACTCTTCCACAGCAGGAAACGAATAAATCATTATTTTTCCACCAATAATTTTTCTCTTTCTGCAAAATGTGATTTCATTCGTCAATTATTGGACGAAATGATGGATGACCAAACTTCCTATGTTTCCATCGGTGGCACTCCTAGCGCCATCTATTGACATTTTATGACAGTCGATTTTGAAACTCGGTTCTATGATGCTTAGTTACTCTCTATCCACAGTCTTTCGTTCATACAACACTTACGATGATGCAGCTGTCCAATTTTCATCTTTCTGAAACACAACGTTATATTCACAAGTTATGTTCATTTTTATATGAACATTTTCTTAATAATAAGTTTCAAACTTTTGCTTTCCAACCGAGCTTTGAACAATGAAGAATAGAAAGTCGGTAAGTCTTTTCGCACCTTATTACGCGTCTAATGAACCATTTAATGATTTTTCTTATTAGACGCGCTTAAAATAAGCATCATTTTTCAAAGTTTTCAACATTTAAATCGATAAAAGTTTGCTTTTTTTCTTCGTAGTTAAATAGTATTCTTATATCTGAAATTTTTTTTTAGTGTTAGATACCAATTCTTTGCTTACTTATTTCAAATAATTTTCCTTTTTCTCTTAAATTAGTGTAAGCAGAAAGTTGTTTTGTTCTTTTTAAGTAGATAGATCTTTTGTTTCAATCTTTGCTTGATGGATCAGGTAGAAAATATAAAAGTCACGTTTTTAGATGTTTAAAACATTAAAAATGCATGCTGTGAACATTGTACTTTATTTAGTATATGTTTTATTATTAAAAATTCGAATAATTCTCATCAAAGTATAAGCGATAAGCCGTTGGACTGAATATCGCTCTTTTTTGTTGCCATAGAAAATAATATTACTAAGAGAAAAATTTAGATTAAATGAAGAAATAATCTACTAGTTTAAATTATTTGTTGTGTAACATTCTGAAGCTGCAGGAAAATTTATTTCAAAATTACTTTTCATAAAAAAAAAGCAAGCTAAATTTTTGAAGCTTTTAAATCTTTTTACTTTGTATCCTTAATTTTAAAATTCCTTGATTTGAAATAAATAAATTCAAAAATTTTCAAAAATAAATTTTCTCTTACACTTTAATTTTGGTTTCAATAATTAATAAGAAATTACCTATAATTATTTTTTTAAAAAATAGTTACATTTATTTAATTTTAATAGTTATAGTGTATTGTGAGTTTTAGTTGATGCTTACTAGATCTAATACTCCAACTAATTTGAAACAGTTTTACCGAAATAAAAATTTTAAAGAGTTTAATTCAAAAAATAACGTGTGATTTGAAAATTTCGAAATATTTGAAACAAAAATGAAAAATATTTTAAGATTCTCAGTCGAAGTAAAACCTGACAAAAAAAAATTTTTCTAAAAACAAAAGTTTCACTTCTTCCGTATTTAATAAAAAAATTATAAAATTAAAAAAGTTTATAAATATGTACAAATATGAAAAATTGCTTATTTTTTATTATTTTGAAGATTTCGTGATGTTATTTTTTTAAATGTAAAACTGCTATACATTTACAAACAAGTTCTCAAAAAATATTTTTTTTAAACGTAATTTTTTTTTATTTTGGAAGGAAAAAAAACACGTGTGTGATGTAAAGTATGTAAAGATTTAAGAGGATCAGGAAAAAATTGTTTACTATTTTAAACCATACTTAAAAATATTTCATAACTATCATTTTTTATCATTTGGAAATATTTTTGAAAATTCAGAATCATTTGAATTTTCCCATCTCGAATACCCAACACCATTACTAGTAACAAAACAAAAAAAGAAACCAGAATTTCCGAACAATATCGATATTTCTTCGATTGCCCAAATCGATACTCATCAATAAGCAAACATCACAAACGGTGATCTACAATGCTAAAAATTTTGTCATCTGTCAAGCAGCGGGAGGGTGTTACCTCACCATGTAAATTTATGTAAATCTATAGCAAGAGTAACTGCGTAAGCCGGCCGCGAAGGGCTGGGCTTACAGAGCTGAGGCCGCCCTAACTAAAATGGCGGGGACAAAAGAGGAGGGTATAACGCGTCTCAACCCCAAGTCTCTGGGGCGGTCGTTAAGAAGAGGAGGCGGCCGTTGAGGAGAGAGGGTGGATCAACCTTTCTCGCTCATGGGGAGAGGGGGAAGTCGATGATAGTTTGAGGAAGGGGGGCTAAAAAAAGTGGGGAGTCGAGTGAGATTCTGAAGAGACGCTAGTCTCTAAACTGTGCGTTCGTCCAGTACCAACGACACACGTTAAAATTGTTATCCCGCCGCTTAAAACGTCCTCGTTCAATGGCGCCCGAACCGTTAATCACCCTGCTGCTACCAAAAGCCGTTTTCCGCCACTCAGAACAGGCTTTCGTTATTTTTTCTGCCACCGCTCGCGTACAAAAAGAATATTTTGGATGGCGAAGATATGCGCGTCACTCAGAAGACGAGAGAAAGCGAAAAAAAAATTTAAAATTTACAAAAAGAATCGGATGTCTCGGCGGAGGAGAAGCCAGTCATTGGTACGCTGGAGATCACGTGACGCTCTGTCGAATTAAAAGAAAATTATGAGTCGGAGTCATTGAGAAAGAAGAATATAGATATATCAATATCGGGAATAAGTCCCCTTTGAGTGGTCATAAGCTGACCAAGAGCGGCGGCTATCGGAAGCAGCATCGTTCTTAATCATTGTCGCGCGCTGCTGTAAGCACCCAGAATGCTCGAGCCAAGCTCATAGCTTAACCCTAAAATTAAGCACTCCTACTATAGTATGTTTGTTTATTTTGTTCCACTGCAGGCTCGCTGGTACCTACCCGGGAAGCATCGAGCGAAAGTCCCCGGGTCTGCAAAGATATGTGACTTTGAAATAATGGCCAGCAATAGTTATCGGAAAGCTCAATATTATGTATTTTTTTCCCACCCAGAAGTGGAGAACTGAACCAGCACACTGCAGTGGCGTGGATTTGCCGCATAACATTAATGGGAAATCGATGAGTTGACAACAATCCTCGATTTCGACCTGAAAAGGGGTGAGTACATTTTTTTCAACTACTTTTTCGATTAGTTTGACTCATCGAGCGACATTTAGGGACTTGAATCGCTATTTAGAATTAACTCCGGACTCGCTAAATTCCGTCTTTGGAATTCCGGAAAGCTAGCTTATATCGTTGAGATTAATATTATTATTATTATTTTAATTCTGCAAATATGCTCTTCATAATTGCTTCTTTAACGAGTTTTATAAGCATAGCTTTAAAATCTATGCAATTTTTTTGCATTTAAATTTAAGATGAAACTGTGAGTTTCGTTTTCCAATCGAGATGCCATCGGAAAATAAATAGTTAGGCTTAACGGCATCTATCGGAAGATTCTCATATCACAGTTCATTGAAAATATTAGCATCGGAGCAATGAACTTGATAATATTTATAAGCAGAAATCAGATTTTAATCAAACGGTATTTTTCTAAAATTCGATTATTTAAAAGAACTACATTTTTTTTTTTTTTTTTTTTTTTTTTGCAATGTTAACATATTCTATTTTTATATTTCCTATTAGAAATCATAATTAATATAATTCTACATTTAAAATTCTCAAATCAAACCCAGAAATTTTAGGAAACATTTTAAGTGAAAGCATTATTTCTGTATAGAAAATCTATTTACTGAGACATTAGTATAATGATAAATATAGAGCGTAAAAGCTACAATTTTCAATACTTTTGTCTTAATTTTTTTTAAAAAAAATCAGTATAAATTGAAGTCAATTACTGATTCACAGTCCTTGCAATGTGAATTAAATTCAAATAATGCTTTAAATGATTAAATTATTATATAAATTATGCAATAATTTTAATGATCATTTGTCTATAAGCATGCTTTTTTGCAAATAATAGTTTTTTATTATTTAGAAATAATTAAAGGTTTTGTTGTGTATGTGAATTTTAGCTCTAAAAAGTTTTTGCAATTACTTAAATGTATGTTTTTTTTACGTATATGTATTTTTTTGTGTTTTAATTTGGATACGAACAGAATTAAGGTACATAAGATCTTCACTATCGAGGACAGTAAATATTAGAAAATCTGGGAATTCAAAATTCTTTTTTTTTTTCGAAAAGGAATATTGTTCATTAGAATAACCAAGTCTCATTCCTTTTATAAGGAGCAAAATATCATCAGAATTTTTACAGAAAATTTTGATTTTACTCAAATTAACTGAGAAACCGTTCAAGAAAAAAATCTCCATAACAACTAAGTAGTTGTTTGTCCAGTTATGTGTTATTATTATTATTAATTCTCATTGTAGGTAATATTAGCTACAAAATTTTATATTAAAAAAAGTAGTATTCAATATTCTTTACCCTCGTTTTATTATTTTTCTTACTTAAAAATTTAAACAAGTATTTACTGTTAGAGGATTCAGTAAAGCATTTACTTTCGTTTTAGTTTTCTTGGCATATGAAATATAATTGTAGCATGGAACTAGTACATTGAAGCATAGAGCTAGTAATTGAAGCATAGAACTTTAAAGTATTTCTTAGATATTTTTCAGCAACATTTAGGATTTTTTAATCTTAAGCTCTAAGAAATGAGAAATCAATTCATATACAAGGCATTCATATTCATGACATTGATTTTATTGAGACAATATAATTTTTTTTTCATCTCACAATGCTTAGCTTAATAATTGCCTTTACTGTCTACGCTATATGAAATTTTTATTCTCCTATATATTATAAGCAAGCAGTTTTTTAGTTGAATTTAAAATGCTTAAGAATCTTATGAATTTTTACTGCACATTATTATACAAATATCGAACTTTTCCAAAAAATTCAAAACAAAAATTATGAGGGTTTTCTACTTCTTGTGTTTATCTACAGTCGGAAAAAATGTATCAAATATTTTATTGAAAATATCTTATAGATATCACAAAATTGTCGTATATATATATATCTCCCATTTCTAAAGAAACAACAATTTTTTTAAAAAAAAAATGCCATAAAAAATCAATATCTTCATATACAATCCAGGATGTTATTACTCTTACTAATTTGTAGAATGGTAATCTGATTACATCTTAAGTTATTTCTACTATTTCCATTTATACTTATGCAATAGTTTTTAGGAAGTATAAGCTTTAATTTAATATCCTAGTATTTTAATAGTTTTTTTTTAATTTTGTCGGTTCATATGCACACATGCATGGGAGTATGAGTACTAAAATATGCGTGCTTAAAAATCTATAGTTTATAATTTTTGAAATTAAAATAAAAAGATAACAACTACGGCCTTAAAAAGTGACTAAGGCAAACTGAAAAGAATTGAGGTTATAAAATCTTATCGAAAAGATGAAAATTTCTGATAGATTAATTTTATATAAACAAAAATAGAAATTTTTTTTATAAAATAAGAAAGAAATTATTCGAGGATTCTGTTATAGGGATAATTAATTATTAATTTAAAACAAACAAGTTTGATTTTCTACTTTTTATTGATTTAAAATTCAAATAAGGTTATAAACTTACAGAATATTTTTTTCTGATACCAAAAACGAAACAAAAATTTCGCAAAGGTTTGAATTTTTCAAGAAAAATTTACTTATTTAATAATGGAAACACTTAAAACTTTTAAATAAAAATTTATTCAATACTTCACTACGTGAAAACTTTAAAATTGAAATTCAGTTTACACAGGGCCATTAATTTTTTGTTTAATTAATCTTTCAGTATTTAATTACTATTTTAATCTTTTTTTAATAGAATATGTAAAAAGGAAATAATGAATACAACCTTGAACAGATTTTTAAAATAATACCATCGCGTGAGACATTTCAAATAGGTATGCAGCATAACTATGTGTACGAGAAATCAAGTTTTGCATGATTAAAAAAAATGAAATGTTATTGGCATTTCCTGACATTTTTACTTGCCAGATCTACTGCCGAAGAAAAAAAGTGTCAACGAACATCTTTCGGAAAACCTCAGTATAAGGTATGTTGAAGTGTGGAAAATAGCGTTTTTCAATTTTTCTTCTTTTTTTTTAGTACCATTTAATATATTTTTATAACTTTACTTTAAATTATGTATACATATATGTACTTCTGTGTTGCAGAATATATAAATCTACTGAGTTGTGATATATTTTTACATATTCTGTACCATTAAATCTCTTAATATAATGGCTTTGAACAATATCTTAATTTCTTAGCATTTTATTGAGGTCAAGAATGGAGTATCAAAAAACAACTTAAAGTGTGTGAGAATGCTTAAGGGGATACATAATATAGTTATTCGAAAAACTTTGTTAAATCAGGCTTTCCTGAAAAAAAAATATTTTTTTCTCACAATAGCTTTCTAAAACAATAGATGTAATTATATATCAATGCGACCATCATTCTTATCCTTTGCATTGTATTTGAATATTTATTTTCTACTTTTCATTAGAAAAAACAATTTCGCTAATGAAATTTGTGCGAGTGAAAAACGGCTAGCATGATGTTTGTCTTATAAATTAAGTGAATTTTTTTCAGTTGTTTCTAATAAATAATTACAGATTTTCGCTATTATGTCCTCAAGTCTTTTATTTGTATTTTATTTCTCTTTCCGTGTTGAGAGCAGTTAAAATTTTTCAATGAAGGAAAAATCGTAAGTTTAAATTATTTTTATTACTGCAATTACACTATTT
The DNA here is from genome assembly GCA_019973935.1 of Trichonephila clavipes. Lineage (NCBI taxonomy): Eukaryota > Metazoa > Arthropoda > Arachnida > Araneae > Nephilidae > Trichonephila > Trichonephila clavipes. Next base: position 29,875 of record BMAU01012716.1, read on the forward strand.
TTCATTTAGATTTAAGATTTCGATTGGTTTTAGGCCTCTCATTAGCCTTGAATTAGTTTTTATATATCCTTAAATTTTTATTATCATATAGGAAATTTAAATGCTGAGATTGAATATGAAATAAGAAATTTTAACTTTAACGAAGAAATTATTCCTTTTTTGAAAGTGTTTGTTATACTTTCTCTTTACACATTATTATCCATCTGGTTCTTATGAAAGAAAATGAATAGAAAAAAACTATTCTATACAGTAATTTTGTTTTGCTTTCACCGCAGACTAAATATATATATAAAAAAAATGAAGCAGCTTTTCTGTACCTTTTTTCCAACTGTGGAGTGAATCATTAAGATTTGTTCTTTTTTTTAAAAAAGAAAAGACAATAGCTATTTTATTAAACTCATAAAGAAATGATGCTTCAACTATTTTAAAACATTTGCCTGTTTTTAATTTTTTCCCCTTTTAATGCGCATTACTCACGAATGTAAATAAACATGAATGTTTATTTTTTTTTAAAAAAAGTTTATATTAAGGGATTATGTTCCCTTTACTAATAATTTGAAATAAAATATTTAAATAACTTTTTTGTGTGTTATTTTCTATTATTTGTTCTGAAAAGTGTGAGATAAATACTGTAATTCTTTATAGAATTAAATATTTAATTTTATTTCTTTGCTATACGTTATAATAGTATAAGAGATATTATGTAGTGTAAGCCTTTATGTGTGAGTGTACTGTATTCAATATGAACAAAGCGATTGTCTGAAAAATAATTAAAATAATAATTAAGTATTATTTCCTTTTATATGTTTGTTCGCATTCAGAAATTTAAATATGTATTCGAACTATTGTATTTATTTCAATATAATTACAGTTTTTAGTCAAAATTATAATTAATTAACATGTAAGTTTAATTAATCTAAAGAGAAAAACTGTTCAAATTATTATTGAGAAAGTGTTGCGTTTACAAAAATTATGATATTAAAGTATTTTTGAAACTGCATTTGCCTTAAATGATAAACTCAAAATGTATAAGGAAAGGTCTTAGGAATAAGAGATAAACCATTCTTAGTGTTTTTTGAAAGGAGATTTTGTTTTGTGTTGATAAAAATCCAAAAGAAATTTCATACTATATAGAATTATATTTTCTCCGAAATTTTTAATTTTTGAAAAAGAGTTATTATTGTTTATTTTTTTCTTGGGCGTCTCTACTTCATCAACATACCTCGAATTAAAAAAAAAAATTCGGAAATGCAAATTATTGATCTTTATATTGCCTACTTTAAATTCAATATACAAGTTTCTTTTTTCGTTATTATTATTATGATGATGATTATTATTTAACTTGAATAATATTTTGACACACTCTGATACGGTAAATTGAATGAAAGTGCGAAATACTTTAAATTGAATATTTTTAATAACATATTAAAAAATTTCTATATTGAATATTATTTCTTATTAAAAAAAGGGGGAGAGGGTATTTCTTGTAATTGTATTAACATAGGAATGTTGGTATTTGAAGCAACATTTTTTTTATTATTTCTCACATTACACTTTTCCTTACTTTTATAAATATAGTTAATGCTTTTATTTATTTTTTCTTAAATTCAAATTTTTAAGACAAATTGATGTATAAGTTGATCTTTCTAAGTACATATATATATATATATATATATATATATATATATAAATTAAAAAAAAAAAATAAAAATATAAAAAATATATAAATATAAAAAGATATGAAAATATATATATATATATATTTCTAATAAATATAAGTTATTCTCTTTTGTCACAGAATTTGAAGCATGCATAGTAATATAACGCAGCTAAGCAAGGTTTACCTAAGTTTTATGTCATTAAATCCTATTTTTCATATAATTTACTCTTTTTTTTTAATTATTTTTTAAAGGTTTGTTACTCTTATTGTAAAGCAAGTGTATTCTCACGTATTTATAATTCTGCAAAAACCACAAAATATTTCAATATCCACTTTTAAGTGTTTTCCTTAACGACCATTGTGTATTGTGATTACTATTTTTTTTATCACTTCACAATTTTTCCTCATCGCAACATTGTAACAGATTGTAGAGCTGGTTCTTTTCTTTTTTTTTTTAAATCGTATCTTTGAGAAAGTTCAACACACATTATTTCGCATCAATTTTTTTAAAAAATTTTAAAAAAAATGTCCAAAAAGACTTAAAATATTTTTTTAAAAAAAATTGGATAAAATCGCTGGGTTTTTTTATATATAATGAAGTATTTTAACCCTTTATCTACCACATTATGATTTGCTGCAGTTTTTTTCATGCAATTTTTTTTTGGATCACTACATTGAAAATTAAGGGTTATACATAAACAAAATACTCAACTTTGAAAAATTTAATCCGTCAGAGCTAATTAATTAATTAAAGATATTCAACTGTAAAATTAATTATATACACTGTTCACTTAAAATAAATAGTTAAATCATTTTCTAAGGTCTTCATTAACATACAAAAAAAATAAGACACTTAAATTTTGACATTACTATTTTTTTAGCACAAAAATGATAATCCTCGCAATCCGCTGAAAACGCAATTTCTACTATAAAACTATTCGCCTTCTCCGCTAAAATACTCATCATAGAACCCATGCTGCCATATATCATGAAAAAGTGGATTTCAAAGAATATTCCTACTAAGTATCGTCAGAATATTCGTAAAAATGGTTATTCTATGTCATTTTAAAGTGAGTGGTACTTATAAGTACCGTCGGTAGATAAAGGGTTCAAATAAACTAAAAATATTAAACTCCATTTCGAATTTCCAACTTCGAACTATACTATTCATACTGTTTAGAAAAGCGTAGTACGTCAAACCGCCTAATAGTAGCCACCGTTAAAAACCCCCCAGTGATAGAGTAAACTAGGTACTACGCTTCCCATACTACTAAAACACATTGAAAGCGCGGCGTAGCAAAGAAAAATCCCGCTGCCATGTGCTTACTCTACTGACCGACAAGAAAAACTATTCAAGTGAACAGGGCTCTCTCCCAAAGTCGTTTTATGGTAGAGGGGAAACCACTTGTGTTTTTATTGCCCCAGGCAAAGAATTGATCGCCAAAATTCTGAATGGTAGGCGTTCTACTGCTCTCAACGTCTACTCTCCTCAGCGATTATATTTTTGATTACTTTCACGTGTTTCCGTTGCGATATGATGAGTACTCACGCGATAATATTTTTACATAATTAAACATTTATCGATTAACCATTTATATAGGGTGTAAATTACATAAGAGAAAAAAAACAGGTAGAATAGATTAATAAATCAAATGTGTGGAATTAATATTATTAATTGATGCTTGTGTGTTTGTAATTAATTATATAGTGATTAAATAAATAAAACATTTTTTTTCTTTTGGTTGTTAAATTAGAAAACTGAGCAAGATGGTTCAGATCTTCTCCGGGAAAATTTGATGGTCCGGCAAGTATGATTTTACAGAAATTAAAGATATCGGACTTGAAAATGTTCGTGGTCGGGAGGATGGTAAGTGGATTATATTAAATTTTGATGATATAATTGTACAAGTGGCAACACAGTGCTTACATGTAAGAAAATTATCACTAGTTCTGAAAAAGGATGAAGAGAAAAATTTTTGCTATTAACATTGCTTTAAAATTGGAGTGATAAATTGAACCGAGAAGTCAAATTTCAAACGGTTTCAGGAAAAGTATTTAAGGAAAGAAAATAATGCAAATTGGAAAAATAATTTTTTTTTACTAAAAATAAATTTTGATGAATGTAAGTGCTACATGTTAAAAAATAATTCAAAAAAAAATTTTGTTTTTTAATTTTTTAAAAAAAAATTCGTAAAATATTTTAATTGTTCCCTAAAAGTATCATATCACATCTAAGAGCAAAGGAACATAGTTTTATTAATTTATTGTCAGAAAACTTAAAACAAACCACAGAAAAATTTGACGGTAAACAATTAAAAAAAAGGGGAGAAAATTAATTCATTAAAGAACTGAATTAATTTTCTTAGATTTTTAGAAGAATTTTTTTTTTCTGCTTCTCAAAAATATAGATTTTTTTAAAAAAGTGGAGTTTTGATAATTTTAATCAATACTTTACTATTTATAAATTTTGAGCAATGATAACTTTGAAAATCATGAAAATGATATGGAATATTATTGGTATAATGCTGAGATTACATTACTTAACAAAATTCGGGTTTTTTTTTTTTTTTTTTTTTTTTTTTTTTTTGCTTTTGTAAAATTTTAGAAAAAGAATAAATAATTTTATCTCAAATAAAAAAAATATTTATAAGCCTGGTTTATATTACTTAACAATAAACATCCAATTAAAAAAGTTTTATTTTTTCTAGAAATTTGTAATGTTCATTTACCTAAAAAAGTAAAAAATAATTATATAAATAAATTCTTCAATTACTTTTACGAACACATTTAATTCGATTTCAAAAATAAGTAAATAAGTTAATACAATAACGTCAAATCCATGCTTAACATGTATCAATAAATCTCTCACCTTTTTTTTTTTGCAAAAATCCTTCAATGAACTAGTGATAATTTTTTGTGGTAAATTTTTGTATGTATACACATCACTAGCACACATATAAGCAAGCATTTCATTATTTTATATTGAAAATGCTATCTTTCACAAGATATAATGATATATATATATATATATATATATATATATATATATATACATACAAACATACATACATATACATATAATATGAACAATCAAAATATCATTATATTTGTATTTTACCATTTTTCTGTCAATACTTTGAAATGTTGACTCCTTTTTTTTTATGAAATAGATTTATAAAAGAGATAAGTATATTCTACATATTTTTCATCACAATCCAAAAATGAACATAGTATTGATAAATTTACAGAATTTACATACGAATACTCTACTATATTCAGTTCTTAATATTATATATATATATATATATATATATATATATATATATATATATATATATATATATATATCTTAATATTGGTTAATATTATTCAGTTCTTAATATTACAAATTGTATTGAAGAAACAATGCGAATAATTTTTCACACAATCCCTAAAAAATTTACCAATGTTCAAAATTGTCCACTTGTAATGGGTTTTTTAATTATTTTATTTTAATTATTTCATACTCCCAAAGAGTGCAATTAACTACACAATTTATATGCTTGTGTATTTGTATCTTTTGCAAACTCCCTTTGAAAAACTGAAATTTTTTACTCTCAAATAGAAGGAAAACTGACTTTTTTTAAATCTGTTTTTAAATATAGCATAAACATCAGCTTTATAGATAATTATTTGATTGTACTTTGTGCACACTGTTGCATCAAAAAAGAACTTTTTTTATCCTCTTACGTATTTTTTAAATTTTACTTTCCCAATGTCTTTTTTAAATTATAGAAAGGAAAATTTGTGATAAGTATCACACATTAATTAAAAAATACATTGTAAAATATAATCTTACAAACAATTATTGTTACACAGTTATATAAAACATTGTTTTGTATTTAATTGTCGAAATCCTTGATAAAAAACCATACTACTCCTGCACACACATCTCCAACAATAAGAAATGTTCTGTATTTATAATCTTGTAGTTCAAAATCTGTAAATGTGCTATTCAATAACACACTTCGTATTTGGTAGACACTTTACAAGTAATTTAGAGTTTATATGTGTTGGTACATATTTATATTCAAACGGCGATGTTAATAAATAATCAAGGTATATATTTATACCAGCTGCATGACCCAGCGTTGCACGGGCTTTCTCCAGTGCATAAACTTTTCGTAAGGAAATTACCTCTTCCCCTCTCAACTTCTTTGGCCAGATAGACGAGTTTCTTTCCCCTCTGCTTAGCCCGGCGTTACATGGGCTTTTACCGCGTATATAACTATATCTCCATGGGAATTTCCCCTTTCTTTTATGATGCCAATTTCTGTTCATATGTACTAAAAGATTGGGCACTCTCATATCCAACATATAAACATACACATGTTTAAAAACACTTTCTTTTGCTTTAACTTATTAAATTTGAAACATAAAACATACTGCAGCTAATTGTATTCCCAATGACTAATGCTTTAACAGTATCAAACATATCAATTGGCTTCTTAATTGGGGAAAATATATGTATATTATTCTCACAACACTATAAACTTCAACTCTGAAACTTCATAGAATTTTAAAGTTTACCAAGAGTTTTTCTTTGACCAAGGTGCTGGTCACGACTCCATAAGTACGAAGGGAAAATCGAATTACATGTGATATGCTTGCATATTTAATTTATGTAATTTGAAACTAAATATGAAATTTGTCATTGAGAGAGAGAGAGAGAGAAACTTTTTTCGAAGTACCAATGAAGGATTTTTAGAGGATTTGTTTGAAGAAAATGTCTTAACTCCTAGAATGTATTACAAATTTTACCATAAAGGTATGTTTTCTTAGTTATTTTTTTAAAAATGTTTTCAGAAATACAAAAATTACAGCAATTCTGCATTCAATATTTTAAAAATACTTTATATCTATATTCCTTACATTCATTCAATCTTAGCCCAGAGTTGTGGTACTTTATACAAAGAGAGGTACTTTATATAGAGATGTATAGAGTATACAGGTTCTTTATATAGAGTATGCAGAGTATGGTACTCAGATCATAGAGCCAGAGATAAACAAGGTTTATAAATTTGAACGAGTAAACAAACAACATGCTTATATAAGTTCTATATAATTTATTGAAAACACAATTTTTATAGACGTTTTTGAGAAATGTCTTGAATTGTTTGCAACTGTGCCTTTTTTTCTTCTTGGCTATTTTCTATGCAAATTCTGAAAGATTTTCATAGAATTCTTATACTGTTACGAATAAAAATACTGAAATATATCTTTCATAACCGTATTTTAATGATTTTATGAAAATATAAGCACTATACACTGATTTTTACAAGAGAAAATAGCTGTTGGATTGCCCTTCATTTAAGCTTTTTTGAAATCAAGCATACTTGAGTTACATACTAATCAACTTCCCCACAAAAAGAATTACTATAATATAATTTGTGTATAGACCTTTCAATATGATGTTCCTTGACAATTTGCAACCAAGTCAATACAAAAGATTTTACACAATCCTCATCTTTTCTCTTTAAAAAAAGAATGCATTTTCCACACTTCCATACTAAGTATGGAAATCATTAGCTCCTTCAGTATTAGCATAGCTCCTTAAAGAGTATTCCATACAGCATTCAGAAAACTAATGAAAAGAGCTTTAACTTACACACATATTAATTTTTAATCCATCAATACTATGAATTTATAAGTCTCTCTCTCTCTCATTTCTTTATATTAAAATTAATCAATTTTTTTAAATACGCTTTACTGTTTATTTTTCAACAATAAGTTAAGAAGTGTGTATTATTTAGTAGTTAATAGTATTTTAGAAGAATATTAGTATATCTACGTTTTTAGAAAGAATCAAATTTGTGGCCTGTCATTTGAATTAAAAATAATATATAATTCCTATTTTTTAAGAAAAGCATTTCCATGTTAATCTATAAAATGCAGTTTTAGAGGCAAAATAATGAACCTAATAAGCAGAATGCATCCTAATGTAATTGTTTGAAATATTTATGAGCACAAAACTGAATAGTGGTTATTATTCAATAAACATGTTGCTGTTTTTCCTTCTGAAAAGGATGCTAACAAGTTATTAATGCTTATTTTTCTTAGCATGACACATGCCTTTCTTAGTTTCAGAGCTTTGTACAAAAATCCATTGATCTAAACATGTGACATGAATTGAAATTTTCTGAAAATTTATTTCAGGGTGTTTCTTAATACCTTTGAACTCCATTTTGTCATTTGATTAAGAGTTAGATGCATATATCATTCCAAAAGTTCATGTCTGTTTCTCACGAGTTTGCTTAATCAAAAGAGAAAGTCTGATTTATTAGTCCACATATGTGTGATATTAGAATTTCAACTAAAACACATATGTCGTTCAATAACTTCATGCAACATAAGTACCTTCAGATGACAAAAAAAAATTGTACTAGATATAACTTAAATAACTGGTTTTCAATTATATAGTCATGATAAATAGTTACATTCAATATTACTTTATCATATAAGTTACACTATTTTGTTTTTGTTATATGTAACTATAAAAACCATCACAAAAGTTAATTTTGATCAAACAAATTATTGAGGAGCTTTTCGATTAAAATTCACATAACTTCGATCAAAATGTATCCATTTATTGCACTTTTTATTTAATGCCATGTCTTATTCAATTTTCTGCTTGATAGCCATATATTTTTTTTAAATATAGATTCAAAGGTATTTTTAAATTACCATACCATCTTTTGATTTACTGAGTAATTGCAAGAAATAATGATAGGTTAAGAAGTAAAACACCACTCAATTTCAAAGCAACAATTATTTCAGCTTTCCTTTTTATCAGAGAAATCAAAATACACTAGACATGCTAAGTGCTGTAGAGGTTTTAGATAACCAGTGACACTTAACTCTAGTAATAAAATACTCCATTTTACCTTTTTTTTTATCTTTGGCACACCCTTCCTAGCTTTCTTTTTAACTTACTTCTGAAAGCTATTATCAACATAAACATTGTCTTTTCCTACTGTCTTATATTAATTACTAGTCAATTATATTAATTTAAAGTCAATTCCTACTTTGTTAGAAACACGTACTGGCGCCATCTTTTGCAGCTAGTTGTAACTACGACAGAAAGAACGCAGAATAAATTAAAAAATAAAATTTAATTAATGAATTAATATTTGAAAAATCTGTATTAACATCAAGTGTCATCCACTACAAGTTTTAAAAATGTATTAGAACTTGAATGGATAAATAGAAAGTATTTCATTAACGATTGAAAATTTGAACAAGATATATATATATATATATATATATATATATATATATATATATATATATATATATATATAAGGAGAGAGTAAACTAATAGAGATAGAGAGAGAGAGAGTAAAAATTGAAAAAGAGAGAATACAGAATTTAAAGAGGCCTAGTCAAGATGGCTTTCATAAATGAATGTTAGAAGATTAGTTTTAGTAACTCCCCCCTTTCTGTTGAGTATTTTAAATGTTATAATTTGATTTCAATCCATAAAATCAATCTGATTTCTTTGCAAACTAGATATTTATATCTCGTAGTGTAAACTGACATGTTATTATTTTTGATTCCCATGATTGAGAGAAAATATCTATGCATATATTCCATCACTGTGTTGTCACAAAGTGTATAAAATGTGAATTTCATTAGATTATTAAGTATATTTGATCACATTGTTTAATACATGCTGAAGTACAAAGTTTTAGCAGCAAATAGAGGGATATTTCTTTGAAGTAAAGTAACAAATTCAAGTTTTCTTGAATATTTTTGAAGAAATTATGTAATATAAATGTTTAAAATGAAACTGCATGTATGCGAAAGGCATATGCAAATTGAATCCAGTTATTTAAATCTATTCCTTAATTTAAAATATATGTCGCTATTTTTGGTACTATGTCCCATCACAAACAGATTTATAAAATCAAGGAATAGTTTTATTTTTTATGTCATTTTATAATATATATTTCAGGAAAGATTGGCAAAAGTATTTATCTCACAAAATTAAATAAATTCAATTGTGTTAAAAATTCAATTATGATCGCATTCAAAATACTATTGTCAATGTGTTTTGGATTTACTAAGATATTAAATGTATCTGTAATTGTTGAAAATTTCTACTTAGAATGAGAGATAAGTATGATGACTTACTATAAATACTATGTTTTAGTGTAGTGTCATTTTTATTTAGCAGAGAGTGCTGCTCTAATTGCTGTGTGTGTTGTTAAGCTTTTTAATCTCAGTTCAAACAGAATTGTGATCCTTTGTGCCTGCCCTTCTGTGTAGCTCTGATATTAATAATATTGATAAATGTGTTTTAAAGTGAAATATTGTATTTTTAATAAAATGCTATTGATTACAACTGTTATTTTGAGAGATGAGTAAAAATCATTAAAAGGAATTTTGGACTTAATACTTATATTAATATGTATATTCCAAAAAAAAAAAACCCCACACATTTAGAAATTTTTTATTTATTAATTTTAATGTTTATATTTTTATATTACTTTATTTGTAAATGTATTTTGTGATTAATCAATATGTTTAATAAGAATAATTTCTTTTCAACTATCAGGGTGCTTAGAAAATATCTGACCTAAGTGTAAGAATTAGTAAAATGAGAGAGAACCACTTTTTTTCACCTATAGAATATATATCTGGTAAAAAACATTTAAACACTGTGGTGGCAAAGAAATATTTAAAAGGGCAAAATTAAAGATAGACCAAAAGAAATTTGATAATCATTTTCATTAGTCATGTTACTAAAGTAGATGTTCAAAAGAACAGTCGCAACCTAGCCATTGTCTGCAAAAAGATTTCCATATATTTTCAAACATATTGCTTATCATTTGTCAGAAATTGATTATAATACAATCTCCGAGTAGCTCATACATTTCTGTTTCAAGTCCAATTATCGGATGGATATCCGCTAGCTCCGAATTCGTGCAATCATAAATACAGTTAAAAATCCCAGTGGAAAATATCAGTGTTCGCTATCAACTATAAGAATATACCTAAGCAATGTATTTCCCTTTAGTTTTTTTTAAAACAAAAAGTGTTTATTTTAGCTTTGTCAGCATTCTTTACAGTTCGACCAGTCATTTTTTGAGCACTCTGTATTATGAAAGTATTAATTTTGCTAAAGTAAACTTTCAATGAAGTAACTTTGAGATGTTTTAGAGCAACGTGTATGAAGTAAGTTACAAAATTAGTATACTGTATTATGTTGTATTTTTGTGAGTAGAATAGGTTTTAGAAAATCATTGGAGTTATCAGCCAAGGTGAGTAATTTGAATTCAACAATAAACTGAAATAACTCTTTTAAATATATGTTCTATCTTATTCTCTTCCAGCTGATGTAAGATGTAAATATTGTAGCTAGAACTAAAGAAATCCAACACCTCCATCGTGAATTTTTAATTGAACACTTCTCATGTGAGGCTTCTCGAATTCATATCATGTTGGTACATAACATGCTTATATAAAGCATATAAGATTATTTCAACGAACTTAGAACATTTCTTTTATTGAATTATATTTTTAAAAAATTTCATTTCAATTTATTAGGGAATTAAAAATTTAAAAATACATTTTGTCTTTTGTGAGCAAAGCAATGAAAAATTAGTGATAGGATAATGTGCGTATACAAAAAATAATATGAAGTAAATGGCTTATGATTATACTTGGAGAAATACAGAGTTACATTATTACTCTTAAGAAACATAGTTATTGATTTTCACTTTGGGGTCAGAATGTAACACTTGTGATAGCATAATTATACAGAACATGAAAAGACCTGAAATAAGAATAGTATAGTGAAATAAAAAATTGACGTAGAAAAATATATGACGAGGCATCTATGCTATATAAATTCTAAACATCCATTGATATATTTATTGTATAATATTATCCACATAAGTGGGAAATTTACATTTAACTGGATTTGATAACGATAAGAGAAATATATGAGGAATGCGGTGCATACTCCATGCTTTTAAAATGTAAACTTTCAAATTAGAATTTATATATTTGCTTTCTTAAAAATATCATACAGGATTTGTTTTATTTTTTTTAAATTGTATTTTGTGTCGTTGGTTTTTATTGATGTTGAAAATAACTAAGGATAACATCGAACATTTGTATTTCTATGCTTTAAAAAGAGTTGCATGATTGTGGTCTTTTTCAAGCATTTGTTATGCTATGAGAACTGTAGAATTTTAAATTCACAGTGTTGCTCTATAAGGATGTGAGGAGAAGTAGCTATTGTCAGCGAAAATTTAAAGATAAACTTATTAAGGCGACTTGGTACCTTAAAAATCACAAACCTATCGTTTTTTTATTTTCATTTAATCTTATTCTTTGCATTATTATCTTTCGATTGATATATCACTTGTGCATGTCGGAAAGTTAGAAGTTGAATAAAACTTCATTTGAAAACAAATTAGGCAATTCAGCCACGCCCCCTTTTTAGGAAAAAAAAAGCGTTTTGATAAAAAAAAAATCTAATTTATAAAGAGAAATAATAACATTAAAAAAAGAATGTGCAATATATAAAGCAGAATATTTCCGAGGCAATACATACAATCATTTTTTTTCTTTGTGAAATGTGTGCATGTAAAATTTTTAAATTAAGGCATTTTATATTAATAATTTTATAATTTCAGTTCTTATTCCTGATATATTTTTCATACAAATGTAATACTTTAATATTATAAGAAGAAAAACAGCTAAAATTTCTGTCGTGACAGAAAAAAATTTTTTTTTTAAGTTTTTCTTGAGTTTTCTTGCGCAATTAGTACTCTCTAAAAGTTGATCATTTATGAAAATGTGTGGGTTGAAAACATATGAAAATGCAATTATTTTAAAGAAAACCGTATAAGTAATATCTCAAAGTGGTATTTTAAGTTTAATTAAGCTTATAATAATTATTTTTTCTGAATTATAAACTTTAAAGTGGTTTTTCTCAGTTTGTGTTTTTCGAAACCTTAGTGCATTAAAAATGCTACTCCTTCGACAATTATTTACCAATCACTTCAATTTTTTTCCTGCGTGTTAAAAATAAAGCATGTAATAAAATTAGTGATCCGTTTTGCTATAAACTGAATACTTTTTTTTAAAAAAAATAAAATGTAAGACATGTTGGCTTTTTCGTTGATTTTTAGCCTGTATATCAACATTTTTTTTTTTCTCGAAAACGAATGAAGTTATTCTAAAATCGATCCCTAAAGTTGTTTAGATCATCCATAAGAGTATTATAAAAAAATTTCAGGTCAAAAAATTAATTTTTACAAAAGGAGTAGGATTTTAAAATTTTCCCAATTTTCTTCAAAAAATTTAAATTTTTAAAATTGTGTGAATAATATATGAAAATTTTCATCTGGTAACATTTTCTTGAATAGAAACATTGTATAAAATGTTAAAATATAATTTTTAAATACGTAAATAAAGAAGTTTGCTCAAAGGGTGCCAAGTCCCCTTAATCTAGTGAAAAAATCATTACTGTGCTCAAAATAATAGTTTTTTATTAAGGAGAGAATGAATTAAAATTCTTAATTAAATTTATCTTATGCCTTATACTTTCATAAACTTAAATAATTTCTTATATACCTCTAATTCTCTTTTTCAAATTTTTTAAGTAATTTTTCCTTTATTATTTCTGGAAAATTACTCAGAAAAGTTTCATTTTATTATTGAGTCATTAATATCTTTACTTTAGTTAAAAACTATTTATCGCAGGTATTTTAACTGTTGTAATTTCTTTCCTTTAAAGTCTTATTTACATAACCATACACATAAATAAATATGGGTGTTTATAAAATGAAGCCAAATGAGAGATCGGCTTGAAAATAAAGTATATGAAACTAACGAAAAAATAATCCAAAAAATCATTTACATAAAATTCAGTAGAAGTTTTACTAACAATCACTACACACTCATAGAAAATATAGTTACATCAAAATAGTTCTCACTTCTGTATAAATTTACTCGACGAATTTTTAAATTATTGATAAGTTTTGGTTATGAGATTATATAACTCTAAACATTGTTTTCAATACTTATTAATACACATTTCTTTTGAAAAAATGTTTTCAAATTTAATTTAGCTTTATATATAAGGCGAAATTTAGTTTTGATACAAACTCTTTCGAGACTTAGTAAATATTTAACACTTGGGTAAAAAAGTGACTTATCCTGGAGACTAGCTCCAGTACCGGGAATATATAAAGAGCCACAATGTAGCAGAACTTACCAGACAAATTGAGTATAAATTATTCAAGATAAATGATTGTGTACCATGCTAAGCCAGTCTTTAACTGAGTAGTGAGCTTGCCAAATGGTCACTGTAATCGGTCATTTTTCTATCAATGACGCAATGATAGCCAATCTTCGATCAATAATGGACATTAGGTTGTTGGAATGGTAGGTTTATAATAGGCAGTATAAAATGGCATATCAACTGTGGAAAAATCGAAATCATTAACCATCTACTAAAACATCGAAAAGCAATTAGTAGCTCTCAAAAATAGACAAAATTGTTAGTGGCTTTATGTTGAAAGATAAACTGTGATTGTGTGAAAAATCTCAGATATTGCGTGCGGGGTTATTTTAAGCTTAAAAGCATGGTTCTGAATGTGCTTGCGTGCATTCTGATGAATTCTGAAAATGCTATTTTAAAAGGTGAAAGAGAGTATAAAAATAAACAAATAAATAAAAATAAAATAAAATAAAGCCCTCTGTATATTAGTTGCTTTTCAATCCAAATGAATTTTAGGAAACTTAACTGATAGTTATTGTTATTGCGTGAAGAATATAGCAATGTGACATGCAGAAATGTCTCCACAACACAACGGGTGTAGAAAAACCACTTTTGTTAGGAAAATTTTAAAAATATAGCAGCCAAATGTTGCTTCACATGTTTTTTTCTTTCTTTTTATTTATTCATATTACTAGTTAATAAAAAGTACGAAATAAACAAAAAACGTATACATCAAGATAAAGAAATATTTTGCACATCCAATTCACTTCGCTGAATTTTAAAAATTTTAATAATGCAGAAATTATATTCAATTATGTACTGCATTTTCAATAAAATAATTGGGATTAGAAAATATTCACAAATAAAAAAAATATATATTTGCACATTTAATTAAATTCTGCACATTTAAATTTTCAAATTAATTCTAGATCATCAGTTGCAACGCAGTTTGATTCAAGAACTTTGTATAAATTAATTAAACTCATTCAAAAATATATTCACAAAATATTACAAAAAGCCACTTAAATATAGAATTCAAAACTAGATTATTATTTTAGTTGTAGGATTATAACTGATGATTTCAAATTCATTGCCAACATATTTTATCTTACTTTTGCAATGATATTTTTGCACTTATTTTCTGTTGTTGATTAACAAACGAAGTCCAATTTCTCTGTAGTGTTGCAACGAACTAAAAAAAATTGTGATGTTAACCGAACCAAAACGAATAGATACATTTTTATGTTCTGTTCGACATTGATAATACAACCACTGTGAACACAATTACCTGATACACCTAACGCTAACCAATGTTACATACGCATGACTGATTACACGCGAGAAGTCAGTAGTTTTTTGATGTTCCGATGTTATCAAATCGCTTATCTAACTGGTACTGTTAAGATGTATGGGATTAATGGAAATAATTCATTTTCGCTTTCATTTTGAATTAAGTGGATATAGATAGTAACAGAGCTGATTCTTTTCAATACTTTAGATTATATAAATATTAATTTAAATATCTTGTAACTCCATTTAAAGCCAAATTTAATCTCCAATTTGTATTGATGAGAACATAGTTTTAATTTTTGCATTTTATTTGAGCTAATTTTAGAGCTCAAGCATTGGATAGGGTCATTTTATTTAGTTTGGTTTTGGTTTCGATTGTTTTGAATAAGCACCATACTTAAGAGAGCTATTGGGTCTAGTGGCCACGTGGTAACGTGCAGCGCTTCCACACCACAGGTCCGAGGTTCTATCCTCACGCTGGGCAAGGTTGACTCAGCCTTTCATCCCTTCAGTGGGTCGACAAATGAGTATCAAGCTTGCTTGGAGACTAAACACTATGGGTTTCCCTCCAGACTGACCACCTGATCGGGACACCTGCTCATGCACCTCAGCGCCCAATGGTCACGTATACTATGATTTGGCACAGAAGGCTTTGGCCCCCTTGGGCTGTTGCGCCACTGAGTTTAGATTAAGAGAGCTATTAGTGACGGATATCGTAATTTTGATCAAAGATCAAATGGAAAGGATGAGATGATACCTCATTCTCCTGATTTCCACACCTCGTCGTGTGAAGACGTTGAGGTTCAGTTGGAGGAACTAGGGCTCAATCTCAAGACGCGACATGGAAAAAACTCTTGAACTTGACGAAACTCGTCAGCATGATTCCTTTTAATTTCCTTACTGACGAAAAATCTTTTGCACATTTGAGCCCTTTAACTTCCATCGGCGTATATATCCGTCTCACTCAACTGGTGCGTTAAGTGCCTAGGACGTATATATACGTCTTTTCGAAATACAATTCTTTTCTGTGCTCTGTTATCGGTAAAACTATTGCGAAGGCTTTGGGATACAATATAATAACCTAGGCAGTTTTTACAAAGGATTTTCTTATTTCAGAGAAAAATTTGCTTATTTGTACCTTTTCTCCCCCCTTTCTGTTATACCGCATGCATACACCTATGTGAAAAACGGTGGCACTAGGGAGTGAATTGCGTAAATTTGAATTGGTAGTTAAGGGGTTAATATTATATTTCTGTACTAACTGTACTTTCTTATTTATATTAAAATGACGGGAAGAAAATAATAACTCTTTGGTAATGAAAAAACTAAAATATGAAACAAAAATTGATTGAATAGAATAATTAATTGTCTTGGTCTTCATCATATATCTTACTATTTGACAGGCTATAAAAAATAGAATGATATCAATTACGAAAGAGATAGATGAAAGAGACATCTAAATGTAAAAAGAAAAGAAATTGCTTGTCTGGAGAAATCCTAGACTAGTGTTCATTTTTATCCATCATTAAAAAATAAGCAGAATAGAAGGGGAAAAGTTGCAAAAAAAATCCCAAGCAACCAATAAAAATATTGTTGACAATATTCAAGTATTTCTCATTACTAAATGAATTCCAATGACTGAGTTTTTGAATTTACTTTCGAATCATCTATTGATAGCGTTGACTATTCGGTAACACTCACATCCTCATTTTCCCTAAATTAAAAATAAAAATTTTACCTGTGTGTAGCATTTTTATATTTTTATTCAAATTATCAAAGTAATTTATCATCATTAGACGCCATATTGAAAGTCCAACGTTAATTTTTGTCGTTTGCTCGTTTGAAAATATATTAAGTATTAATAATTTTAAAATTAAAAAGAGAGAAAATCTTCCGAATATAAATTAGGTAATTAGCGTCTCATTTATATTCCCCCGTGGTTTCGATTGACACTTCATTAATCAAATATTTTAAAATATTTTTTTTTATTTATAAAAGACATGATAAGATGAATATATAGATATATAGTACACATATTCCTCTCCAATAATATACAATCATCGTATCTTAATTACTGTCTATTTTATGACACATTTAATTCTCTGAAGAACTCACTCATTCATTAAAAAATATTTAACTTAAAACGTAGATAAATGCGGTGATAACCCACAATCTAACAAGAATTTGATTTATATTCCCTTGATTCTCACACAAAGCTCATGTTCTTTGTTGAAACATTTAACACATTTTCCTCGTCTCTTTTGTGTTAATGCTGACTATACTCAGATAGCACTTTCATCATTTAGATCCGAACTCTCACGATGATGTTTATTAAATGTTATAAAACGCTAAACAACTAATTTTGCTTAATGGGGCATTTTCGAACTATCTTTAAATTTAATTCTTTATGTTCAGTACAAAAGGTAGGCATTAGAGGCAGAGTAACATTCGGAAGGTCTCTTTTCAAAGCTAGAGTGAATTATGTTCGAAGGGAGTTATAATTCTATAAAACCGGAAGCTGTAAAAGGGGGTTGTATATAAATTACATTTCATTAAATTAAGATAATAGTTTCAGAATGAAAATAATTATATTTGCATAGTGTGTTTGAAGGTGAATAATATTTAGAATGAAAAAAATTACAAAAAGATTTAATTTCAAGTTCTTTCATGCATAAATTTTATGCATTGTATTCAAAACCTTTTACAATGTATCTTTTTTTAAATTTATTTTCATTATTTTTCCTGAAAGAACCCATTAATTATTAATTATCCGAATAAAATCAGTTTGATACTTAGAATTAATCAACGCCCACAAACAAACCAGACATTTTTAAATAAAGCTTCAAGGCATTATCTGAATAACAATTCGTGACTTTATTATTTTTCTTCTGTCATAAGTTATTGATGAATTTGAACGTTACTTTATTAACATTCTTAATGCGTTACGGCTGTCACTTTTCATTAATGAGAATTAAAAAGAAGTCTAAGTTTGAATATTCCCATTTCTTATGTAATATTTATTCATTTAGGTGTACGGCTTTCTCTTCTGCTTTTGAACTTCTTAAATACTATTTGAAAGTGTTAGTGGAAAATGAATATTTATGCCTCTTTTTTTACAGCATTTTTTGTAGTATTATACGTTTTCTCTCTCAGTTACGATTTCTTTTTTTATATATAATATTTAAACTGTATATTTTTCAACGTTTCACGATTTTTTATTTATAACACATAAGAAAATTTTAATAAACTTAAGCTAATGAGGAAAGGAAATGCTAAATTTATTTAGATTTTGTATATTTATTTCAAGATAAGTATAATGCCATATTCAAAGTACAAAAAGTTTTGTCAATAGATAATAAGGAAAAAGCTTTTGTTTATATATTCTCTCTTTAATTTTTCATTCTAATTGATATAAGAAGTTAAACAAAATAAATTATTGAAATTATCTATAGTAGTATATAATTAAATTTATAATACGGGACTATCAAAGTTAGATAAATATTAGGATATTTATATATATATATTAATAGAGTAATTATCAAAAACGTACCCCCACAACTTAGTGTAAACAAAAGTAATGTAAACACATCAGGATCAGAATTTATTTGTCTAATTTATCTTTTATATAATTTCCTTAACTGTATAGCTTATTCTTAAAGGAAACAAAATAGTATTGAGACAACTAATATTAAAGTGGGTTTTTTTTCTTTTAAATTAAAATTACATCTCAAATTTTTCTCTTTGTAAGCTGGTGATATGTTTCGTTATATGCATCAATATGAAATTAACCGTATGGCTATTAATGCAGTACTAATTAACTAATCCAGTTGTTGTTGAGGGAGCTTATGTGAGGAGAATTATGTAGATTAACTCAGTCCTGGGGGTGTTAGTGAATCGTGAAATTTGCCAACTCACCCCTTAATAGCCTCCCCCTACCGAAGCGCAAACGATTTCAGACCGGAAAATGTCATTCTCATTAGTAGTAAATTATGAACGACGCGCTGATAACAACACATTGGAGAAATCAATCAAGCTAAAGCTGCTCGTCATTTCCGACCGCTAGAACAGAGGAGAGGGAAAGATATTTTGAAGCACTATATTTTGGGCAGAACTCGCTGCAATTAGCGAGTTTTCAAAGATCTGGACCCGATTTGCATTCGCGCGACAGGAAATCATAAATAATCACTACTGTCGCAACGAGAAGTGTCCGAGATATTCGCTGAGATTCAGGAAAATCAAGCTGAGTAAGACTGGATATCCGGACATTGGGTTGAAAAGTTTTGCAGATTTTATATTGCGAGGTGGGACTTAACAGCGCTGGATAGATTTGACAGTTGATGATTGATGAATTGTCAGCTGCGATGCCTGGAGTTTTGAGAAATTGTACACACGTCAGCAGTGGTAATACAACCCAAAGAGAAAATTTCCTGGTGATTTGAAAAGAGATTCTATGACGCCGGTTATTTAACGAAGATCCCAAATGATGAAAGATCGAGAATTAATCTTATTTTATCTCGTGGGGAGAGAAAACTTCAACCTGACATTAACTAAAAATATGCGTAAATAATTATTGAAATATATTAATATTCTCATTTCTAGATTTCAGAAAGAAAACAAAGTAAGATTAACATCTTTTTTGAAAACTAAGATGCGTTTTTGATAAAATTATAACCATATAATGAATGAATCTCAAATTCTTAACATAAACTCGTTTAACTGCCCAGTGGAGGAAACAAAGGGGGAGGGGTCCCTGGATCCCCCCCTTCATCACCCTTAATTTTTTCGATTGATAATAATCCTATGCATGTAGTATGCAAAATTTAATTTAGTACTTGTTATAAATAATTAATTTGAGTGATAAATGCTAATTTTTTATTCAATAATTTACTTTTACTGTTTTTGTTACCGACAATCAGAATATGTTTGGTGGAGTATTAGGGTATGATACGAGAGGGGTGGACTTTCGATCCTGCCCCCCCTGGAAATTTCCTGTGAGTGCCACTGCAACTACCCCCTTTATTGCTCAATTCAATATTGAATATCGACATCCATTACCCATTTTAATCATTACAAAAAGTGATGAAACTTCAGAAATTTTGATGGCAAAGAAACGTATAATTAGTTAGGTCTTTCTAACATGCTTTTTCTTTAAACGTTTAGTTTTCTCATTGTATTTTTAAAAATTTCTCTATCTTCTATTATCTAATTTAAAAATAAATAACAGTAACAATGAGTCGAAAAACTTAAATATTACAGCATTATTATTAAAAACATTATGAGGAAAATTTTAAATACATATCATCATTCAGATCATTAATCAGAAAGATGAAACAGATTAAATAATCAAAATGACATGATATTACCTTCGAACTACAATCATTAGCATCTCCCCTTTTTTCTCAAAATCTTTTATCAATAAACCTTAGTTATTTGCTTTAAAATATATAATATTTTTGAAGTTATTACTTTTAGTTTTAAAGCAATATTGGATCGTGATAAAAAATATATAAATTTTAATGATGTGTAATTGTGTGCTTATTCATTATTTTGTTCACAAGTTTGAACAATAAACTTTTTATACCGTAATGAAAGCTGTAATTATAATTTAAAATCGTTATTTTTATATGTTAGGTAAGTGGTTAGGTATAATTAAAATTCTATCTTCTGTTTTCTTCTTCATACTTGTTATTAATACATCAACATGATGATGATTCAGTAAACTTATAGTTAGAGGATTTTTGGTCGAAATTGCTTTTCTCTGTTGAATTGATAAATAGGTTGATGTAGGTAAGATTCTTCTTCTTTTTTTTACTTTTTTTTTCATTTTCAAGGCTAAAAGCATTGTATAAATTTAATCTGAAATCAATTACATAAATAACAGGCTTCAAAGGATTTTGTTTCCAGGATTTTCCCGTAGAATCTCATTAATTTACAACTTCCAGTAAGTTTAAATTTAATAAAACTACTTTCCTTATGAAAAGAGCTAAAGATGATTAATTACTTAAAGCTGTTAAGCAAGTAGAAAAATATTCCCGAAGGGGTTACGATGAAGCAATTATTCATTGTACAAGAAAGCGTAATTTATTCAGTCTTTTACATTTGTTTTGTTTGTATTTTAATCTGAGACCGTTCTGCTTGCATGTAAGTGGCTTGGTACTTTACACTCCAAATTAAAAAGATGAACGGCAAAAACAATTTGAAAATGTTCCAATTGAATTGAAAATTTAACACTTTCTCTCTTTCTCTGTATACATAACACGCATGAAGAATTAGAGTAACGGGATTTCTTTCAGTAACATAAAAATATTAGCAATTTAAGAACTTCGACTTTACAGTTTTTCCCAAAGTAATAATAAGCGTATATAGTTGTGAAATGATTTATTATTTTGTAACTTTAAAGCTTAAAACTTTAATTTAATTTCAAAAATTCGAGAATTTATTTTATTTTTCATTTACCGAAGTTCGAGTTATTTCTTCATTTATTTTTCACTATTTGCAATCGCCTGTTTTTAAAAAAATATCTTTTAACTGATCATATTTTTTTTTCAAAAGTTTTTTTTCCCTTAGAAAATTTATTCTTAAAAATCCACATAGCACATATTTTGAATGTCTTGGATGCAAGTTTTTTTTTTTTTTTTTTGTAAACTTTGTACAGGAAATATTATAATTTCCACAACAAAATTATTATAACATCTAATACAGGGATGACCAACCCGCGACCTGCCTTGAATAATTTTGCGGCCCGCGAGAGATTCATTACACCTTTCAAAATACGATTATTTTGTGCAATATTTTTGTTTTTAGTATAGTGTTTTGAAACATATATATCTCATAAACCGTTTCTATTTTATTACGTTTTTTTTTTTGTTTTTATACATACTTAGAAGTGAGCAATATTGCATTGCAGTGACCCCCCCCATAACATCACGCTTGATTCCTGTAATTTTTTCGTGCTTCTTATTGCTAGATAAGCATATTGGTTTATTGCATTATTGTTATTAAATTATCTTTGCATACATGAAAAATAAGGAAAACAATCATAATAATCCATTCTGTTTTAAGTTTTCACTCCAAAAAATGTTTGCAATGGGTCAAAATCTAATATAAACACATATATTTTTGTATGAGTCCGCGAGATTATAATGTTTTACCGAAGCGGCAGTCATTTGGGTTGGTCATCTCTGATCTAATACCTGAAAAGTATTTTTTTAGAGGGGGGACGTTAATTAAGTACTTATTCAAAAAAATTAATGTAATTAATGAAAAAATCAGCTTACAGAAAGGAATAAAGCATATATTCTTACTCAACGATACTTCCCAGTCTTATGTGAATTATCGTCCTTCAAGCAAAATATATATAATGGCTGTTACCCGAAGCTTTAGTAAGAGATCCCGTCGTTTAGTCGTTTTCTAACCCTCTCTTGCTGAGACACCTTTCTTTTCAATGTCCCTTCTCAGAACCGGGTGGCTACTGGTAATAAATTTAACTGTTCAATGTAATGAAGGCTTGTGCTCTTTGTTTGCTAAACGTTCCTTGGGAAAAACGTTTTAGTCTTTGTTAGTCTGCCTGTAAATGGTAGTTTCACTTTATCTCTTTATACGGTTGTCTCTTCCCACACCTGTCTGTAACACTCCATTCACACCTTTCAAAAAAGCCCCTTAGCTAGACCCATTATGGTAGATTTTGCTTCTTTTCAACCGCACTCGAATTCTCATTTTAATGGGTTTACAGTTCAGTTCAAAGGCCTCAGCTTTCATGAGGGAAATAAAAGAAGTCCAAAGGCAGTTACTAGGAGGGGATGTTGTGGTGACCACGACTTTCCTCAACGAAGTATTACAAGTCACATCGTTAAAGGAGGAGGATAAAACCCGCTGTGGCAGTGTCATCTTTTCCACCCTTGTGATTTTCCTCGTAGGGGTATAAGAAAACAGATTCATTTGTCATTCTGTATACCTCTGCCTATGTCCTTAAGGAATTTTTTCTTTTTCACTGTCAATAAGCAGGAGAGGAGCTGTACTTTCTCGTTTTCTGTTATGATTTGAGTCGACACCTACTGCGCCCAGCAGTAGGTAATAACTAAGATTTAATCATTTTCTTTCACGCCTTTCCAATGTATTTGTTATGAATGCCACAGGAATTTTGAGAACTCTATCTAACAGCTTTTTCTTATCTTTGTAGTTCAACACGTTGAAAACTTTAATAATATTATAAAAAAAGAACTGGTGCTTATTTTGTGAATAATTTTTTCCGCCTGAAATTAAAAGTTGATTTTAGGTTACATATTTGTTTCATTTTTGTAGTTTTCAACATTATATTTTTACTATTCAGTTAGATGCAAAAAAATATTCTTGTTTCTATAATAGAGTTAAATAGAAATTCCTACTAAAAGCGAACATTTTACCAATGCTTTTAATATTTTTTTCTTTGTATTATTGTCCTCCATTGTACATAGTATTACGCAGAATAAATAATATTTGAGTGAAATGAATACGTAAACTCATGAAGTATTGAAGATTTTTCTACTTTTGTAGAACGAAAAAATAACAGAAAAATGCTTTGTAAAGATATTAATTGTACAAAAAACAGTATTGTTTTATGAGTAAAAAATATAATACACACACACGCATTTATATATAACTAAGAATAATTTTAAAAATAGTATTTTTTCTTCCACTTCAAAAAGATTCTCAAATTCTAGCATTTTTTCTTCATTTTTAATATTTTTTACAGGATATACAACATTTTTTATTTCTTTCTTCTCCCCACCCTTCCACTTATTCTATCACGTACTTAATTCCGTTATAGTAAGTAGTACTCCACGCGCTTAAAAGATTGAGACTTTTGTTATATCACGCAATCAGGAAATCAGGGGTGTCAAAAAATTGGCGTGACTAAAATAAAACCTGGGATTTAACTTATTGTGAATGGACAGTTGACGCCTGTTTGTGAAACACTTTGCAATTATTTTTAATGACTCGCTTAATACTGGTGAACTAGCATCTTTTCAAAATGCTTGAGAGATAAACAGAGATTGACAGGACTAAAAACAATTATTTTGACTTTTTTTAAATATATTTTGCATACATAATACCTATTGCGTACATAATTTGTGACTCAAAACAGATAGCAAACACATATACAAAGAGATAGATAAAGATAGAGACAGAGAAGAGATATAAATAAAGATAGATAGATCGATATAGAGATATGTAGCTCAACATAGATATCGTTTAACAGATCGATATAGGTATAGATAAATAGATTGATAGAGAGTTATAGATAGACAGATCGATAGAGATAGAGATAGAAACAGAGATAGATAAAGATATAAATATAGATCGATCGATAGAAGTATAGAAACAAACTCTAAAGAGATAAGATGATTTAAAAGAAATCAATTTTTGAAAAGGAAATGTAATTCCCCGCTACAATTTTTTTATTATTATTTAGCAGACATGTAAATGATCGTTCATAAAATCCATTTTAACTTTTTCCAAGTGGGAATTTTTTACGATTATAACTAGCTATTACGTTCTTGGAGATTAAATAGACTAAAATTTGTAATAATATTGTGAATTAGGAATATAGCAACTGTAAATATCGGTTTTTACGTTTAACAAATTCTTTTATTTTTTTATAATTAATGAAATTAAACTCATAGGTATCCGTATAGATAATAAAGTCACTACTCACAGATTTTATACCGATAACAAAATCCTTCTACACAAATCGACTTTTTTCAAGCAAATCATTTTCGAATACATTTTTTATTTAGAATATTTATCACTCCTTGTCACAATCTGCATTTCACTTTTTAATGATAAATAGCCAACTTTTTTTTTAAAAAAATGCATCGAATAGAAACCATTTCTATTTAACTGCTAAAGCTCTACTTACTGAAACAGTTGAGTTAAAGAGACATTTAATCCATCGGTGTCGTAATACGATATCACCAAACTGATTAACCATGACATTCGATTTGATTCATCCATCGGAGCCATTTCGGAGTGAAATTTATGAGCAAGGCGGTTCACACTTAGACGTGCATTCGATATAGACCGCCACTTATACTTGATTTATTGGCTGTTAGCTCTAACTGTTCACTGTGAGCTTCTTCTGTGAATTAAGAGTAATTTAATGTAGATTCGTCTTTCTGCTATAGAAAGTGTATCCTCAAGAGCAATTTATATCATCCATCGAGATGATCTTCAAAATATAATTATCTAAGGATAGGTAATATTTGCTAATAATCGATCAAAGATTAATTTACATTGTATAGAGCATTGTTCATTGGGTTTGTATGTTGGATATATTTCATATTTTCATATCTAAATGAATATAGGAGTTTAAACGCTTTACAGTATTTTTTTATTACATATAACTTATAAGTATAAGTCATACATCAAATGAAAGAGCAACTGAAACAGTTTTGTTTGCAAGCGCATGAGCGAGAAACGTATGTTAATTTTTTCCCCTTCCCTGCCAATCAGTACACTAGTTGAAAAATGGTGAGTGAATATTAATGTCGCCCTGTTCAGCTGCACGAGGGCTTTTAGCGACGGAACTCGTAACTTTGAACCATGGTCAAGTGACGAGAACGACACCTGAGCTGGTACCCCCTCTCCTAACTACCACACCACACCAACGGGAGGAATTTTGAGCCCTCGATAGATTTAAAATGCATCACTCCCTACTCGGCGGGTCTTCAGCGGTACTAGGCTCGAACCCATGACACGCCGGCCACAAGTCCATTACGTTGACCACTAGGCAACCGCATCATAGAAAAAAATGGCGACTAGTGAATAGAAAGCGTTTTGTATTCTCCAGTTTGTAAAGACAGAATCGTAAAGACGCCAAGTGATTTTTATCTGTGGGGATTCATTAAGGATTGTGTGTAAGTACCTCCGCTACCAGCTGACCTTCCAGACTTAAAACAAAGGATTGAAGCAGCTGTTGCAAGAATTACCTCAGACACACTGAACACAAAGTTTGGGATGAACTCGCCTATCGACTTGATGTATACCGTGAGACAAATGGGATTCGCATTGAACATCTGTAAGTTTGTAGGTAAAACTGTTTCAGTTACTCGTTATTCAATGTATCAATTATACTTGTAAGTTATATGTAATAAATACTGTAAAGTGTTAAAACTCTGATATTCATTTAGAAACACCCTGTATTTTAAAGCATGTGAAAATTAATTTCCACTAATAAATGGATTTCGTTAGAGTGAATCGCAGATAAGTAACCTTAACAAAAGACAACAGCCAACATTTCTAATGGTTATTAATATTATTAATGAATTCAGTTTCGTTTTCTTTTTTCTTTGCTTAAGGTTTTTGGTTCATAAATATTTTTCAAAGATTTCTTAGAGGATCACAACTTCTTAGAACAGTTCCACGGTTTTCTTTGTCCTGCGTTTCTTAATTTTTTTACAATTTTTATTCAACAAAGATTTATTGTTCGTATAAAAGCATTCAAACGATTTTTCACGGTCTAAACACGTTTTTCTTCTTTTTCCTTTTCCTTTTTCGGTCTTCGTTCTCTTTCTTCTTTCCATTTTTGTTGTTATTTTTAAATCTGTAATTCATTTAAAAGGTTCATATTTCAGTTGACTCTGTCACAATTAATAAATGGTTTTGACACTACGTTTCATACCTTTCTTCGTTTGCAATCAATTTCATTATCAAAATAATAAAAAATCATACTGATTTAACACTATGTTCCACAAACATTCATTTTTGTTCTCATTTTTAATTATGAAATTTATTATTTCTCAAGAAGTATTTATGGAAGTCCCATTCAGTGCCTTATTAAGCATTTGGGTGTGCTGTTCTCCAGTAAAGACCCTTGTTAAAAGCCCAGATTTCTGAAAAGCGTTTGAATAAAACGAGATTTTATCGCCAACCCATTCACGTCCTAATCTATTCTTCTCCAAGAAACCTTTGTTTCTGCAAGTGGTTCCCCTAATCCATTTATCTTAGATAAAGACCCAGAGTGTAGTAGCCACTGGCGTCACCTCTAAAGAGAGCTCAGGATTAATGTACCTCACTTGGTCTTATCAAAGACATTAGTCATCCGTTACACAAGGTTCATGCAATTACTTATAACCACCTTTTGTATTGGGCACAAACACAGAGCTTAAAAGTGAAGAGGATGCAAAATCGTATGAATAGTAGCATCAAAACTATTTAAATATAAAAAGCTAGAGAAATAAAAATTATATCCTTAAAATGACTAATATTTTTTATATGAATTTTAACTAAATTTTTGTTTACTTAATTATTTTTGCACAAACACTAAGGTATTGCATGATTTATATATCGCTCCTTTTTTAAATTTTAAAAAGTTCATTGAGCAAATTAATCAGAAAAGAAATATTCCGTTAACTAAAGCCGATTTGGGGGCAATATTTCATCCGTAAAATATTTGTGTATGTGTTTCAGTGGAATAAGTGACCGCTGTAGCCGAGTGGTATAGGTATCGGATCGTGGCTTGCCTTGTCATGAGTTCGAGACCAATACCACTAAAGACCGCCGTGTAAGGCAGCGATGCACGTTAAATCTGTCGAGAGCTGAAACGTCCTCCTGTAGGTGTGGTAATTAGGAGAAGGGGTGCCAGCTCAGTTGACCATGGTTCAAAATTACATGGCCCGTCGCCAAAAGTCCTCGTGTAGCTGAACAGTGCGACGTTAATGTTCAATCAATCAATTCAGTGGAATAGATTATCCCCTCTGTCGTAAAAATATTCGGATTTTTTTATTCTAGAGAGAATCGTTAAAAATACTGAAAGGATACGGTCAGGAGTGCACACAGAAAATTTTCAGGAAGGGGGGAGGGATCCAGGATCGAAAGTCCCTCGTTTTCGTATCATGCTGCAATGCGCCGCATAACATATTCTTTTGATTTTGTCGATTTTCGGGAACAAAAAAACAGTAAAAAAAAATTAACAATTGAATAAATAAATAGCATTAATTTATAAAATTAATTATTAGTAACAAATAATTTACTAAATTTTACGTTCTATATATACATAGGATTATCATTAATTGAAAAAATCATGGGCTATGGGGGAGGCTCCAGACCCCCACCCACCCACCCACCTTGCGTGTGTGTGCCACTGGGTACGGCAATTCCTTGCAAGCATAACAAAGTATGCATTCCCACTACTTGCTTCAAACCTTCTGCATTCCAAAGTGTTTCTTATATCAGTAGCGCACACAAATTTCTCTTATGGAGGGGGAAAGGGACCTTTTAGATAAAAGCCGAAAATCCTTTTGGTCTGTGGGGGGGGGGAGGCTCCGGAGCCCCAGTCTTGTATAAACCCTTAAGACCCGACTCGCACGACCGTGAGGGTTAAATATTCTTATCCCTTTAAGACCCGAGATATTTTTATCCGTAAATATTACATTTTTCTGGTTATTAACACTGTACTGATCCCAATGACACTGGAAAAAATGATTTAAAAAATTTTTGTTACCCCCCCTGAAACGTAGAGTGCTCCAGCACGAACGTACAGGCTGGGTCTTAAACGGGTATGCCACTGGTCAATATCATTTAAAAGTTTAACATTGACCATTTCTGTGTTCGTATTATCTAACCCTATAAATTAAAATCATATAAGTGAACGAAATGATAGAAATAATTTTACATTAATTTTGTTACAGGAAAAAGACTCAGTGAATATATTTCCAAACCAAGTTAATTTAATACAATCTAATTCAGCCTCTTTCTTTCATTATTTGCTTTCCAACGTCTAGCGCACAAAGGTCTTAATTTAAGAATCAAATAACAACTGCAAACATCACTAGCTACTGTATTTTATTCTCTTCCCATTGAGTTAGATAATCACATGCCTCCGTTTTCATCAACTGAGAGCCTAATCGATGATTTTGGTCGAAGCAAGTAGCAATTTGTTAATGATATCCACTCTTGATTAATGAACTCAATACCGACATATGATAGTTAATCACACAAACTTTCCATTGGATCCTCTTTTTCAGAGTTTGATTGTATCATTTGCTTGCCACAGGATAACTCATTATTCTTTATTCTTGTGTCAGGAAACGAAGTCACATTCTTTAAAAAGAAACACCCATGTATTTATAAAATGCTAAATACAAATGTAGGTGTGGTCCATTTTTTTTTCTCCAAGAAAATAACCAGTTGTGAAAAAGAAATTTGTCGTCTCTCAGATTCATTTTCTTTGAAAGAATGATGATCCGAAAAAATATTACCAAACATCTAAAAGAGCGTAATGATCCCATAAGTAAATGATTTATGGTTTTATCCTGCATCAGTGCTTCGTAATGCATTCATAAAATACGCAGATAAAATGTTTTTTTAGTTTTAATTAAAAAAAGGAAACTAAACTTAACCCAGAATAGATATTGATTTTTGAAATCCTCATTTATAACTCTTCTATTTCATTCAGTTCCTCTATTTTTCTGAATAATGTATTTATGAATATATTGCTGGCAGTATCCGTTTTTGGTCATAATCCAAAATATTTATTTACAAATAGTTTCTGTTATAATCATCTTAAGCAAAACCATCCAGATTCATCTTTCGGAATGGATAGTTTCAATAAAATCATAATTAAATTTACTTTCTCTTCAAGGAAAATATTTTTTTTCAGACGCATTTTATGCCACCGAAAGGATTTTTTTTAACTTGATAAATGTAAATTTTTGGTACTTATGGAATATAGCGTCGCCAATTCAAAAATGTCGCCAAAGGCTATCAACGTTATTATTATTGCGCTCGAGAATGCACGATACATGTTAACAGTATTGGCTGCAGATCGCAGGATTTGGCAACATCTTTTCATTTGACGAAACTGTCGACGGTATAATACGAAAAGTTCCTAAAATTTTATTAAGATGACAGATTAGTGGTTTATACCTAGTTTCACACCTAAGATTTATTCAAATTCAATATTAACTTACATAGCGAATATAAATTCTAAAAAAAAGGCATTTGTATTAGCTGTATATTAACAAACTCCCACAAAGTAATAGTTTAACATAAAATCGAATTAAAGAGGACACTTTATTTAACCTTAAAAAGAAAAAAGAAGAGAAAACTGAGCATAATTTAATTTTAAAAAATCAGTTAATACAATTTGTATTTCTCTGTGTAATAATGAATAATTAAGATGAACTGTAATTAAAATTGCAAATAAATTAATTGTTCTTAAGCAATCAAGGAACTCCGCGCGCTTTTTTTTACCACCAACAGATGAACAATTCGTTGAAGCCCCGTGGCATTACATAACTCCCGAGCAGGAATGCAACTTTTTCAGGGTCGCGTCTAATTTGATCCGACCCTCGAGATCGTGAGTTCGTGAATGCAACAGACAACAGGGATGCCGACTTCACTTCTAATAAGCGTGCTACCGGAATTTTTCCCACTTTCATCTCCACATAACGCATCCTCTTTCTGATCCTCCTATCTTCTGTCACTTTATGTAGGTCCTTTTGCTTCCTGTTATCCAGCTTGTCGTGACGAATTTGTGGGAGAGCTTCTATGGAGAATGGGCGACAAGACCATATGACGCGGTTTTTAGGGGGGACAGATGGCGGGGAATTTTCTCGAGGGAGATGCATTGGGGGAGGCAAGTCTGAGGGATGATCTGTTGGAAGACATTCTCCCTCTTTCCATATCCCCCAAGGGGGTACACAACACATCAAACTTTCCATCGCAATTCACGTCCCCATAGCTTCGTGAGCACGTTTCTTTTGATTTGGAACTGGAAGCAATCTGGCTCGTCATGCTTCACAGACTCAAGCTTGTATTTTGCCTCGGCACGAAAGATAAACACACTTTAAGGGATCATATTTTTATCGAATGGGATCTGTACATTGATGCTCATAGCTTTTTAAAGTTGGGTTACGAACAAAGTTTTGAATGTAATAGTTGTTGCACATCTGTCTAAATTTCCAGTTTAATTCAGAGTTAGATTGATGGTATTGATTTTTAGTTTGAGCACGCTTTTTAACCATACGTGATCTTATTTCTTTACCTTAGCTCGAATAATCATGTAAAAGTGGTTAAGCTGACTAGTTGGATTGAAGCCCTAATTTTAATTTTATTTCTTTATACTTACAAAGTATTATACATAGATGCGATAAAATACTAAAAGTGGCAATAAAAAATACGATAAGTTCATTTCTTGTTTTAAACTGAAAGAAAAACGTAAAATAAAAATAATTATATAATTATCAATTTCTCAACCCAAAATCTTTTGGTTTCTAAGATTTGCTTAATGCATAATCCAAATATTACATCTCAAATATCAAAACAGACAGAATACAAATTAATAATTATGATTTTAACTGGTCACTAACCTTTATGGCTCAGCATGATTTATCATTCCTCCAGAATTATTTTAAGTTGCTGAAAAACTACAAGACATGCTGGGCATTTTTATACAGATAGTTTATTTTATCTAAAAATTGTGTAGTAACATGTAATACACTTAAATATAGTAGAACTGGCATTTATTTTACTACAATAATTATCTAGCTTCATAAATATTATAAAACTATGGGCTTATTTATTGTTTCTAACATAATTACTCCATACACGAGTGCTTCAAAATATAATTTTATTCACCAAGCATCATACAAAACTGTCCCAAGATGTAGTCAAGCATCTAAAATTGATTTTAG
The DNA here is from genome assembly GCA_019973935.1 of Trichonephila clavipes. Lineage (NCBI taxonomy): Eukaryota > Metazoa > Arthropoda > Arachnida > Araneae > Nephilidae > Trichonephila > Trichonephila clavipes. The sequence continues at coordinate 61,775 of BMAU01012716.1, forward strand.
TCATATTTAAGCAAGGTCATTAAATACAAGTATCGTATATTTTTTAATAGAATCAAAGGAAGCAGCAGGAGCTCTTAGAATAATTCATTTCAATTTACTGTTCCATTAGCGTTAGAGTGTTGTCTCATTTTTTTATGGCGTGGCAGCGTTCATGTAAATCATAGGTTACATACAAGTGCCTGCGCTTTTGGGAGACACTTAAGAAAACAGTTGTAACGTTAGATGTATTAGTTGTAGGCAGAGCTCACTTCCCCCCCTTGTCTTGAGAAAATACCTCTAGGCGACGGGGAGTCGAGATTTGTAGGAGGTAATTGTACTGCTCAATTTTCAGTTTCATTAGTGACGCTGAGTAGCAAGTAGTAGATGAAGGAAGAGACAACCGAGCCCTTCAAAAGATTTGCAAAGTAGCAGTTAACACAGCGGTAGGTATTTTATACGCAGCGGAAATTTAACATCTGTAGTACGTGAGGTGGAAATCGATTCGGACCTCTTACTCAGATGACATGTGAAACAGAAGAGGTCAGATAATATAACAGTGTGTTTTACTGCCTGTGAAATGCTTTCTTATCAGAAAGAAAGACTACATTTCTGTCTCTTAAACTTTCCCGTGTCTCTTACGCTCTGAGTTATCTGATGTCCTGTATCGTATTGAGAAAGTAGGCTATAACCTCTGGGGGGAAGAAAATCCGAGGAACAAATGCTGAACTCTGTATTGATGGCTTTTGTAGCGGTAAGTTTGTATGTTAACGTACATTTTTTTCTGAAAATTGCATTATTATTTTTTTTTTCCAATTATAAGTAAAGTTAAAGCGTATATATTTCAAATATCGTAAATAACATATTTGTTTTAATATGTTTATTATGTTAAGTATCTTCTGTGGCAGTTATATATATATATATATATATATTTGGCGGGAAACATAACCAGTTGATACACTCACGAAGTATATATATAAGTATTACTATTTACCTTTTGCATCGACTTTAAATCTATACTAGTAGGCTATAATTATATCGTTATATTTTATTAGTATAGAGTGATTTTATTTGTAATATTTAAATTTATCCTAATAATATTCTTTCCTTTCCCCTTGGTACTTTGTATTGACAAATTACAGGTGAAGGTTGGCTAGCCCTAAAACTTGTTTAAACCTGCAATCTTGGTTCCTAAGGCCAGGAGTTTGCTATTGTACTACTGTGCCTAATATTTCCTATCTTGAATAGTTATACTTAGGTTCTATAGCTATCTGTGTATATATATTTATGGATTATACACACACACACACACACACACACATATATATATATATATATATATATATATATATATATATATATATATATTATATATTATATATCTTAATTAAGTATCTTAATTAAATTTTTTAAATGAAGTAGTAATTTAGTAATTTTTGATAGAGTTACCTTTCTCTCTCTATATTTTATGCTTTTATAAGGATAGAAACCAATTTTATAATAAGTTGAGGAATCGCTATAAGAAATATTGGTGGGTCAACTTCAGAGTAGTATTTGTACTCCTTTTCCAGTATTTTAAGAATCCGGGAGAACAAGTTTTAAGTATGCAAAGCTTTTCTTGGGAATTTAATAAATTATTGTATTTAAGTTTATACTTAGTTTCAAGTACTTTTCCATTGCAATATTCACCATTAAAATATAACTTGCTCTTCAATTTTTTTTATTTAAATAAATTTTCTATCATTTTGATAGTTTGAATTTAATATGAAGCCGTTTATTTCCCTATAAATGATGAAAAAAAATTCTCGTTATAAAATGATTCCTTTGAAAAATCAAAACTTAGTTTCAAAAATTATAAAATTACTTATAATTTACCTATCGTATTTACCTGTTTGAATTTACCAAGTAACAAGTACATTACATATTATTTTAGTATAATACGCGTCATCTACAAATTTATATCTGTATTTTGAAAACTTCGTTAAAAAAGGGTTAAATCCAATGAGAATTTTTGCAATAATATTTTTAAATTGAGCGTGCAGTAAATGCAAAAAAGAAAAAAATACACCCTTAAATGTTTTGTAAATGTTCAATTTTTTACAATGTGAAAAAAGTATAAAAAGGAAAGCGTATGTATATGACAAAAGGAGCGGCTAAGTTGATAAATGATGACTTCAAAACGGAGTCATTTTGTTCAAAGCACGTTTAACCTTTTGACTGGCACACACATGCTAGTGCAAAAAATGTTGCATGCCTTCTACATTTTGAATAAGATATTTCGCTTATCCTCTACATCGTTACTCTAAGGAAGCGAAGATTATTGTTCAAGCTGCGTAAATATTCATTTTACACTAGGCGCCTTGTCATACGTGGAAGAAAATTAATTACCAGCCGACAGGAATTGTGTAACAGAAATCTTGGAAGGTAATTCTTTTTGCGGCATTTTCCTTTTAGCTTGCGCGGAACAATTCAAAATGGTTACATAGTAAAGCAAAGGAGGAGCTTTTTCGAATTAGTAAATTTGAATTATGAAAAATAGCAGTAGCTGGAAAAACTTAATTTAGTTCTCGAATTCGTTTAAGAAAGTTAATTTAAACTTTTTTTTTTCAATTTTAGAAAATTTACTACTTTAGATATAATTGCCTATTAAGAATTAATAAATTGTTTATTCTCGATATTTTTCACACAAGTCCATTATGTTTTGTACAATTTGGAATGTAAGAGTTTCATGTTTATTGATTATTCTGTCAAACAGGAAGATAATTGATTAAGCTAGGGCTATGAACTAAATTAAATGTTTGAAGATATTTATTGATTATAGAATGGACATAAATAATGAAAATATCGATTAGTTGGAACGTACAAAGCCTAATAGATAGATTTATTATGAATTATACTTATCTGCAATGTGTATGTATATATGTAATTATTATTATCATTACTTTCAGTGTTTTATCTCTTATCTGAGAATGTGTAAAAATCAAAGATTTCGAAATAAGTAATTAAATTACGTATTAATAGAGAACTTAGTTCGGCCAGCGGAATGTATCACCTATATATATACACTCAAATAATTAAAAGAAAATTTTTTAAAAAGAAACTGGAAAAGAAAAGACTTAAAATTACATTTTCAATCATAGAAATAACATAAAAGGAGGTCGCCCAACTGGCATAGTGATTAGCGACGCTGACTGCGGAGTCGTAGGGGCTGGGTTCAAATCCCGGAAAAGGCATGGATGTTTGTAAATGTATAGTGCCTTTGCGGCATGGGGTACTTTAAATAGCCGTCGAGCCGCAAGTCCTCTCGTGAGGTTGGTGGAAGAGGAAGAGAGGTGGGAGGCCCCTGACCACCCCCAGGGTGTTCTCCCTCAAAATTGGGGTGAAACTGAGCTAAATCGTTCGGTCACATGTATGGTGCTCAAAGCTATGGATAACGACATGCGTCATTTAGCCCTATGCCATGATGAATTTCGTGGGCCTTGATCCGGCCTTTGCCGATCAGGTGGCATTAGTGACAACAACAACACATAAAAGGGGTATAGAATATAAATAATAATTAAATAAGTAATAATAATTATTTACTTTTTTTCGAGAAAGAGTTCCTTCTAGAATCCTTTCTTTTTAAAAGAGTTCTTCTCTTTGTACAATCTTTTTTTTCAGTGTTATTGAATAAGGCTGTTCTCTGAATTTTGTTACTAGTGAAATTATATCGAAAATTAATAAAATTAAGAATAAAAATTAAAAATTAGGACTCTCATTAAGTCTATGTTTTGTGCAGCCTTTTTTGCTCTATTATAATTTAGAAAAAACGTTTTGCAAAATCTCCATTATAAAAATGTATATCTCATTTGTATATTTCTAATAAATATCCGGTACTGAGACTTACATTTGGTTTTTCTTAACTTTTTAAACATTAAGATAAGAAAATGAAGATTTTGAATTACGTATTAAATTATTTATCCAAAGAACTTTATTTTTATTGCAGAAAAATGTTTAATTTTATCACTGTCAAACTGATAGGAAATAGGAAAATTTTGATTTTAACTGAATGAGACCGTTATTCATGAATAAAAGGTTTAACATATGTCATCGCGGCTTTTGAGAGAGTACGAGTTTAGATAATAATATTCAAAGAGAAATAAATCAATAATCCTGATTCAGTAGACTTAAGAGCACCGATAGCGTTATTTTTGCAATTTAATAATTATATGCATAAAGCAGCTATTTTTTTCTTTTTTCAAAAATTCATACATGAGTTTGAAAGTAACCTTCAGCTTCTTTCAAAGTTAAATCATTACATAATATCTTATTTTAGTTAAGTCATTCTGCTCAATACATTATTCAGTCAGAAAAGTCCATTAAAATGTCCACTGCATACAAACAGTTTAGAGTGATTACCATGTTCGAAATTTATTTATATTACAGGAAAATGTTTAATTTTATCTCTGTTAAACTGATAGGGAATAAGAAAATTTTGATTATAACTGAAGGAGACCGTTATCTAAGGACAAGGTTTAATATATCTCATCGCTTCTCATGATAGAGTACGGGTTTAGATGATAATATTCAAAGAGAAATAAATCAATAATCCTGATTCAGTAGATTTAAGAGCTGCGATAGCGTTATTTTTGCAATTTAATAATTATGTGCATAAAGCAGCTATTTTTTCTTTTTAAAAAATTCATACATGAGTTTGAAAGTAACTTTCAGCTTCTTACAAAGTTAAATCATTACATAATATCTTATTTTAGTTAAGTCATTCTGCTCAATACATTATTCAGTCAGAAAAGTCCATTAAAATGTCCACTGCATACAAACAGTTTAGAGTGATTACCATGTTTGGAAACCAGCTACTGCAGACTTTCATGTAGCTATATTGTTGTTCCCCTCTCGAAACAATAATGACTTCCAAAACACCATTAACGAATAAGATTAAAATTCCTATCACTCTCTCTCTCTCTCTCTGATACCATCAAATTTCCATCGACATATTTCGAAAGGGATTGGAAAAAAGTTGTTTCACTGTTTCCCTGCAAAGGTTGTCATTATTTTCATCTGGAGATAGTCTAATGGAATGTTATTTTTATGATCAAGCCAGGTGTTTTTTTTAATTGCTCTTTCTCACTAGGAAAAATGGGCAAAGGCAAGCTGCTGTTATTGCAGCAAATCCTTTTCCTGACACAATAGGAAGTGCAGAGAAATGGGCTGCAAGGAAATTTCCCCCAATGGGCAAGGACGCTTTTCGTGATTTATGGGTTGGTTGCCCCTACATCCCCGCCAGTGTTATTCATAAACGATTACTGAAAGGAGGCCTGCCTAAGCTCGCCCTCTCGCTAAATAAACTGTAAGTTGTCAGGGTTGGTAAAGGAAGTTTAAATCTGTGAATCTTTCCCTTTGTGGCTTGTTTGTAAGCTTCGAAACTGGGTTGAAAATATGTAACCAAGTCTCTGTCGTTTTAGCACTCGTTAAAGTATCCAAAGAAATCGAAAGAAATGGGAAAAAAATGGCATCAAAATGATAAAGAATTCATTGTTTAGATTTTTAGTTATAAAAAAAAATCAAATCGATCTAAATTGTTTTATGAGTAAGTTCTTTATTTTTAGTTTTATAGACCTAAGCTGAAAAAATATATTTAAAAAATGTCTGCGTTTCCATTAAGTATTGCATTCATAACTAGATGTTATAAGTAAGAACTTTTAAATAAATAAAATATGGTGTTTCTATGTGAAGATCACTTAGATTTCTTTCCAAACCCAACTGTTTAACTTTAGAAATATTTCTTTAAAAAATACATGCACAAGGGCTTCGAAAAAATTATTCCATCCATTCCGAAAAGCAGATATATATAAGTTTTCAAAATAAACTAATAAAAGTTTTTGACCAAGGAAAATTACAAAGAAAAAAAAAAAAAAAAATGTTATTTTAATATAATCAATTCTACATACGATTTTTTCCCCTTACTGTTTATTATAAAACGTAAATAATGACGAATTAAGTTAACATCTTCTTTTGTGTTTTTTTAAATTTGTTTTCTTTATTTGTATGCTTCAAAAGAGTACAAAAATAGTTTAGTAATTCAAAGACAAATTTCTTCTTGCTATATTCATTTCGAAACTATCTCGATATGAATAATATGTAAAACGCTTTCTTTATAATTCTTTGTCAAAGAAAAATACTATTAGCAGTTGTTTCATAAATTCAAAATATTTCCTTGTTACCGTTCTGAAAGAAGTTTAGATAACAGAAAGTACAAACAACTTGAGGGCTGCCCTTGCAGTATGTTGAATAATATCCAAATTTAGATATAACTAAAAAGTGCGTGAATATTATTATAATTTTATATTGTTATAACCCATGTATCATTTTATAATATTGCCCTTAAGAAAATTTGGAAACATTTTTAAGAAATACATGCTTTTTGCTAAACAATACAAATTAAGAATTAATTTGAAAAGGGTCCAAAGTATTGATGACAAAACATGGAGATCATTTTATGCAGGAGAAAATGGATTGCTTTAAACAAAAATAAACACAGTTAATTAAAAATGCTACTTTTAATATTTTATACAACCAAAATTTATCTTACTTTTGAAGCATTTTCCGATCTCAATTCAAGTATAAGATAGTTTTCACACCAAATTATGTGAATTGGTTATGAAGCATTTCCCTTAATACATTAAGGATTTTTCTACAATGTTTCTCATGACCCTAATGAAAATTTTCAGTCAAGAATAAAAACCGACAATGCCCGTTAAAATAATGGATATTTAAGTTTCTTACACTCACGATAGAAGCCTAACATCGATTCCAAAATGAAAATGTTCACGCTCAGTGGTTTTGCATTACAATCCCAACTGCACAGTAAAGTTCGGTTGAAGTTTTATCTCGATGTGATCACATATACAAGTCAAAATGTTCCCACAACGTGACCTTCGTCTTCCATTTCTTTGTAGATGAAAGGATGATTGATGATGTTAAGAGGATGCTTCTCTACAAATGATGCATTTTTTTCTCATCTTAGTTTTTTCCCCCTCAGAAAGATTTTGTTATCTGAAAAATGTCAAGTATAGAACAGTTTAACTACGAGTCAGTTTCAAGTCGGTTGACAAAAAGACTTCGTGGCTTAATATTTGGTCAAAAATATTCTGGTCTTAGTTCCAAGTGGTTATCATTTCATTTTCCTTTATGTTGGAGGTTGCAGAAATAGGTATGAATGCATTAATATACGTCACATTTTTAAAAATCTAGTGTTTTAAACTCACTTTTAATGTGATTCGGGTTGGAATGAGAAATGATATTTTTAAACTCTTGTGTTTGAAAAGTATTTGTAAAGTCCTGTACTATACAAATCTTCCCCATTGTATAACTTTAATTACTGTATGTGTCTCCGTTTGCATGTGAGTAATCTTGTATTTTGTTCTATATTTATTGTATTTGGATCTATTTTTGTTTCTTTCCCCTTTTGATTCCCATATGTGCCAGTATCCTTCGAATACAAAGTTCCTACCACTATTGATTGAGTCTTGACTTACGTTTGTAAGCCTTGTGTTATACTTGTCGGCACACAAGGAGTCTACCTAGAACATTAAGACTTTCATGCTTTGATGCTTGCAATTTCTTTTAAATGAAATTAGAGCTTAATTTCCATAAAATGCTTTTGTTTGTTTAATTACAGTTGAACCTGTTCTTTTGTGTGGTAGATAGTAACCGCATAAAAATAAACGCACAAAAAAATATTCGAAAATTTCATGTATTCTTACATATAACAAGCAAATTCGTCGAAATATTGCAGAAATTCTTTTTTATGTGGTCGCACAAAAATAAAATCGCATAAAAAAGGACCGCACAAAAACAAGTTCTACTGTATGTAAATTTGCTATAATTCTCCATTTTCTTTGAATATTTTTTTTTCTTTGTGTTATAATAATGAACTCTGTATAACGGAAATCTTTGAATTATATTAGATTCAAAGAGGTATTTGTGGCTCGAAAAATGACTTACTTGAGGAAAAAAATACTTAATTTTCATTTTTGCGTTCATAAAATAACCGATGCTTATTAAACTTATTTACTAAATAAACTTACGTTTTTCTTAATTTGTGCAGGATTTTAATTCTTTATTTAATACAGGAAAAGATGTTTAAAATCCTGTGCATGTTAATCAACAAAATTTTAAGTTAAATAATTAACAAGTGCAGGGTATTTAATTGGCACTCTAACCTTGCTTAAAATTGGTCAACTAATAATAAAATAATAACAGCAATAAAATGAAATAATGATAAGGAATACTTTATAACATTTTTATAAACATGCCTTTAGAGGAAGAATTAAATTTCGCAGCCTTTGTTTCTCTGCTTACGTTTTGTGTGGATGCCTTTTTAATGGATTTTGAAATGGATTAGGTATCAATGACGTTTAAACATTACTGTTTTTATTCTTTTATTTAATCGCTCTATTACATTGCAATTTTCTCGGCTCTATTTCGTTTGTATTTTCGATAAAATAAGTTTCTTCAAACGTGTTTTTTATATCCTGTTTTCTTGCACTTTACATTTTATATAAATATAAAGATTAATGCACAGGTTTTTTTTTATGGAAATTTTATGAGCAGAAATTTTGCAAATTCAATTTCTACAATAATTAATTCTTAAACGACACTTCCAAGACTAAAAGGAATTCGCGAAAATACTCATATGCTTAAATTATTTAAAAATGCAGGTTATTATTAGTAGTAAACCAATAATTCTGTGCAGTGGCGCTCACTAGGGGGGCATTGGGGTCCGGACCCCCCAATGCCTCTGTTTTTTTTCCGATTGATTATAATTCTTAGTATGTAGTACGTAAAATTTAATTAAGTATTTGTTATAAATGATTAATTTTATTAATTAATACTAATTATTTGTTCAATAATTAATTTTTTTACTGTGTTTTGTTCCCGAAAATCGACAAAATCAAAAGGAGCATGATACAAGAATGGTGAACTTTTGACCCCGGACCCCCTTGAAAAATTCCTGTGTGCGCTACTGATTCTGTGTCCTTGTGAATTGTACTTGCAATTAAAAATGCATTTAAAAGAGGAATAATAACAATAATAATAATAATCTTTTTTTAACTATTTTTCATGTCCAAGAGCCTCTTTTAATGATAATAATTTATTTTTGTTCATGAAAATTAATTTCATTAATTAATTAAGCTTATTATTATAAAGCAATAAATAGCCTAGTGCGCAGCTTTCATATTTTAACAATTTTCTCCTATCTGTTGTTTTGATTTCTATGTATAATTTTCGGGGAAAGGAAAATATGATGCGTCCCCCCATCATGGTATAGGTTTTATAAATAATTAATTTTTTTTGGTTCCCATTAGAAAATTGATGAAAATTTTAGATGAATATTGAATTAAATGTTAATATTTTTTTGGGTGTATTGGAACTACTGTTTGCATGTGCATGTCGGATTCTTTTAATGTTCCATTGAGAGGCAAATCTATTTAAATGCATTTGTAAAATTTGGAAAATACTAATTAAATTTATGTACTCTTATAGAAGACGATTAAATACTTAAATTTTCAGAAAGAAAAAAAAAACCCTCAGTTTTTATAGAAGTTTTGCAAGTAGCTTTTTTCTCCTTTTTTTCTTTCGTTAAATTCATGAACTATTTTCCTTTAAAATTGTATAACTGAAAATGTGAAGACTTGCTTTTAACGAAAAGATTTATTACTTTGCATTATCCAAAGGGAAAATCAAGTTCATGGATGATTTTAAGTGCCTTTACAAACTGCCAAAAAACATCATATACGAGTTTAAACTAAAAATACAGTTTTCCTTATATAAAAAAACTAAAAACTCTCTCTCTCTCTCTCTCATCCCTCCTCACCACTCCACTGCCCTTCTCTGTTAGTTTTTTATTCCTTTTTTTAGGCCCCATCCTGGAAGAGTATAATAAAGTATTGAAATAGGGAGCACTGATGTTTGCTGCAGAGAGGGGCTGTCAGCAAATTACTAAAAACTTCAAATGAATAATCCGAATGTGTGTGTTCGTAATAACCAATTTTGCATAAGTAACTATTGGTTTTATCAAATAAATTTCTGAATTCGAATTCGATTAGTTTCAATTTCATAATATTTTTGTATTAGATTTTCCTACAGTAAAAAAAAAAAAAAAAAAAAGAATGAAATTAATATGCACTTCTTGATGATCATTTTTAATCGTAATTAATCTTATTTTCATGATATCAATAATATACGTTTATTAGTTATAGCTTGTATAAAATGTTGTTTTAACGAACAAGCCTGTGAGAGGAGCAAAATTTTTTTTGCCATTTTAGCAGTTTTATTATATTTTCCCCACAGCAATACAATGACTTATGATAGAGTTATTCTAGTTTACTTTAAATGCTCTACAATTACTTTAAATGTTACAACTTCATATATTTAGCAAACAAAGATATTTTTCCTAATTATTTTTTAAGAAAATTAAATTATTAAATCATCCAATATACCCTTTGAATATATGTGTGTGTTTTAACACACCAAAACTTCCAATCCCTTCCCCAGAAAAACATTGAAAGACGGATGACATAACAACTATTAACACAGGAGACAGGAAAATTTAATTAAGTATGTGGCATTATAGCAACTTATTTTATTAATTAATGCTAATTATTTATTTAATAATTTATTTTTTACTGTTTTTTGTTAACAATCGACAAAATCAAAAGAATAAAGAATGTGTTTGGCGGCGTATTGGGACATGAAACGACAATGGTGAACTTTCGAACCTTAAACCACCTCCCCTCTCTCCCTAAAAAAATTCCTGTATGAGCCACTCATGTATTTTTTATACTATATGTACATATGTATGTGAAGTAGAGTGGCTAAGTGGTTAGCGCATAACGCTTCCATACCGCAAGTCCAAAGTTCAAACCCCAGGCTGGGCAAGATTGACTCAGCCTTTCATCCCTTCAGTAGGTCGATAAAAGGACCACCAAGCTTGCTTGGGGACTTAACACTGGGGGTTTCGCGTTAGACTGACCACCTGACTGGAACATCTGCTCATGCACCTCAGGACCCAAGGCCACGTATACTGAGTTGGACACAGTAGGCCTTGGCCCTCATTGGCTGTCGCACCACTGAGTTAAGTATATACATATATATACATACATGTATGTATAGATGTATATATACATATATGTATGTATGTATATATGTATATATACATATATGTGTGTATATATGTATGTATGTAGGTATATATGTATGTATGTATATATAAATATATGTATGTATGCATATATATATATATATATTTATATATATGTATGTATGCATATATATATATATATATATATATATATATATATATATATATATATATTTATATGTATGTATTTATGTAAATTTTATTAATAGTCATTTGCAATCCCTTTTGAAAACTGTTTTTCAATTCTAAAGATGAATAGAAATTATAAATAAATAATTATTACATGTATTTATTTGTACATTTGTATGTAATTTGTACATGTATTTGTACGCAATATTATATGTATTTAGTAATGTTAAGTCTGCATATTATAGACACCTTCATGATTTTATCAATTTTTTCAGTAACTTTTTCCCAAACATAATTTTGTCTCATTAGCTGCTGCTCTTAAAAATATTACATTAATTTTTTTAAGAAAAATTATTAGTTATAATTGGTAGAAATGGAGACATATTCTATAACATTTATAAGCATAAAACTTTGAGCATGTTTTTATTTATTTCCTTATACTTGGTTACTTGGTACTTAATAACCATAGTGATCTTCTTTCATTTGCATATAATAATTTATTTTAAATGTTAATTCTTCTAAAATGTGTTCAACCTTCATCCTTTCCTCGGAAGTGAAAATTAATTTTTTTCTTGCAGTTTTGTTGATTGAATTCAATGAATTGAACTACAAATTCATGATCATATTTTTAAACTAATAAAAATAATTTTTAATTCTTATGACAGAATGTAAGCAAAACAATATGTTTCAGTAGAATGGATTTAGGCACAACTTATTATTTATCTGGAAGAAATTATTCTCTGTTTTAGATTATAAGCTTAATTCGAAATATTTTTAAAACTTAGTAATTTATCAGATTTTTTTTCTGTAATTTTTTTATGTAAAGTAGTCAATGCAGACTTCTCGATCCTACATTGACAAATTATATACAACTCTACATAGACAAATTTAAAAAATAGCAGTCTTGTTTGATAATTTAAACTTTTTTAAATAACTTTACAGTAAAAATTAACTTCTCGGAAATATAATTTGATGAAAATTAGAAATAAATTTTTTAATGTTTCAGTCGTTTTTATTATTTATAGGGTATAAATTAATAAATTTAATAATAACTCCATTGTAGATAACGGAAATTATTCTACTATAATTTTTCGAAAATCAAATAATTATTAGTTTTAATTATAATATCACTGCCATAACTTGTTCTTAATTTTCATTTATCTTTTATATTTAGTTTTTGAAAATAGATTTTTAAAGATTTTTAGCATTTATCATATTGGATCTCTAATTTTTTAGATTTATATTTTAGTATTTTCCCTTTAGAATCATGCTCTCATTAGTAATGCATTTGTGCCATTTGGTTTGAAAACACCTTCAGGCGTCTTATTGGCTGACTAGCTGTGAACGGGTGGAGTTTTCCCTCTTGAGGTCCTCCCTGTCAGACCTCATGTCGCTGTATCACATCAGAAGAGCTCTGGTTTCAGTAGAGCTAACACAGAAGTTGCTCAGTAAAAAACCAACTTCGAAACTCCAAACGCAACGTTTCTAAATTCATGGGGTTTGAACTTCGCTCTCTATACTAAAAGGTTCAAATTATTTTTGATGATCTGGAAGGTTTGTAATAGGTTTCAAAGACGAAACCTGCAATCATATGCAAAATTAATGGTTGTTTAGGTAGTTGAACAAGATCTATATGCAGAACCGGTTTCAAAAACATTGTATGGTTTTATGCTTTGTAGCATTCAAACTATGTTATGCTTTGTCTGAATATCGTTTATGAAGGAACGATACATTTTTTCTTGTCTAATTCTTAAACAAAACTCGATGATAAGAACTATTGTTTATTAATTTACAGATGAAATCTTATGGGTAAGAGATAAGTTTTGAAGTTTTGTTTCCCATAATTCGAAACTATAAACGGGAAAAAAGGTCTGTAATTAAATCTTACTTTGCAAAATGCTTTCCGGCGTTTTTTTTTTTTTTTTTTTTTCTGATTAAAAACAAATTAGCTATGTTTTTCCGTTGCAGCGTTTTCATTCAACACAGTAGAAAAAAATGTAGGTGAGTTATCAAAAACATTATAATCAGTTTCGTTTCTATTTCTTTGCCTGCACTTTGCTTCTTTTTGCTCTGAAATTTCGCACTCTTTTATATTGCTTAATTGTATTTTTATATCCCAGAAATATATTTTTCGTAAATAAATCATAAAAATGTGATTCAGCTTGCACATTTATCGAGTTCAGAAAAGCCGGAGCCTATATGTTGGTGTGTAATGTAGGTCGACTTTTTTTTCGTTGGAATTTATTGTGTTGAAGGAATCTTTTATTTTCATATGGAATATTTGTATGAATTATATTTGTATTATTCAGCAGGGAGTTGTGGAATACATGTTGATGTATCATATCAGTTTGTATATTTCTTAAAATAGGTGGAATTTTATATTGTTTATAATTTCCTTAGATAAGTCAGCGAGTTTTTTATTCGGATATATTGCATATTTAGTAACAAAAGAGCATAGGTGAATTCCAAATCTGAAAATGGTATATTAAGCATAAAATTTGTTTATTAAGTTCCTAGTTGTTTCATTCAAATGTATGTTAATCCTCCTGGTATGTTTACATTCTTTAAAATTTGTGTTATTGCTCAAAAACAATGATGAAACAACAATACACGTGAAAACAGCTTCTTTATTCTACAGAATTAAAAAAAATAAATGTGATAAATATACAATTTCTGTGACCATTCCGTCCGTAAAGTAAAAACAAGTTATATCTTGGATCACAAAATATATGTTATGTGATCGTTATCTTCTCGAGTAATATTGAAAAACATTTAACAAAATCTTTTTTTTTAATCAATCAGCTAAATTTTTGTCCATCATAAATAATTGTTTTTGTTTAGAATAAATCCAACAGAATGTATGTAATCTTAAAATATTTGTCTGACTTCAGCGATTTTTTCTCCATATTTTTTATTAAAACTTTTTTTTCTGCATGAAAGCTGTGTACTGTTAATACTAAGCCTATGTCTTCCCCCTCCCAAAATATTACAAAATGCCTATCACCCAGTCTTCCTTAATATTTTAAGGGCCAAAGAAAAGGCTTCCAAGAGAAGTCTGCAAAGACTACTACTTTTCAACAAAGAATAAAAAACATTAAATGAAAACATTACCTTAAATTAGCAAAATTAGATTATGATTATAACAAGCCTATCAAATTTTCGATTAGATGCGCTTATTTCATAGGAGTTAAGATCATTGATGACGATGATAATTTCGATAACTTTTGGGGTGTGTTACTCTTAGGGTGTGATTTTTTGATTAATGAACAGACAACAGCAAAATGCAATTCAAAAAAGATTCACCTTTGATACTTTTCTGCGTAGCATTTGATGAAAAATGATTTATTACGTAATGTAAAATGAATAATGTACGATTATACCTATTCAATTAATCACATGATTTTATTTTTAATTTAACATTTCTTTTGCCAATTCAAATAATAATATCACAATTTCAATTCTTCACTTTCTTCGTTAACTTTTATGGAATATATTTTAAAATAATATCATTGCAATAACTTTAAATAACAATGTTATCCACAGTTTAAGCAGTTTAATTTTCATGAATATCGTTACAATCATTTTTACTTTTAACTATTTTTCTTTTCATGAATGATATTATCATTAAATGACCATCAATGTCGAATTATAGTTTTTTTTTAAAAAATAATAAATTTCTTATTAATATTGAGAACTTTTTTATTGAAAAGAGAAATAAGGTTTTTTTTTTCCTTTTGTAAAGGAATGATGAATAAAACCTATATGAGTTGGTATAAAAAATAATAAGTTGTTTTTAAGTAAAGAAGGACATTATACTACATTAGTTTGCATTTCCTATCTTGTTTATACCTTGAATATAAGTTATTCCTTGTACATAAATATAAGACAAATGCAGGACGACGCAGAACAACCTCAGTAATATGCTATTTTGTGCAGAACTAAAACAGAATTTGGGGGGGATATTCTAATGCACTTTTAACACATAGGGGTTTTTTTTCAAACTAATGCAATTCTGTCTTATTTTCCTTAGTAATAAATATTTTTTGACGACTTTCAACCCCTTTTTTATGACTATACAGTGTATGCAAAATTATGTATTTTTATTTACACCATAAGTGTTCAGGTACGCGTCACAATTGATATATATAATACGTATATTAAATTGCTGAATGCAAATAATCAAAGCAAAAATAGAAGTACAAAGAGTATAGATCAAATAGATCAAAAATAAGTTAGCCATAGTAATACAATAGCAAACTCTTAGCCTTAGGAATTAAGATTCATGTTTATATATATATATATGTGTGTGTGTGTGTGTATATATGTATATATATATATATATATATATATATATATATATATATATATATATATATATATATACTATTATAATAATATTTAAATTGCAAAATAATACCTAGCAACTCACTGAAATACGTCATCTAATTCATATTTCCTTATAAATCTGAAGGTGATTGTAACTATTTTTCTATGGACAATGTAGTTTATTTTTTACTTAAAAATGATTACTTCTTAAAAGGGTATATACATATTTTAAGTTATTGCTAACAGATGAACTTTTCCCGTGCTGAAAAGGATCTATTTAAAAGACAAACACGCGATGACTACCCTGAAATGTAATACTAGTATTAACTTGAGCTGTAAACAGGAAATACTTCATTTGTCCTACAGAAATTTAGAGGTGTTTATAGAGGCTTCTAATGGATGGCCAGTAGTTCTCTCGGATTACTTTGTCGAGGGAAGTACTTATTTTGACAATGCACCGTGAGAAACTTTTCTAAATGATGTAGCACTTCGGACACCCGTCGTGCGAAATGGGAGATATGAGGGATCACTCAAGTTATAGGGGGTCGGAAGGGAGGAAATACAAAAGCACGTGCCTCTATCTAAACAAGAATAGTAGGGTTCCGAAGAAATGTTTATTTTAGAGAATTACAAAACATACGGAAATATGTGTACGAATAATACAAAAAAAAATTTTTTAAAAATAATAATAATTTGAAATATTTGAAAATAATATTTTAATTTGAAATGATTAAAAATATAGGGCAATATAAGAATTTAAAAAATTATTTATATTATCTTTAATTATTCTATTTTAATTACAAATCAGTAACTTAACAGTATATAAGTCTTGTGGGTAATATTAAGAAAAAGTACGGAAATAAAATAAATATATTCGTATTGTAGAAACAAAAGTATAACATTTTATGCATTGTTTTCTGTAAATTATTATTTGTCATTTAAATACTTTTTCCATCTAAAACAGAAATAATTCGTTGTGTAGATTGCATTAAACTGAATCAAAAAATGGTTCTAGAGATTTAGCAGGAGGGGAAAGGGAGGGGATGATGATCTCTACTTTGTAGAATTTACAGAGGGAGAAATAGGTGGTGCCATCTAGTGGCAACAATGAAAGTAATTTGCTTTCAGTCAATTTCAAATTTTGCTTATATTTGTAAATATATCATTTGAAGCATGTTAATCAAGAAAAATAAAAAAAATTAAAAAATATAATTAAAATAATATGCCACTGAAATTGTTTAAACTTTCTTCGAAAAAAGTACTATCGATCTTTTTGTAATTATTATCGTTTAATGTATTTTTTACGGTTGACAACTCCAAATACTTCTCTCTTATTACGCAATTGATATCTCTAAACGTAATGCATGTATCAATTGTTTCAAATATAAAAAAAAATATTTAGTTTATTTTAAATTCGGTCAATTGGTTTAAAAAGCATTTTTTTATTTTTAAAAAAAAAAGTCTGATACCAAAACATCGAAAACGTACAAACGAACCGAATAGGTATTAAAAATATAACAAGCATTAACATTATTTAAAGAAATTCTCATTCAATAAAACAAATATTTTTTTCTTTTATTTAATTCATTCTGCTTAATTCTGTAAGCTATCAATAATCCGATTTTAAAGCAAAATGACTAGTATCATTATGAGATCCTGAAATAATTTTAAATGTACTTCAAGAAATTGTCAAGATTTTCTCCATCAAATTTCCTTTTTTTTTTTTTTCTTAGATGAATTTTTTTCTTATTTAAATTTCACATCCTTCGTAGAGCTTTTAAAGTAGTAATCCAATCGTCTGAATAGTTATAATAATCTTTTAAAGAGATGTATTACTTAGCAAAGTTTTTCCTATGGTTACTTCTGTTTTTCTAGTTTTTTAAATGATTTGAAATGGAAGTCTTAGTGAACTAGCCTTGCGGCTTAACTCGATTCTTATTAATATTTAATATCTGATAACAAAATATTTTATTCTTTACAAACTGGGTCATAGGTCTCTTCATTCATAATACATACTGACTGCACTGTTATGTAAACAATGTATATATTATTGGATCATTTTTATTATTTAAGTTATAACTTAAATTTCTCGAAAAACAATATTGTTTATTATTTTTTTCTATTTAGGGTAAATTTACACATACTTTTAAGACCAATTAATTTAGATAAACTTTTTCTCTATAGAATAAGTAATGCATTGCATTTTAGAATACTTATTATTAACAATTGAACTAAAATTAATAATATATAACATTTTCCTTCTGGAATTCAACGTAAAATCTGGTTTATATATATATATATACTTAACAAATTAAATTTTCAATTTTTTCATATGCAAGCATATGAAAACTATTTTTCATTAAACTCTAAATAGACTTTTCTATCATTCATGGATTTCAATTAAATTATTTCTTATCAAAAATTAATAAATTTTTGAAAAGGGATTGCTAAAGATTGTGTTTAAAATATTGAATGAAAGATTCATTTATTTTTGAAAATATTCTCATCTCCATTTTATTTTAAATTTAATACTTTTGACATCTTTTTTTACTCGAGTTGCAATTTTTATATGAACTATAGTTATAGTTATCAAACATCATGCTTGCATAATCATTTTTAGAATTTCATTTTCGTTAAAATATTAGGAATTTTAATTAAATTAAAAAACATTTTACAGCTGGAAAGATATTAATTCATCCTTAAATCGCCACTTATTTTTAAGTTCTAGAAGAGTATGAGAAACATCTGTGTTTTAAATTGCGAATTGTACTATATCTACTTAATAGCATAACATATTTTAATCAGAACAGGAAAAAAAAGTCCCTTGAGATTTGTCTATATTTCTCTTCTCATACAATGGATAAAAAAATAAAATACCATACGTATTTTGACCTTAATAGTTATTTTCCCCCCTTGGCAGTAATGTACAAATATTGTTCAAAAAGTTTGATGATGATGTTCGAAAAATGTTGACATATTTGTAAACATAGATTAGTGTTTCAGAGAAATCACCGTCCGATGTTATGTATATTTGACAACGTTTGTACAAAGCACTAGAACTGCGCGAAAAGTCGTCTTTTGTTATCAACTACAGTTCGGTTGTCACGTTTTGTTGAATCTTCTCAATCGTCAAAAATTTTTGTCCACCATCAAAACCGACAATATCACTCGTACACGCACTTCAAAGATACAGTACCTTGTCCATACACAGCTAAAAGAATTTGACGACAATCTTTTGCTGACTTTCATAGTTTAAAACGGAATCGCATATTGACACTTTGATCCACACACATGTTGTTTACAAAACCATTGACTGCCCTATTTTGCACTTTTATATATTACGCGTAACAAAACCAGATGTCTGAACAAAGCACTATATTAACTTTTACCAGAGTACGAAGGTCGTACTGAACCTTTTGAACTGTTGTTGTATATGCATGATATTATAATCGAAATTTTTTTTATTAAACAATCAAAAAATAAACTGTAAAATAATTTTGAATTTATAAGCAAACAGAAACAGATAAATGAACTATTAAGCCGTATGTAACTCATAAATAAAACGGGAAACTAATAAGTTAGACGTCAAAGAAATAAAAAAAAATGTCATTTTATTTCTTGCTTGGAATTAGCTTCTATACAAGCGTCTTCTTATTCATACAATCTTATTTTTCCCTTTATCATTTTTATAACTTTTAACATTTTACTTATTTATCACACTTACTTTAATATCATAAAATTGACGTCCAGGGAATTGGTACAATACAATCAACCAATCCCCCAACAGAATTGAGGTCAAAAGGGCCAATGTAAAGATGGGTGTGATATAGCATGTGATGGAGTTATTAATCATACTTGTAACTCACATATTTTTAACAACTATAAATATAAGAAGATAAGTGCGTTGGGCTAAAGGAATAGATTTATGTTCTTCATTTTATCTAACCCGACAAGATTATCGGTAGTGTTTCATTAGAAGCGCCAATTTTAAAAGAAATTTGATGAATCTTAAAAGTATAAATTATATATGTATCATATTTAAACGTTCTAATATTTGATAGTAGTTTTTCAAAAAATAACTTTGTTTAAGATTGTCTTGGTCAAATGTACGAGAGCCTGAAGTAAACGTGGATCACATTTTCAAACAGAAAAATATCTCAATTTTCTTAAAAATCTGTAACACTATAATTCATACATTTGTTTATAATGTAGCGTTTTTAAAATTTAAAAATATTCTCCAGATAATTGATTTTTCTTTTTAACATGTAAAGGGACAGTTCATTTGGAATTATGGCATTGGAGAAAAGATACAAAACGTATTTTACATTAGAAAAAATGAATCAACTTGAATAAAAATGAGATGTATAGTAAAATATTTTTCAAGGTTTGTGGGCCACATCAGTCGTATGGACCCCTCATCATTGACGTTCAGAACTTTTAATTATAAATGTATTGGGACTAAAACTAGGGGTAGGCCCAAATTGAGATGGGCTGATTGTGTGGAGGACGATTTTAAAGTTTTACGAGTGACTAATTGGAGAAGTGTTGCTAAACGAAGACCGGAATGGAAGAGGGTTCTTGAAAAGGTCTTGGCCCACCTAGAGGTGTTGTGACAATAGAATAAGATAATAAAATATCTTGCCCTCTATGGGATATCGAAGCCAGAATATAATATTTCTATTGGAGCACTTTTATACCTGAGGAAAACATTCCACATTCGGGTCTTATTCTTTAAAGCGAAAACAGTATTAATGTTAAACGTGTTTAACAAGATAATAATTTAAATTTATTTAATTTTGTTTAAAAAATACATTGTCGAAGGATAAATTCCACGTGGTTTTTAGATGTATGCATTATTAACTTTGTTACCAGGGCCGTCTTAAGGTAGAGGCCAGCTGGGCCCGGGCCCAGGGCCTCAGCCACAGTGGGGGCCTCGTCTCTCGTTCTTGACTAAGCCTTAATAAGATCATGATATGAATAATTCCCAAGGTCAAATGTTATTTCCGGTTGTATTCTCCTAAAAACAGGGGATTTCGTACAATATGGCAACTGGCTATATTGGATGACCCTTGTCCATCCATAGACTAGGACACCATCATTTCTCATTCAGTCAAAGGGCGGTAGTCGGTTTGTGCAATTGTAAGTCATGCGCATTTATTTGTTTTGGGTTATTGTTTGTACGAGTATTTGACAACGTATGCTCTGCACTGTCTACTTTTAAGAGTCATAGGTGGGGCCTACCTTTTTGGGGGAGTCCTGGGGCTATTTTTGCGAAGGGGCCCAAGGTCTCAAGAAGTCTTAAGACGACCCTATTTGTTACAATAATAGTTAATAAAACAAAACGTAAAAATATGTAATATTAGAGATAAAAAAAAGTCCGTAGTTTATGGAATTGGATAATTTTCCTGTTAATATTCAGTGCTGCTCTCCTTAGAGGGTTCTAAATATCGTTTGGGAAATTGTGATTTTGGGACATTCTTTTATATAAAAAGTATAATTTGTGTGTGCGTGTTTTTTATTATGTAGAATCTATTATTCGAAGAAATATAAATCATATGTACTTGTATATATATATATATATATATATATATATATATATATATATTTAAACTAATTCCTCCATTCATTTTATACTTTATCTAAAAAAAATTATTAAACGTTAATAATTATACGTCTTTTAAACTTGTCAGTGGGTGAAAAATTTCACTTGATAGAGATACTTAAGACTGCGCATTACAAAAGACAAGACTATTAATTACTCGAAGAATTACATAAATATTATGTTATTCCTAAACAGTTTGAAAGGAATTTTGATCATAGATTTTTCTTTCTATCATACTTCATTTTTACTCCTGTCTCCATTCAAACATTTAATTGATTTACTCTTTTCTCATTTACGTGTGACTAATTACACAGAAGTTAGATAACTAAAAAATGACCAGGTTAGGGGATTTCACAGTGGCAGTCCTGTATTACAGTTTTAAATTGAAAAGATTCATCAATTTAGGGCTCCTCTCATGATCACTTTGTCAAATCCGGTATCAACTAATTACCGAAAAAAATCTCAAGTAAAATTGAACAACTCTTTGCATAGCTGTTGTAATTGCAAAAAGTTATTTTTACGGTCGTTTGATTTTCATTATGGATTGTGTGTAAAATAATGACTACAAGGTTAAAAGAACGAATCGTGCCTACAAGGCATTTTATAACCAAAAACATAATTGCGTTTTCTAAGAGTTGTCACATATCTTAGATAGTCTAGAAGAAAAATAGACAAATATCGTGAATCTTGATATCAGTCTGATTGATGAAGGCAGATACGCAATTTGTCCTATTTTTTTAAAAAGCTCCCATGAAATTGAATCAATCAGTTTATCTTTTGTTACTCAACCTGTTGAACGTTTCTTTGTAAGTTCCTTTGCTTAAACAAACCTTTTTTTTTTTTTTACATTTTTAAACTGATTTCATTTTTGTGATCTGATTAAAAACAAGAAATATAAAAAAAAAATTTAAGTTAATTCCTCCTTCGTTAGAAAAATGTACTGGCGCCATCTTTTGCAGCTAGCTGTAACTCGACAGAAATTACGCAGATTAAATTTAAAATTAAAAAATAAATTTAACTAATGAATTAATATTTGAAAAAACTGTATTAACATCAAGTGCCATCCACTACAAGTTTTTAAAAATGTATTTGAACTTGAATGGATGAATGGAAAAAAGCCTTTTTTTAAGGATTGAAAGTTTGAACAAGGTATATATATATATAGGGATAGAGTGAACTAATAGTAGAAATTGAAATATATAATCAGACTTAAGAAATCCAAGAATTTGTAAAAATATATCATTATAAATTAGGGTCTCTATACAAGAGTTTTAAATGTAAAATTCAGTATTTTAATTCTATTTCCTTTAATTTGTTATTAGTCTTAAGAATATTCAGATTTATTAGTTTCGTAAATTAGTTATTTTTATACTGTCAATTGTACTATATAAAATGGACTTTTAAAACTTTATAAGTGTTTGTTTTATTAAATTTCGATTTACTTTGGCTTTATATTACAAACTTTTATATCGTTGAATAATTTCATGAATGCATATGCTACAGAGCAATAATCCACTTGGCTTATTTGTATTCAAACAACGCTTCACCGCTCGTATACCGGTAGTTTTGCATCGTCAGTTAAACCATTATTTCATAATGCATCTAAAATTATATGGCTCACTATCTCATGAATATTAAACATCAATTTTATGAATAAGAGTATGTATGGGGTTATGAATTGGCTTACAAAATGTTATTTGCTTAAATTTTGTGGATAATTTTCTGAACTTTTAATGAAAAGCTTTTCCTGATTCGCATACAAATAAATAATTTCTATTTCTCTTCATTATAAAAGCTTATAATCCCCATGAGTTTTAAAATGTTAAAACTTTTGATGCATTTTATTAATATAACCTTGCATTTTCAAACACATTTAAAAATAATTTACCTTATAATTATGTCTTTCATGGTATTACTAATTTTAAATTTGAAATAAGATTTTTTTCTTCCATTACAGTATTATATTATTGATATTGTTGTTTCAGTGAAATATAATATCTACTTGTAAACACATCAATCTTTCTTGTGATCGGCTTCTGTTTGAAGCAGTAAGTATATTTTTGGGCATTGTGCCATTAAACCACACAGTTAAAACAATATAAGTTGTTTGTTTATTATGTGAAGATTTAAATAATTCAACAAACAATCTAAGAAAACTTTTTTTAAAAAAAGTTCAAGTATATATGAGAGAATACAATAAAAAGTAATTTGCAAAATTTAATTATTTTATTAATACTCATAAATCTTGTGTTTGCTCATTCATTTCATTTCTTTTTGAAAAACTTGGATTAATTATTTACTCGAAGGTATTAGGATGTATCATTAACATTCATAGTTCCTTAAAATCAAAGAAATGGGTATATAAGAAACATACTGTGAATTTCAGTTAGTACACATAATTATAAGAAAAAAATATATATATAACGTTGAACTTATCCTTTATTTTTCAAATATTGAAATAATTTGTATGCAATTTGGGTTTACAATTTTAAATTCTTCTTTTGTTTGAATAAATGAAAGTAAGCAATGAGATCAAATAATCTTGATACATGGTTGCTGCTTCCATTTGAGATACATCTTTCTTCTGTCCTAAAATGAAAAAAAGACAAGTTAGGTTTTTCATTTTGATTAAAGTAAAATAACAAATATTAATATTACATTTTTATTAAATATAACATTGTTCTGCTATTTTATTAAAATTCTATGAGATAGTATATAAGATTTCAATATATATATTACAAACACACACACACACACACATATATATATATATATATATATATATATATATGTGTGTGTGTGTGTGTGTGTGTGTGTGTGTGTGTGCAATAACTTAACCCTTAATATTCACTTAAAATTCTAAGAAGTAAGTCTCATTTCATTTCTCATTACAGGATTAAAACCTATTTTTTTACCAGATTTATTCGTGATTCCTCTTTAAAAGAATTAGACCTTGAGCTTTTCGACAGATTTATTCGCAATTCTCAGTAAAAGAATATCTTATTAGCTTTTGCGTGCCTTACTGAGTGCTTGAAACTTTCCCCTAAAATAGCTAAGATTTCCCTTCACTTGAACATGTTATTGTATTTTGTTCTATTACATCTTTCCCTGTATTCACTTATTTTAAATATTGAATATAGAAAGGGACAAATCTGTCCCTTGTTCCCTGGCATTTGAGCAGAGAGGATGTTGAATGTTTCCCTTTCTTGATGTAAAAATTACCAAAATTAGGGATGATTTGATATATTACCAGAATTTTCAATTGCTACGACTACAAAATCCAAATTCATAAGATGAATACATCTTTATATTATATAACATAATTTTCTTACATGCTTATGTACTTCGTAAAAATACATAAACAAAGTGTGACATAACAACACTGAAACATTATCATAAAGCTTTAAAAAAAACAACACTAAGCACTAAATATGATGCTTATGTTATAATTGCATTGATTTCTAAATAACATGCAGAAAATGTAGCTTATCTTACATTTCTGCAATGTTGTAGAAGTATTACTGTGTGGGGGCTGTCTTCGGTTAACGTTAAAAAATAGGACCTGAATTTGGTATCTTTATTAAGATATAAAAGAATTGAAAAATTAATATTATATATATTCAAGCTTCACTATCCTTTAGAGAGCAGCATATTTCATCATATTTCACATTTTTAACCGAGTTCATCCACTTTTTCTGGTATAAAATGTGTTTTGCGTTTTTTTCTCCTATACCATTATGCTAAATAAGCTATCCCTTAATGTGTTAAAATGTTTAAAAAAAGTATTCATGGTAAATTTTGAAATTTTAAAAACATTATATTGCCAACAGATGCATGAGTTATAATATTGCAAATTTTCATAAAAATTGAGACATTCTTCTGTCTGAAAATGTACTCCATGTTTAATTCAGGCTCTAGTGCTTTTGCCAAAGACATCTTAATGGATCAGTTATACGTGTTTATGTCATTTCTTTTTAAGGAAACAATTAAGATATACTACAGAGAGCAATAATTTGATCTTATTTTTATACAGTTGAGATAATTAATCTAATCTTACAAGAGTCTGTTCTTACATTTTTTGTTATCAAATTGTTTATCCTAAAAGTTTCTTTTCAGAATATCCTCGTATAAATCAGAAAATATTAGGTAAAGTAAATTATTAGCAATAGTCGAGAGAAAGGGTTCATTTTAATTAATGTTTTGGTGTTAAACTGTTATATTTTATGTAATTTTTAGCAGTAATTATTTTGAAAAATGTCCCTTATTTTGTTTTGAAATGCCCTATTGAAGATTTTGATATGTAGCAACGAATCATAGCTCCTCAAACACAGTATAAATTATTTTTTTTAAATTACCATTTAAGTAGAAAGACTATTTTTATCAACTATAACAAAATAGTTTTACAAGAATAACAATTACGAAATAAGTTAATTTGTATCACTATGATCTTATTGTTAGAATCAAATCCTTATAAATCCAACTACAGTAAAGTCTCTTAAGAAAAGGAACAGAAGGGATCTTTTTAAAACATTTAAAGTATAGTAATTTATGAAATATATATAAAATCAATGAAAATTAACTTAAAAGCATTGTACAAAATTAATAACAAAAGCAAAAACATGAAATCAGTTATAATTTTTGAAAGTGGAAAAGAGTGGAAAGTATATATACATATATATAAACATATATATATATATAATATATATATTTATATATAAACATATATATATATATATATATATTTATATATATATATATTTATATATATATATATTTATATATATATTTATATATATATATATATATATATATATTTATATTTATATTATATATATATATATAAATATATATATATATATATATATATATATATATATATATATATATATATATATATATATATATATATATATATATATATATATATATATAAAAGGAAACATGAATTACACAAATGTTTTTGTATTTTTAAAAACCGAATACTGTAATATAAATGAAAAGGTAAAGTTAGGTTAGGTAAGGTTAGTCTTTTGTCTCTAAATGAAATCTTTTATCGTATTTTCATACTTGTAGAAGAGTATTTATAAGTGAATTTGATAAATGTTTAAGATAGGTCAGTAAAAAAAAAGAGAGAAATAGCTTAACAGCATTTATTTACTTTCAAACTCAAAATTTGTTCAAAGGGGAAGGCGAATTTTATGAATTTCATTATAATATCTTCGATATCAATATCAGGAATCTACGAAAAGTGTTTTTCCTTAATTGCATTCCCCACATCTATAAATTTATGCATTTTAACTTCTATAGATCTAATATTTATATATAGTTCGAAATTAAGAAACTTAACTCTTATTATTTAATTGAGTCATCAATGAAATTAATTCACAAAGTTTTGACTAATTGTAATAAAAGGCCCAAATTTACTAAATTAGAGATAAAAAGCCATATCGTTATTATTCAGGTACATAATAAAATACATTTTACATACACTAAAAATCCTTTTTTTAAAAAAATGTTAAGATACATTTATGCATCTTATTTATCTGTGAGCAAATATTTAAGGTTAGAAATGATAGTTTAAGCGTATAAAAGTATTTCGCAGTATTTGTAATTTTAAGCCGCATGTTATTATTTAAGGTAAAAGATGGATGGGATGATGTGGATAAATTGCATGGGTGTAAGATATACTGATTTCATTTAAAAAGAGCTACTATAATGAATAAATATTTCTGAAATCATTAACAGTAAATGAATTTTTAAAACACTGCCAATAACTAATTTTATATTTATCATAAAGGAAAAAATTCAACGTTTTTAAATATAATGAATCTCAGCTATATTTCCAGGGAATTTTATAAAAATGACTGATTTGGTAAAGTAAAGGAATGCTTGGGAAATGTAGCAATACAGTTTTATTTATAAAATGTTTGTAATTAATGCATTTATTTTGTCAGAATTTGTAACTGAAAAGAAAAGTAAATTACAATCGGTTTTACAAAATTTGAATTTTAAATTTTATCCTTAATATGTGTAAGAATGATTATTAAGTCAGTATGAATAAATTCCTTTTATTTTGGAATGAATTTCTATTTACTCAAAACTTGTTCCAATTTCAAATAAATTTAAACAGAATTTAAAAAACAAACGGTAAGATAAGCTTGTAAAATATGAATTTGTTTTTGGAATACCATATATTCATCAAATTTCAGTGTTTAAAGGGTTTTAATTCTAATAAAAGGTATGTAAGGTATTTTATTTACTTTTTGTCACTAATACATTAATATTCAATAATTATTTTTGATCCATTTCGGAAATAATGAGAATAAGGAGAGTAGTTCATGATAAAATTATGTCAAAACTAAGATTAAAACTTTGCAGAAATTGTCGTAAAATACTGCAAAATGTGTCGAAATATTCAACCGAGTTTAATATAACATTTCATTTTAACACAGTGTATGAAATTGATAAGTGATAAAACAAAACAATTTTTCGAATTTTAAAAACAAAAAGCATTTTAAAACAGGCAAATTTATCTTTCAGACCGTGGGTAAAAGAGAAAATAAGCCTTTTTGTGCGACAAATTTAACTACTGCAAAAGTTTTTAAACCTTAAGAAAATTCAATAACATTTTTTAAAAAATATTAGTTTTAGAATGCGTATGTAAAATATGGTAAAGGATCTAAAATTGCTATATAATATAAATTTTAGAATGAGAAAGGAAAAATGAAAATAATGAAAAAAATTCCCATTGATATTTAAAACTTTAAATTCGAAATATATTTTGAATCTTCCAACATTTAAGTTTGCCCTCAGAAGTATAGTTTTTGATAATGGAAGACTGATTTATATATTACTATATTTGAGATGTTCAAAAGACAATTTTATCAAAATCATAGATGTAGATTTATAAAATTTTGAATAAATTCTAAATAATTATTCATAAATTTTATTTATGATAATTTTGAGAAACATTTCAAATAATTAATAATAAATTTTACTTATGATAATTATGTGACAAATTTTAAGTGATTATTAATAAATATCTTCCAATGATAATTATATGACATTTTCTACTTGCTCTCATTTGTGAAAAACAGTTTTTATATACACTTGCAAAGGAATGTATAATTGTATGGATAATAATAATTATATACGCAAAAAAAAAAGTTCTTAAGAATATTGGAATTTGATTATAAAGAGCTGATTCACAAGAATGAATAATTCTTATGAAAGTGTAAATTCTTGAACATGACCATAAGATCACTTAATCCTGATCAAAAGCTTATGGTTATAGTTAAGAAACATACAAAATATACGAGAAAGAATGAATGAATGTTGATTCTACATATGATTAATGAAAAATTATTTCACATATAATACAAAATGCTAGAATATTATTGAGAGGATTTTATACGGGAATCTAATGCACTTGTCTTGTATTAACTAAATACAGTTTGTCATTAAGTATACGTTCTAAAAACTTAGCAATATGAGTCAGATGCTAAGATTTTTTAAATAATAACAAAATATACGTCTTTGAATTATACCTTCTTATTTTTTTAGGGAAGGGGTTAATATTTGTAGTTTCAAAGAGAAAATACAGAATTTTATCACACAATATTTTGTAGTTCAGTTTAGAAATGACTCAAGCTTTAAGAGCTACAATTTCAATTGCTAAAAGAAGCAAAATTTTCTCAAATCAAGGTGTTCCTTAAAATCATTAAAGAGAAAAATTAATGTCAATTATAATTTCAATTTGTGTACAAATTGATGTATTCGTGCCTAGAAAATTAGAATACTGCATTATGTAAACCAATCGGCTCAAAATAAGTATAAAATTCATTGTTTATTTGGAAATGTTCTTTTCTATTAGTTTAATTGTTTAACAGATTGCTGTTTGTTTTCACGTACAAATTTTAAGCCTTCTTTTTTTTTTTAATCAGGGTTTATTTTCAATTTTTTCTTGCACTATAATGTATAAATTTTCTGCTAAAGCGGAAAGGTTAAAATCCTATAAAGCAAGTTTAACCCTACTTCACTACCCTAAGTCGGTGACAGCTTTAAGAAACATAATAGTTTTTCATTTTGATCAATATTGACTTTTCTTCATATATTTTGCTTCCCCCCCCCCAACTCCCTTGTTTTTCGGTTTTGCTAATTTGGGCTAACCCTGATTTATAAGATATTTAAATTGACCCTCATTTTTTTTATTTGTTACCTTCATTCTTTTATATTTCAAATTTCGTTCCTATAAAAATAACTCTATATCATCCTATTTCATCCATATAATGTATATACCTTTATAAAATATGTAGCAATATTGGCTACTTTTTTGTTGTAAATAATTTTGAATAGTGTTGCATTTATGACGAATATTTTCATTCAATTTAGTCAATATATTTCGATTTTCTAATGTCACTTTTTAAAATCATTTATAATATTTTAAATGTGTTTGTATTGTTATAAATGTTAAGTATAATAATCCTTTCTTCATTATGTCATATTAATTATATGAGTTTATAATAATACTTTTAATAACACACCTCGGATTAATAATATGAGTTTTTTAACATTGAAATGATAAAGTGGTAGCAAAATTGTTCAAGCATTAGCTTTCCTAAATAAAAATATTAGTCTTTTACATATTTAAACGTGAACGATGATATTTCCTTCTAATTTTAAAATCTTTATGACCCTTTTTGTGAAAAAATTATTAATTACATATAATACATAGTTTTATTTCGTCTTTTTTTAGAAAAAATGAATAAATTAGGCGTAGAATAGCAAACAATTATTGTTGATTTCCTTTTCAAATTATTTTATTTTATTAACATTATTTTCCTATTTGTGTTTAATTTGTGACATATAGAACATTAATATAAAAACCTTAGTTTTCAGTTGGAATATTAATTAAAAGTGTATACAATGATTAAATTTTAGTTTTTTAGTTCATTATTAAATTAATTTTATATGTATGAAAAGTCAATCAATAGGTCAAAAAATAAATCACTAAATCAATCTTATAAATTTTATATTTAAAGAAATCAAACTGCTTTTCTGTAAGATTATTATAATGTATTTAACTTCTTGAATTTAAAATCAAATGTGATTTTTCTTTAAGCAATCAAACAATTCAAAAAATTTTATAATTTGAATTAAATGTAAAGCGAATAAATTCAGAAATTCAGAAGTATTGTTCACATCACACAGTCTCTTTCCCTTCAAATTAATGAATCAATTTGGTTTTTGTTAATTATCTTACAACAATGTTTTGATACATTTATAGTGATTGAAAATAATTAACTATAATGTAATGTATATTGTTCAATTAAAATTTAAATTATTCAAAGTTAAATTCAAAATATAATTTAGAATTATATTTTCATATTTCTGAATACAATTCTACATCGAAATACACTAAAAAATTTAAGCGGATATTATACTATACTATTAATATTAATAATAATTAAGAATGCTATTTTTCATACAAGGAACATTTAAAGCGAATTTGTAAATATTTGGAAGCTTCAAAACATGACTGATCAGTTCAACAGATTATGTTAAATGCTCTTTTAAAGGATAGGGATGTATAAGATAATTATAAATTCAAAACTTGTGCTAGTGTGGTCTTAACTCATTTCCATTTTCAGAGTAACTTAAGGGAATAAAATGTTGACATTAAATTCAAACTTCAAATGTATAGAAATGAAGCTACCATTTATAATTTACTCGTCCTTCTTGTAATATAAATTCAGTTTAATACAAAATTAAGAAAACATGCCTAATATTTTCTAATAATTTATTTCATAATTGTATAATTTGGGAAAGAAGTCGCAGAAAAAAATTGAAATTTTTCCGTTTATTTTTAATTACATAATTCTACTATATCACAATTTAAATGTTAAAAGATCTTGAATTTCTCATACATACCTAATTCAAAATAATAAATCTACGTTGTATTTCTTACTAAATAAATAAAGCAACTTTCTTTTAGAGTGAATAATTTTATAGACTTTGTTTTTAATATTAAAATTATTTAGTAACTAAAAAAAAATGTAAACTGTTCTCATATTCTTATTACAGTCATCATTTGATTTTTGAGGTACAGTCATTAAAATATTTAAGTTTTAAGAAATTTAATGTTTAAATTTATTCTCAGTCATTCAGCTTTTTTGATAGGCCACAAGAAAAATGTTTGAACTCTATTTGTGAATAGCCCCTCATATTTTTGGGAGAAATAAAGCGTACGCTAAGAAAAAAGAATCTTCTATTTCCTACGTTGGGTAAAAGAAGTGAAAATTCTGTTAGAGAGCTATCTTGTCAATCAGGTTTATCGAATGTGTGATCCATTCACTGGGATTCATGATTGATGCTTTGTTCTGCTCCCCTTCCATTTTTTTTTGTTTCCTTTTTATTTTTATCATTTATTTATTTATTTTTTATATATTTTTATTCATCTCAACTTTAAAAACTGCAGTTTCTTTATCCTTAACTTAATAGAATCTAAAGATTTATTTATATAAATAACTTTTTTTTATTGGCCACTAGATATTTTTTCCTTAGCATCTTGGTTTGTTTCCTTCGAGTGATGTATTTATTTATATTTTCCTCGTCCTATAATAAATAGATCTAAAATCTGGAGCTGAAATTTTCTGAACAAAATGGGACAAAAAAAAAGATAAATACTTTTGAGGCGTCGAGCGACTAAAAAGTATGGTTATCCTTCTTTCTTTTTTTTTTTAATATTTCTCATTCATAAATTCTGTCTATTATAATTTATAATATTTTATAGCCCAGCTAGAACATGTTTAATATGGATTCTATTTTTTCAATTTTTATCTTTTAAAGTTAGTATATAATTTGTATATAAGTATTAAAATTGAAAAAAACCCTTTATGATATATTATATATATTGAAGTTTACTAGCCTTGCGAAACTCATCGCGTTTACAATCGAATATTAGCAAGTATGAAGGATCTAAATCTTATTTAGGATTTTTACTCCAAGTACTCAGCTAACACTCACCGAACAAAATTAACGTTGCTATTTCTAATTAATTAATATTTTCCACCAGTAGAATTGCTTCAATACTTTGAGAAGTTGCTTAGGCAAAATTGGCTCTTGCGCCCCTTAATTCGAACATTTATTCAACTCGTTTGAAATTAAATGAATTAATTAAAAATTTTAAAGTGTGCTTTATCCAGAATATTATTAATAAAAACATTTTTTTTTCAAAAAAAGAAAAAAGCTTTGAAAGATATGTTTTATTTCACTATTTGCTGCTTACATATTTCTGATGATATTATTTGAAGAAGAAATAGTGTTTCCTCGAAGGATACAATTCCAAAGAAACATGAATGCAAATCGGTTTTATATGTAAGCAAAACCATATTTCCACTATTGCCTTAAATATTAAGCAAAACCCCATTTCTTAATTTTGTATCTTGCATTTGGAATACGCTGGAGTCTTGGCTTTACTCAATAAAAACGACGTTGAGTGCTCTTTGGAACGTCTTTTTCCTTTGATTATGAACTAGTAATCTCTTTTTATATTGATTATAAAACTCAACCTTTTTTTCCGAAATTTCGTTTCCCGCTAAAATTTGTTTAACAATCCTCAATTAAAAGAAATAAATAGCTAATGTATACTATATTGTGACGGAAATAAAAGAAATTGCTTTGTGTAGGAAGTAATTGTTTTGATATAAATATATATAAAAAAAAACCCCAATCGCCATAAAAGTAAAACTGATACAGAAAAACATCGGATTCTAAGTTTATTCACACTCTATTGAGATCTTTCCATCCTGTATTCGGATTGGGGATAAAACAATGAATGCAATTGCTTCTCGTAGATAAAATTCGATTGCTTCTCTGTCTCTAAAGGTAGAAATAAAGTGGAAAAGCGACTAAAGTGATCGGAGGAAATAAATGGACCATGCCTCAGGAACTGTGACAAATGCAAAACGGTTAAACAAAAGGGACGGAAGGAGGCAAAAAAAACGAGCCACGCGCAACAGCAACGGAGAAGTGACTTGTTTCCTGCCCCCCTCTGGGTCGAGAGGAATCTCCCCCTGTAACAGGGGTCGGTACTTTTTCCTGATTGGATGTCATTCGTCAGTCGGAATCGATTCTCACTGGAACACAGTTCCCCTCATTGATTTCTTTTTGGGGGAGGATTTCTCCCTCTGCACCACTGGAGGGGAAATATTACAGGAGTGCTTTTGTTCAACACCTTCTCCACGCTGTTTTTACTCTAGGGTACAGTCTAATTAAGTGATACACCTGGAGTGGGGGAACACAAGCGCCTCTTTATATGTGTAAAAACCGTGTTGGACATCACCGAAGTCATAAAAAATTGAGAATACCTCTCAACAGTAGGGAATAAGGACACGCTATCGGTAATGGGATCGATTTAATCTATTTTCGGATAAAAATGTATAGAGGCTGTAATATCCGAATATTTCTGACATGGATTTATGAATTTCTCTCGAGTTGTGCAATTCTTGACATAATATCTCTAAAAATTTTAAGTTATGGGTTTTATTTTTGAACGGTGTGACGGTGGCGCACATAAGGGGAATGCAAGGGCACGGGGCCCCATAGCCCTTGATTTCTTTATCTAGTGATTATAATCCTATGTAAATATAGTACGTAAAATATAATGAAATATTCCTTATTAGTAATTTATTTTATTAATTAATACTAATTATTTATTTTTTACTGTTTTTTTCCCGGATAATCGACAAAAACAAAAGGATAAATAATATGTTTGGCGGCGTATGATACGAGAATCCTTGAAAAGTTCTTGTGTTATTAACTGCGTAAAAGATCGAATTCTCTTTTTCAAAATTTAGTTTATTTTATAGTTTGTAGAAGGACTCACTCTTATTTTTTATTTATTTTCGCTAGTTTAAATTATAAATTAAATAATGATGAGATACTATGCCTATCGTGTCAATTTCAAAAGACGATGAAAAGATCCATGAAATGCATTGCATTTAAATTTTAACCTTGCTGCTGTTTAAAAAGCATCTGGTTTGTAATTGAAGGGCGTAGCTACCACCATATCAGCCGTATCTATGATACGGGGCCCCCAAGCTACAGGGGCCCCAACATGTGTAACTACAGTCCCACTAACAGTGCTCAAATATCTAAAAAAGGGCCCCGAAGGAATTTTGATACGCCCACTCAGAACTAGCTACATCAGTGCATAAAATGCTTTCATTTGGTGGTATTTGATGAAAGTATCACTTCATGGTTAATGATTATTTTTAAATAATGTACACAAAAAAGTCGCATTACGTTAAATATTCAGAAAAAATTAAGCATTTCCATTAAATATCTTAAGATACTTGATGTTTATTCTTAAATATCTTGGCTTCAAAATTCTGGATTATCTCAAATATTCATGCATCTTCATTTTTTTTCTGTATTATTTAATCAGCTAACCAAGCTAAATCATTGTTCTATAGAAAAATATACATTTTTGCTATTCAGTTTTGAGGCAACAGGTGAAAATATTATTAGTTAATCTTATAAATATTAATTTACCGTATTCATGAACAATCTGAATGTAGTGCATTAAAATTTTAAATAAAAAGAAAGTTCTCTTTTATTTTAACTCATCAAATATTTTTTTTTAAATTTTCAAAACTAAAATACATTTTAATATTCTCAACTGTTAATTAACTTCTAGAATTTAATTACATAAGAAACGACTGTTAAAACGAATTTAATTTCTTCTCTAAATTTGCATCTCTCTTTCATCAACTATATATAATGCCGAAACTTTCTCTAAAAAATAACTCTCTCTACCATCCCTCCTCTGTAGCTCTATATTCTGCTCCTTCAGCTCCTCCTCATATCCGATCACGTCTTCCTCCGGACCGAAAGAAACATTTAATATATTGGTCACGGCAAGGCCTATAAAGTGCGGAAAAGATTTACACATTATTCACGCTCTTTACTGCAGGTCGGGGGTAACTTCTAAAAGCTTAATTTATAGCTCTTTCGTTCCTGCACTGTCTCCAGAGATCAGAGAGAGAGAGGAGCTGTTGTGGGCAAGGAAAGGGCGTGCGCTATTGAAAAATTGATTCGATGACGGGATCTCGATTTGTTTAAAACCATTCAGGATTGTCTTTCTGGAAATAAATACGGAAGCCAATGACATATTAATGGGTCAGCTTTAATTATTGATTGGTTGATATTTATTATAAGAGAGTAGTCGCACCAATTTTTCGTCGAAGTGATGAACGAAGTTAGAATTTGATTTTGATTTCTGACGTTAGATTTCGTTTTATATAAATTCTCATCGGTAACTGAAATTTTTATACTGTAGTATTTTTATTTAATTGTCTGTTGCATTAAAGAAGTAACGGTATTAAAACGTAAAATTAAACATTGGGAAATCTACATTTATGTTATATTTTTAATTTAGTGTTAAACATATGTGTTAAAAAAATGAAGATTTTAATTCAAAAGTATATAAATGTTCAGTTATATTATTGAAAATTCGTTGTTAATGTTCTTCCTGTTTGGTGAATAGTCTGTAAATGAATTCTTTCATCAATTAAAATTATAAAAATAAAAATTCTTTTAATAATATTAATCATTAATATAGTATATAGATTATATATATTTAAAAAATATCTAAACTGTTATTATGCACACAATAAAAGACACATTTATTAATCAAATTATGCGTATATATATATATATATATATATTATACATATATATATATATATATATTATACATATATATATATATATATTATACATATATATATATGCGTATATATATATATATATATATATATATATATATATATATATATATATATATATATATATATATATATATATTAGTGGCACACACAAGGAGGGAGTCCCCATGGGTTCTATGGACTATATATTACGTAAAATTTTTTTAAGTACCTTATTGTTACTAATAAACTCCGGGCTGGGCAAGGTGGGCTTAGCCTTTCATCCCTTCAGTGGGTCGATAAACGAGTACCAAGCTTGCTTGGGAACTTAACACTGGGGATTTCGAGTCATACTGACCACCTGACGGGAAAACATCAGCTCATGCATCTTAGGGTCCAAGGTCACGTATACTGAGCTGGGCACAGTAGGCCTTAGTTAGTAACATGGGCTGTCGTGCCACTGAGTTAAGTTAATTGTTATTAATAATTAATTCTATTGATAAATGCCCTAGTTATTTATTCAATAATTTATTTTTACTGTTTTTTTCCTGACTATCAACAAAATCAAAAGAATATGTTTGGCAGCTTATTGGGGTATGATATGAGAATGGTGGACTTTCGACACTGGATCCCCTCCCCCCTTGAAAATTTCCTGTGTGCACCACTGATATATATGTGTGTGTGTCTACAATCAGTATTGAGAGGACAGTAATATAATGAATGAAGTGATAATTATGTATCAATATACATCATATTTATACATATAACATACAAACAAGTGGAAGCAAAAAAATTTAATATTTAAAACGAACAATTTGTGTTTCCGTGTAACGTTTACTTAGCACAAAGGGGGAAAAAAGCGGAAATTCTCACTTTTAACTTGACGTCTTATTTCTTTTACTTTTATTTTGCCAGGCCTTTCTTCTGTGGAAGTTTCTTCTGCTGAATCATATCTCTTATTAAGCATTCAGTGCATCTGTTTTGTCAAGATGCATGTTGCATCCTTCTTGATAATTCTAAGGAACAATAAAATCATGCTTGAAAACTGTACACAAAAATACGACAAGAAAAGAAACACAAACCATATCAAACTAACAAATCAAAACAAAACATGGCAAAATAAAAGTTCTATTCGCAAACACGACTAGCGAATGAAATAACAGAAATTTCTAGGCGTAATAGAAAAGAGAACTCTCCGTGAAAGCTAAGCCCTTAACAAACTTGGATTTCATTAGCGGAATTCAATCCTGCATTCCACACATTCCAAATAAAAGCTTTGAGTTCGAGAGATAATGAACATTGATTCACAGGATTCCATTCGTACTTGTATGGGAGTCCGCTGTGTAGGGCGAGCTCTAGGTACGCCTGACATTCCCAGTTTCCTGAAGCGTTACATTTGTTCAAAGGGTCTAGATAGGCTTTTTTTTTTTCTTCCTACCTTCGTTAAATTCTCTTCCTCCACCTCCCCCTCTTTTTCTTTCTCTCTCTCTCTTGGATTGGTTATTTTTCTTTCGTTAATTCTCCTTTCTGGAAGTACACGAAATCTCGGGAATATTTTCGGAGTAATTTCTCTTGACGTAATTTATAGGACTATGTGAGAAGACAATTTGGATGAAATTGTATTTTTTAACTGGAGAAGTCGAATATAGATTAGTCTTTTATAAAGCCTTTTGGCACTTTTTTCAATTCCTATTATTAGTTCACTCTCTCCCTATATAATTTATTTATTTATATATACATATATCTTGTTTAAATTTTTCAATCGTTAATAAAATACTTTTTATTCATCCACTGAAGTTTAAATGCATTTTTTTAAAACTTGTAGTGGTTGACACTTGATGTTAAATACAGTTTTTTCAAATATTAATTCATTAATTAAATTTCCTTTTTAAATTTTAAATTTATTCTGCGTTATTTCTGACAAAGTTAGAATTAGCACCAACAGAAGTAA
Organism: Trichonephila clavipes; assembly: GCA_019973935.1. Lineage (NCBI taxonomy): Eukaryota > Metazoa > Arthropoda > Arachnida > Araneae > Nephilidae > Trichonephila > Trichonephila clavipes. Next base: position 99,667 of record BMAU01012716.1, read on the forward strand.
GTGCCAGTAAGTTTTCCAACGAAGTAGGACTTGACTCTAAGAAAAAAAAATTTTGTATTACTTGTTTCTTCTGAAATGTTGTTTCTTGAAATATGCTAAAAATAATATTGATAAATAAAATAACATAAGACATATAAAACATGAAAATAAACATAAGATAAATAAAATAACATAAAAATATTGATGATAAATCCTCTCTCCCGCCCTCTCTTTTTCTTTCCTTCTTTCTGGGATTGGTTATTTTTTTCGTTAACTGTCCCTTCTGGAAGTACTCGAAATCTCGGGAATATTTTCGGAGTAATTGCTCTTGACGTAATTAATAAGACTATGTGAGAAGACAATTTGGATGAAATTGTATTTTTTAAGAGGACACAGTACGATTCAATTATTCAAAATCGGTCAAAAAATCAAATTTCAATTTTTTAGCCTAAATTTTTTTTTATATACTTTTCTATATCCTCACAAAATTTGAATGCTCTAAACTAAAAAAATGCAGAATTATGATAGCTTTTACGTTCGTTTTTATTTACATCCCTATGGCAAATCAAAACTTTAAACTGACGTATCTCAGAAAGATAAAATAACTAGTTTGTTTTCATTTAAAATACTAAGGCCTATTTTTCTATTGCGCCTAACGCTTTGAATTTTTTTTTACCTATTACCAATAGTACATGTAACAAAAGTTGGTATGCATTTTTGAATCCAAGGAATATTTATTTTTTTAAAAATAATTAAACTCAGAATTTATACATTTTTTAAGGAATTTTCAATAAACATTCATGAAATACCAAAACCAATCACGTTACCAATACCAATCACGTTATGAATACCAATCACGTTAATGCAAAACCCATACCAACTTTTTTTATACATAGCTTGATGTACTTGTAAATCAAATTTCATGCATGTACGTCAATTTTTGTAGGAGGAGTAACATTTTAAAATCACTTCAAAAGTTTCAAGTTTTTTCCTTAAAAAATTACACGGCTTGCTTTTTATGAAACTTTGAGCTCAAAATCTGTTTAACATAGTATGCATACATAGGAGGCAACTAAAAAAATTTTAAAGATCCTTAAATTAAAATTTTTTGCGTAAATCGTACCATGTCCCCTTAACTGGAGCAGTCGAATATAGATTAGTCTTTTATAAAGCCATTTAGCACTTTTTTTAAGTTTGAAATCTTGTTTCTTGAAATATACTAAAAATAATCTTGGTAAATAAAATAACAACCGGTTTATTAAAGTGCAATGCATTAATTTTTTATCCTTACATAAATCCAAATAAATTAAGAATTAATTTTGTGTATTAAGGAAAATAAAAGGATAAGAAAATATATAAGAAATATAAAAGTATCAATATATTTTTCATTCAGTTTAATGATGTAAAATAAATTTTACATAAAACAATTTTCACCTCAGCATTTAATGTCGCGTCTCAGTAATATGTTTCAGAAACTCGAGTAACTATACATAGTCTCTCTAATCCGTATATTTTAACCTTTAATTTCTTAAATTAGAATTTTAGGAGAGTTTAAAAATCTTTGATCATTTAAGCATTTATACAAGTCTTATTCATAAGTAGTTAAATCTCGAAAAAATGGAAAGAAAGGGGGTAAAAAAGCAAAAAAAAAAAAAAAAAAAAAGCATAAGCTCTCATCTTATATTAACATTTTAGAGAAACAATTCTTGAAATGTTTTTGGTTTAAATTACAGTAAATAATTTTATTTCTACGTTAATTTTAAGTAGTTGGTTTTATTCAGTAAAAAGATTCATTTAAATAAAATTAATTTTTATTTGAATAAGAAAAATATATTTTTTAAAAAAATAACACTACCCCATTTTTTTTTAAAAAATTCAAACTTTTTCCAACAATTTTTATGTTTGAAATTTAATTTTATATAATTAATAAAATTATCGAAAAAGTCCATGTTACTTTGTTTATTTGCTTATTAAATAATTAATTCGAATCAATTTTTTTCCCCCAAGTATAATTTTCCTATTATTGTAACTATTTCACTTTAAATAATTGGTACGAAAATTCCGTTAAAACCCGCTTAGTACGAGAAACCACGGCCGAAAGATAATCAAATCTAATGCGATTACTTTTTCCAGGTAAAAAAACCGCCAATTTTTTACGCTTATCTCCCGATCCGTTACATAGAGATTCAACCGTTCTACGGAAAAGGAGTGATCTATGTCGAGTTACCTGTTTTGGATAGGACATTAATGAAAATGGGAATCAATCTTAATATTACGTCATTACATTTTCCGAAGTGCCACAGACTGAAAAAAGATATAAATGAGAAAGATTTATCAAGTGCCATCAAATGATAAGCTGAAAAGCAAGAGACGTGTAATTTGGTTTGGAATGTCGGTTTACGGGTGTTCCGTGAAACCAACTGTCATCGAAATCTTCTGTGGCCTGAGATGCTTTCTTTGACATTCAAACAACAGGCTCCGAACTCAACATACAAATGGGAACAATCTCAGACTAAGATGGCGGGGCGAAACCGTCACGAGTGATTCATGATGCTATAGGTCCTTTACTTATAAGGGAAGCTTTTTCAATTTACTTTCTTCACTTCTAGGTCTCATTTTAATAATCCCGTGGAGAGTATGAATGATAATATTTTAATGTAGTCGCTTTGTATGGTATAACCGTTTCTTGCTTCCTCTATAGTAAGAGATTAAAAATTCTAAGCCATTTTCAAAGCTGCCAGGTCTATAGTTTTCAACGAAAAATACTTCTTATTACACGTTTTTGTATCTCAAGATTTATCGTTAATATTTACTGTTTGCTTTTAAAAATTTAATGTTTACATTTGAGGGAGGGGGGAGTTACTATGAAAGAGATGTTTTATTCTTCTTTTATTCATTTTTTGACATTTTATAGGTTGTTTTGACTTTAAAAATTATATTTAAGGGCTCACACTATTTGCTTAGTATACCGCTGGTTTTATAGGAAATTCAGTTATTCTAATACAAAAAGGAACAACTCGAAATATTTCTTCTTTCTTCTGTTCTGTAGTTTAATGAAAATGGAAAGTATATCCTTTTAATGAAGTTCAGTTTTCGTAGCACCAAGTAGAAGATTTCTTCAACGAATTATAAAATCTATGAGTTGATTAAGTTACTCGTAAACTTTTATAAGTCTAAACAGAGAGATAGTTTTAAAAATACTGGTTTCTATAAACTGTCTCGTAGAAAAAAGGGGTATAATTTCAATAAATGCCCTTCTTTCTAAAGCTGACAAAAACTGTAGACACATAAAAACGATGCAATAAATTTTAATGCATTGAAATTAGAATTAATTGTCATTAACTTTAGTTTATATGGCTTGAAATATAATCCTTATTCGTAATTTTCAATTCTAAAAGATACTCTATTAAAGAAAAACGCAGAATGAAAAATTCAAAGTATTTGATAAAGGCCTTTATTAGAAATTGCAATTCTAAGAGGTTGAACTTTTTGATTCTTTAAAGAAAATTAATATTCTTCCAGCTTGTGTGTAACATTTTCTAATGTTTAATTTTACTTCTTTAGTATATAATTTGTTTTCTAAATTTTGTTTTCCTTTGCGCATGTATTTGAAAAATTTCATTGACATTTTTTTAAGCAGTAAATCTGAGCTAAGGAAAAAACTTTTAACAAAATAAATAATTTCCCAAACAATCCATAAGATACCAATATCCTATATTCTGGGAAGACTCTTTGAGACCCTGGGCCCAGAGAAATCTTAAGTTTTTTTGAGGTCCTGAGCCCCTATGCAAAAGTAGGCCATACCTGACAGCAGCAGCAGAAGTAGACAGTATATAGCATTTTTTGTCTAATACTCGTTCAAACGGTAATTTGAAATAAATCAATGTGCACGACTAACAATCTCAAACCAATGGCAGCATTTCGAGACTAAATGAGTTGAATGATTTTTTATGGCAGGGGTGTCCAACCCAAATGACCTTGCGGGCCACTTCGGAAAAACATAATAATCTCGCGGGCCGCACATAAAAATATGTACCTTTATATCAGATTTGGAAACAAAAAAATTTATTGGAGTGAAAATTTAAAACAGAATGAATTATTATCATTGTTTTCATTATTTTTCATGTATACAGTCATAAATAATATAATAATGTTTATATCAGGGAGGGCGAGTCAGTGGCACGCGTGCCATCAGTGGCACGCGACACAATATTTTGGGCGCGCCAGCGATCACATTTTTTTTTTTTTTTTTTTTTGCATTTTATTTCAAAGTAACGAAGTTCACTCTGAAGAATTACAAACAAACGCGATTAATTGGTCGTGGGAGGGCAGGGAGCACACTCGTTTGTTACTGTCTTGCCTTAATTACATTGTGGATTACAGTTGCTTATTATGCAAAATTTGTCTGCACATAGCATAGCCAATTTCGTTGACCCAGCTGTATTTTAAAGTTTATTTGTGTAATATTTATGATTTTTAACTGTTATTTAACATGGTTGGTTCAGCAAAAGAACAAAAAGTGCAAGATAGTAAGTGTAACAGAGAATTTCGAACTTGGTGAATCTAAAAATATTGCATTATTAGTAAAGGTAAGAAAGTGGTGTGTGTTTTTTATGTTCTGAAACAGTGATATGCAGAGTATCGTCTGTAAAATGGCATTTTGAAACAAATCATAAATCCTCTTGTCAAAAAAGTGAGCCACAGCAAAAATAATTAATTGCTTTTAAACCATTTGGCAGATCACTCCAATTCTCTCTCTCTCTCTCTCTCTGTCTCTCGGCATGCATTCTCTATTAAAAGATACGCCTTTACAATCCTAATATGTCATCCAATCTGCAACAACAGAAGTCACACTAAAGTTACTTTAATTTGAACAACTCGCATAACTAAAACATTTACAACTATACAGTGCAAAAGCTATTTTTTCGTAGTCAATAAAGAGTTTTGAGTTGTTAGTATTTAGTTTTATAGTTTTCCTAATAATCACAAGTCAAAATTACTTGACGGCACATCCATATCTCATTAAACACTTCTTTAGAAAAAACGGCACGTTGATCCAAAAAGGTTCGTCACCCCTGGTTTATATAATATAATAATGCAATAATCAAATAATGTTTAAAATATTACTGTGTGTGTTGCCATTTTCTTGAAAATTACGGTGTTCCTAATGAACTGATCTTTCGTTACTCGTTGTTGAAATTTGATAGTGCTGTCATTCGCAAGCGATTAAGTATACATTGTCCTTTATCTTTACTGCCCTGAATTTTTTTTTAAAGTTTAAAAAACATCTCTGACTGCCTCTTGCTTTTTGGGCACTCCAAACAGAAAAGGAGAAGGAGAAACGAAAGTCGCACACACAGAGAATCATGTACCATCCATAGTAAAGGATGCACGATGCAATTGTAAAATTGAGTAAATTGCATGATGCAATTCGAAATTTATTAAAAAAGTAATTTACTATAGTCAAATCAAATGTAACTGTTTGATAAAAGATAAATCTATTTTAAGGGATTAATCTAAGGGATTAATCTATTAACAAAAAGGATTTATTTTAAAACCAGGACAGGTAACAGGCAAATACATTGTAGTGATATATATAAATTTCCCCACAAATAAATTTCAAAGTGAAAAAACTTTAAAAATCTGATAATTAAAATTTTTTTAAAAAGAGTCGGTGGGACGCAACTTACGTACTGGCGGGTTGGACATCCCTGGTTTATGGCATTACACCTAGGCTTAGACATGAACAGCGGTCAGCACATTAATATAATCTTACCACATTTGCCAATTGTCTTGCAGTTTGAAATTCCCTGTTTTTCGGAGAATATGTACGGGAATAATATTTGACCATAAAAATGATTTTATCAAGACAGAGTCGAGAATGAAACGAGGCCCCCACCGACGGTGAGGCCCTGGGTCCGGGCCCAGTTGGCCCATGATTTAAGACGTCCCTGTCTATATTATAAGAATACTATATCTTCGTAAAGAACAATATCTTGCTGTTTAACAAATTAATACTGGTAGATAAAGAATTTTTGAAAATATATAAAAGATTGTTAAATAATTTTGTTAATTTCAGATATATACGTTATTATTGTCACGCTTTATTACTTGATAGAAATTAATGTAATAATATTTCTCAAAGGATTCCTATTTCCAAAACTTTGATAAGTTAGGCTAGAAGAAGCGGATAAATGGGAAAACATGCTGTGAGAATTATAACACTTCTTTTATGTGATCTATAATTTTTTTAAAAATATTTATATTACCACTGAGATATTTCTCTGCGAAAGATTCATAAAAAGATAAATGCATTGTAATTTTTATATAATCCCTTTAATTCCTTCTATGTCAATGTCGGCAGGTTCAAGGGTTGATGGAAAGAAAATAGGCTAGCCTAGGGCGGGGTGGGGAAAATTAGAAAAAAAAAATGAAAGAAAGAGAAGGAGGGAGAAAGGGGAAGGAAAAAAGAAAGAAAAAATTAGATGGGAGCTGTTAGAAGTGATGGGCGCAAAGAATACGAAGATAGATAGACTTAGAATGTAAAAGGAGGCTATAGAGAAATAATACTTTCCCACAAATTTTATTTTTCCAGCTTCAAAAAGAGACCTTTTATATATACCGCAATATGTATACAAGTATGTTAATATATATAAATACTTATGATAATTTATGTCATATTTATGCATGGTTATATATACAAAGGACTAATAATAGAGCAGAGATATTCAAAATGTTATTATTTTCCTCTCCCCTCCCCTTTCTTTCTTTAGGTAAAACTATTTCTTAATTAAATGTATTGAATATCACACTAAACAACATTTTTTAGAACTATTTTTTTTTTGTATCATGATTATAATTTAAACTATCTTAGGAATTTTATATAAATTATAATAGAAATATATGAATATATTTCTGTCATAATTTGTATATCACATTATTAATATATTTTATATGTCCCATAATTTATATGTATATATTATACAAAATGAATATATATAAATTTTGTGACATTAAATGCAGAGAAACATTTAGAAACTAAAAAGAAAAAATATATTTTTTAATCTTTAAATACAATTGTTTCAAATAAAAATTTAACTTCAGTAGAATCAAGCTGATAATGTAATAACTCTTATTGATTCCGATTAAATTTTCCTTTGTAATGTATCTTTTAAGAATGAATTTAGAATACAGTACATTTTTTCCCTCCTCTAAATTTTGTTTTCTGTTTTATTGCTTATATTCAGCACATAAATTGTAATAGTAACTTTAAAAAAAACATTGAAGTTCCTTACAGGATTTTTTACACGTTAAATTTAGATTTATCTAATGCACAAAGCATACGTAAAAGGTACTGACAATGTTTATTAATGTTTATTTATCTTAATGAATTATGACAATTTTAAAATAGAACCTTGATTTTTTTAAATTCATTATAGTGTAAAATTACTTATTGAAATTAAATAATTTTTTCACACTAGTTTTAATATTTACATTCTAAATACTAATACTTTTATTGCTCTTTAATGGTAATAATTTTTTTAAAAAAAATGTTTCGTTTTAAATGTATGCTTTCCACCTAGAAATTAGCCACAAATTAATTTGTCTCTTTTCAACATAACCAAAATACACGAGTTTGAACTCTCACAGTTGAAAATTGATTGTTAAACCCAAACTTGAAAGAGAAAAAAGCATTTGCATAAAACCTCTTCGAAAATTCATGGAGCTTGCAGAGAAGACAGTATTCCAGTTTTTGTGCTCTACATCTACCCTGTAGATCCGAATTTGTGGCACAGTGCATAACAAATTCGGTTCTAGAGAGGTTCGTGTGGGGCACGCGATACCAGTGAATAAGAAGAAAAGAACATGGTTATGCATTGTTAAATAAATGATACCTTTACCAACAAGTGCACCGAAGAAGAGTATGTTCAAGACTGTGCCATGGGAGTGTAGAAGATCCTTGTTTAAGCTGGAGTCCTCGAATCTTCTGAATCTGTAATATTGCTGTCATTATGCAAATGTCATTCATTAGGTTTAAAATACATGGCAACATCTAACAATAATCTTCATTGACGTTTAGTGAAAAAATAATACAGTTAATGAAAACAATATTATAAAAAAACATTACTGAACCTCAAAAGTTGACACTGATTTAATAGTTACATATAATGAAAAGGTAGCTAAATAGAAAAAAACAACATTGATAGTTTAAAATTAAATAACGAATTCCTCCCCGCCCTTTTTATACATATTAAAGTATTATTGTGCTGAAATATATATATGAATAAATGCATCACATCCGTTTCACACTTTTTTGAGAGTTTTTTTTTCAGTTCAAATTTTTAAATGTTATCTAGTTTTTAACTAAAATTGCATAACTAACAATAAAACAAGCCAGTAAATATTTTATGAATCAATGAATTATTTCGTTATATCTTCCAGATTTTCTGAGAATATAATATATTTTAATTATATGAATTGTTTTACTTTTAAGCTCCATATTTTAATTACCAATATGCACACACACACACACATATATCACTTTACATTCTTATTTCCTCTCTCACCATCTCTTTATGATATTTATTTAATTGAGGATCTTTTAATAATCACTCATGTAACATCTTAAATTAAATTTTAAGAAATATTAAATCATTTTTTACATTTTAATTGCCAGGAATGCATCAAAATGAGCACAAACAAAGTTCAATTTAAATAAAAAATGCTGAAGAAAATTATATTTCTGTAGACCCGTTCTAAAAACTAAAAATGTCGTTATTTTAACTGAAAATGCTTTTACAGCATAAATTATATACACACACAATGTATGATTCTCACTCCATATAATTATTATTACCCTCAACTATATTAGTTGAATAGCAATCGATGAATATTAATTTTTTCGTTTTTAAAAATTACTTCTTATTCATAAAACGTATTTTTTGTCCAAAAATTCAAATTATTGTTGATGAAAATTTAAATACCGGAAACTTTTACGTCTCCATGTTCTCGCAAAAGGTGGAAAAACAAACAAAAGATCAAAAGAACGGTCTTGAAAAATCTCTTAAAGAATAAAAGCCTTGTTTATCCATAAAAAAAAATCGTAATAAATTTCTTTGGAAAGGAAAAGCGAAAACAAAACTGTTCCCAAAAGAAAAAACGTGTTTGGGTTTTCTAAATGGCCTTTCGGTTCTGGGTCGCAGATTGTTTGAAGCGAGGGTGTTGGTATGATAGACTTTTCAAAGATAGGATGTCAAAGGTTCCCTCCCGTAGCATTTGTAATGGTGCCATCATGCACTATTCACCTTACTGGCCACTAGATGGCGTGTGCTGTCGGCCAAATATCACCAATGGCCAGTTTTTCAAAAAAGAAAGAAGGGAAATGTTTTAGTTGTCCTGAAAATACGAATAAGATATTTTTCGAGAAATATATATTTATATGAAGGTTTTTGTGTTTGTGGGATTGTGAGACATATTTCCACATTTCGGTTAAGGTTTCGTAGTTTGATGAATGCATTTTTTCTCCCCCCCTCTTTCATCCTTTTATTGCAGATATAAAATTTAATAGTGATGGTTCTTTTTCCTTTAAAGTATTTACTGAGATACACAGAGGAGATTTTCACATATTTTGTGATGGGATCTAAATTCAACTGATCTCGTTCTTTTTTAATTATAACTTTAGTAATTATGTAAATTTGAATTAGAAATTGAGGAAAATCCAGCCCTGTACAACACTCAGAAAAAGATGTATGCGTAATAATATATATTTTCGAGTTTTTTCCCTTAATTTTTTCAATAATGTGTTTAATTACTTATTTTTTAATTGTAATGGGTTGCAAAAACGAAATAAAAGAAGCATGGATGATAGTAGAAAATAAGTTCATAATAATTTTACTCCATGATACTTTTCTATACATTCATAATCGCTCACTCCATAATTACAGCAAGAGTTATAACAATACACACATAATTGCATACCTGTGGTTGTAAATTCATCTTTGAATTATTATTTAAAATTATTTCAATTATGTGAGTGTGTTTTATATGTATCCAATTACATCCATGATTGAACAATAATTTTAACTCAATTTCATTTTATACATTTTTTTGAAGGGTTACTTGCTATTAGCTTTATTTTTCTTCATCGCAAAGTATAATACTTCTAGAAAAGTACAAGAGTCAGAGGTCTCTTTACAAATCTCTCTAATTTAATTTCCTTGCATACAATTAACAGTTAGGTTTGAATATTTTTCAAAGTCGAATCGATATCATACTGTAACTGCTGTTTCTATTCAAGATTTTGTATGATAGCATTTCAAAGCAATTTTATTTCAAATCTCAAAATTTTGCTTATTTTGTTTTTACTAGAAAACATATTCATTACAACAATCCTAAATAAGTATTTCCTTTACAACTTGCCTGTACTGATAAAATTTTCTGTTTTAAATTAATACTTGGTTTTAAAAGCGCATTATTAGTATGTTTCTCTATTAAGAATATTTTTTACAATAATAAAAGCATTTATAGATAAAAATTGGGGTATTTTGATGATCAATAAAGAGAAAGGGAATAATCATAAAAATGATCAAACATTATTAACAAAATAGGAATATTTATAAGGAAATTTCTTATTTCTATTATACTGTTAGATTTACACATACACGTTACATAAATAGATTATCTTAAACTATGTGTTAAGATTTTCATTGAGAATATTACCAATATTTTAAATTAAACCACATACAAATATTTCAATTCATTTCTAAATCTGAATCGCATGCATCAATTGACATGTACTCACTTTTCCATACTTAGGTTTATTTTTATTATTTTCCTGAAAATTCATAGATAAATTAACCTATAACAAAAATTATCCCCGGGACTTTGAGGTTTTCAAAGCTTCAAAATTAAAAGTTTTTTTTAAAAGATGTTTATTTCTCTCTCATCCATGCTGAAAATCGAGAGAAATTCTAATGATAAATTTCCCAGACAAAAGCATATCAAATCTTTTAAAATGTATTGATTCCTTCATTTTTCTCCAAAATTTTATTTAAAAATAATATTTCTTAGTATTCTAAATTCAGAAAATTGGTACTTTTTGTATTTTATCCCATTCTCTCTCTCTTTCAAAAAACCAAAACAAAAAAACTAGTGACATTGATTAAATTATTTTTATCAGTAAGAACTAAATTTTTTAAAGATTCTCATGCAAATTCTTGTGAAGAATAGCTATATATATAGCCTTAAAGGGAATATATGCATATATAGTGGCCAAATAACATCCTTATATACTGTTATTAAAACAGTAACCTACTTGGTATCTAAAAAAAAAAAGTGGAAAATTTTAGAACAATTTCCAATGAAAAATAAATGTGTAGGGCTAAGAATATAAGGAGAAAGTACGATCCTGAAATTGTGGTTTTAAATACAAATAACATATGAAAAACATTTCTATTTTTTCTTTCTTTCATACTTTTGGAGGAATCAAAAGCTGCATTTTGTAAGCAAGAGCTTACTTTTTCTTAGTCGAATTACCATTAAAAATTCTGCTTACATTTTTATAGACATATTTTCGTAAATTCTTCCTTAGCTTTGTTTAATGAGATCTGTCCTTCATGTATGTGTTCAGGAAGTATTTTGAAGTTTCCTTTTTAATTAATCTTTTCTTGTCATATTTTTTAAAAATACATTTAGAGAAATTTTAACATGATGCCAGCTGAAACTAAAATTTGGTTTAAGAGAAAACTTATCGAATTATTAATCAATATATATATATATATATATATATATATATATATATATATATATATATATATATATATATATATATATATATATATATAGTCACGATTATATTATCTACAGATTCATGATGTTAGATTTCTTCAGGAAGTGTTTAAAGTTCTCAAAATAAAATATAATCTTACATTTGTGTTATACCATCAGGGTCTATGCATAGCTCCTGAAATCGACATAGACTTGTAGAAAAGCCTCCCGCGATGATGGATGTCCTTTACTCCAAGTTACCGATTTCCGCGAAGGGTTGCTATCGAAAAAACACCCAACCATCGCCAAATTTTGAAAAATAAGACTTGCAAATAGTCGCCAAAGATTTAGCTTGAATACCCAAACAAAATCTTTATAAACGGTGCATCTTATCTGTCCTGAAGATCTTGTATGCCTTCTAACAATATTAAATCTCGTTACGTATCCATGTATTATATAAACTTAATGGAATAAATATATACTAAGACTTTTTTTTATTATTAATGTTTAAATTTAATGTTTGAAGGAATAAAAAATTTTATATGTTCTGTTTCATTTTTTAAAAATAACGGTGTAAAAAACTAACTTAGAATTTTAAAGTATAAATTATAAATCTTAATCAACAAGAAAAAAGTTTAAAAAATTAATCTATGTTTTTTTTTAGTTGTTGTTATTAAACTAGAAATGAAGTTTATATATTTTTGTTGGAGAGTTAGAAACTTAAAGAAAATCCTTTTATTTACAGAAATCATGATGATCTGGTTATTTTTGGCATGTTTTTACCATAATTAAGATTTCCCAACATCAAGCAAAGAATTCATATAAGTTAGAAGTTTCCACAGGTGGGTCACGAATATTTTGTTCGACTCTAACCTATTTTTTTTATCTATCTTACCTGTATTGTATCGTGGAACTTAGAAACTTCGTGTTACCAGAGAGAGTTAACTCTACACGTCTTGTTGGTGGTTGAAATATCAGTAAGAAACTAATAAGTACATACATAAAATTGTTTTCAGAATGGAATACTCACCTTGACTACGATAATATTTATAGTTGTGGTAAAATATACTTCATATTGTATCATAAAGACAAAAGAAAAGACACTTTACATTTCATATATCTTTAATTTAATCTCTTTCCACACCTCCATGATATAGTTAATCCCACAACTATTTCAAATCCACCTTCGTGAGAAAAATATATCATAACATTCGACTGATTCAAGTTTACATCCCTGAGATTTAAAAGCATTTTGTGATATAACTTATACCGTAGAATACTTTAGGATTTCGTCGATGTTTTTTAAACATTCCATGCTTGCCGTCCTTTTAAATATTTTCTTCATTGACTTACGTAACTATTCTTTATAGATGATTCTTTTCTGCCATGGGTTCTTCCATTCTCTACTGCTATTCTCATCTTCATCTTTATTTGCTTTTAATTAATCTTTTTTTTTCTTCCTTCTTTTGATTTCATGAATGAACTTTTTTTTTGTTATTTCAAACGTTTAAAGCAGACAGAAATGGATCTTTTTTAGAAAATGTTTAAACATAAGAATATCTTTAGTTTTAATTTTTCAAAATTGTCTCTAGCTTGTATTGTGACTCAATTTTTTGCTCATCATTGAGTTAATAGAGAGCTAATATTAAAAGATAAAGATCAGAAAAATTTGAATTTGTATGAAGAATTAGTATATATATAATTAATTTTCCATACAATTTCAGCTTTATACTTAAGGAATCTTTCAAGTTTTTATAAATTTGATGAAAATGTTTGACATAATGGTTGTAGATTTTAAAATCATTTTATTTAAAAATATATTAAATAAATAAATAAATATTACTGATAAATGTTTTACATTTTGCCATTTTAACTAAGTTCAAAGGTTTATTCTGAGGCTATCTTTTGTATCGGGGGGTGAAAGAAATCTTTTAGAGGGCGATAAACAAGAAATTGTAGAGGACGCAGCGATGAATATTTTTTTCCCATTCTTTCCTTTGAGCTCTACCCCTCTTCTATAATGATAAATGGTGTTTTCGGCATCCGCAGCTTATACAGTAGTGCTTATGATTTATGGCTATCTTTAACAGAAAAGTTCTGGCTCCAAGGATGTGCATTGGATCTCTTATACGTTCTACATGCATTGGCATCTTGGGAAGAAAGTTTTGCTTCAAACAAAACTCTTCTTTTTTTAGTGATTATTATATGCTCTTTTCTTCAGCCTTCTTTGTTATTCAGAAAGAAGGATGACCATTTTTCTTTCTCCATATTGGAACATTATTTTCGATCGCAAACCGAGTTCTTTCAGAAAGAAGCTTACACTTTGCTTATGTATATTTTTAGAAGTGATATAGAGCTTAAATTGACGCTATAAAAAATTTAGATTATACTTTAGAATTTTGAAAAATAAAAAAAATGGTTTTTTCGGTGTAAAAGTTGAAAAAGAAATCTCTCTCTCTCACACGCGCGCGCGCGCAGAACTTGTTTTTTCAATAATCTAATACATTCGCAATGCAATATATGCTGAGATTTTATTAAATCGAAGACTTTTATCAAAATGCTGATATCAAAATTTTAGTTTAAGTACAGCAAAAAAATCTTCCTTTTTTTAAAAAAAAATATATATATATTTTTATAGTTACTAGAATTTATCAGTCAGAAACCATTTATAAATTTTTTAATCGAATGAAAATTTATTTCTCAATGCTCAGCCAAAACAAAATTCAGAATAAACTCTTACTGTTTCTTATAATGACGATCACTTTTTTTTTTTTTTTTGCGGCAGTATTTTCTTATAACTTTCCAAAAATTTTTAAACCTTAAGATTTATATAAATTATAATAAACCCTTTTTAAAAATTTAGGATCAACAGATTTATATTAACAGTTATCCAGAAAAATGAAACGAATCAGTTGTGAATTGTGACAATAAAAATATTAAAAGTTTTATAAAAGCAGATAGATTTTAAAATTTAAAATGATAGAAGTTAAGGAAGGAGTAAAGTATTCGAATTAAAATGATCTTCATTGGAGCATTACGCATTTTTAACATATCTTATTGTCCCTTAAGGAAAACAAATTTATTTATTTTATACTTGCTTTAAACTCTATACTCGTGAAAAAACTTAACTATTACTTCCCAGACAGTGTAAGAAAATATCTATAAAATAACTGAGAAAATGGTGTTGTTCTTTTTGAAATTCTGTTGAGTTATAAATATCCGAATAAAACATTTAATAACTCCGAATAAATATTTAATAACAGAGACAATGAATTTAAGAAAATATATTTTTCGGGGATTTAATATTAAAGTATGTACTTATGTTAGTATTTTTATGTACTTGTATTTATTTTATTATTGATTTTTATAAAATTTTGTATATAATATTAATAATACGGTGTCATATACTAGAACAACAAATAAATAAAAAATGAAAGGATAAAAACGGCAGAAACTGCATAAATCGATTATTAAAAATTATAATTTACGCAAATCACAACCTTTAAGTTCTTTTAAAATTGCATTCGCAAGTTTTCAAAACACCTTTGGAAAAGATTTTCTAACCAATCTCATACACAAAACAATTTGCATTTATTATTTTTTTTTCATTTTATTAGCACTATAAAAAACAAATCCTTCCCCAAATAAATCATGTGCATTCTTCAGTAATGTCGCTTTCATAATAATGTAAACTATTTCTACGCATATAATTTCCCACGGGTTATTAAGTACGACTACACACACACACACACACACCTTTTTAATGATAACTTAATCCAACTGTTGGTACTAATTTTATTTAACTAAAACAATTTTATTAATTATTATTTATTAGAAGAGTCACCCTATTTACTACCACGAAACAATTTATAATGACAAGACTCAAAACACAAGTGGAAAGAATCCCCACGAAGCGTCGTGTAACTCTAATACATTTTTCACTCCATATTGAAGATGTTTTATTTTTACGGTACCTTATCTACAGCGATTAAATTCTAATGGACATACTTTAATTACATAGTAACCCTATCCTTGCCCTTCATTACTATTCGCAAGGATATTTTCAATGTCTTTGTGTTTCTTCTCGAAGTATTACCCACGCGTTATACTGCACTTTAATTAACGGATAACTAAGGTGGGCCTTGATATGGATAACTGGTGTGTCGACCCACTAATTCGTCATGGAAACAGATCGAAAGGACTCGTCAATCCTTAAAAAAAACGTAATTGATCATAAGACCCTGGTCGGAATCACTAAACAATCTCACAGTAGACAGAATGACGTTTTCTTTGCCGTGATGGGAATATAAACTGTTCAATAAATGGGATGATTTCAGTTGCTTGGTGTTTTCGCAAAGCACTGCAGCCCAATTTTACAGTTAAGTTCGAAGGAATAGATATTACTGATATAATAAGGTAATAAATATTGAGATGATTCCCAAGAATCAAGTGTACTACTGTAACTAGCAGTTAAATTTAGTTGACAAAAAGAGAGTGTTAATGCTTGGTAGTATAATTTGGATGATAGATATGCAATTAAGTAGCGCTGTAGATGTATGATCGAAATTATATATTGAATTTTCCGAGCTCCTGTCTTAGTTTTTTTTTAACATATTCCATAGATAATTTTCTATTAGAAAGGATTTATTCTGATTTGTATATAATTGTTGAGAGAAAGCGACTCCAACAGAAATGTCCTTCATAAAATTTATATCTACGCTTATGAAAAGAATCTTATAATTGAAAATCAAAAGGTAAAAATTTGGTGAGGGATATAGGTAAGTGCTTTAAAATTAATTGTTTTAAAATTATATGAAAGTCGACAACCCTTTTTTTATTGTATTTTTGAAATTTTAAAGGATTTTATAAATGGTTCTTTTCGCTTTCAAGCTGAGAAATTTAACATTTTTAACTTATTTACAAACGATAGTATATCAAATGATTTTTAAATAAAAATTTGAATCAAACTCTGCTAAAACTTTTAAAAAAGTTCTTCTGCTCTCTACATATTAAGATTTTATAATATGTAAAAGTTAAATTTCTTTTTTTATGTGTGTGAGTGGAGATCTTTTTCAACTATATATATATATAAACCTATTACACTTTTTTAAAAAAGGACATATTATAATTATCATTTTCTTTCTTAACATTTAGCAGAATTTGCGAGCAAAAATAGTACTACTAAAGCTTTATTTTTAAGAAATAATGTTTTACATATTTTGAAACTATATTATTAATAAAATAATCAAAAAACAAACCTATTACATCACAGAATATGTTTAATGGTATAAATATTAATCATAAAATTAGATTATACTTATAATTTTAATTTAAATAATAATTTAATAGAAATTTTATTTAATAATAAAATTTTTTATTTTAATTCAACGTCATTCATAAAATGAAAACAATAATGATAACTAATGACATTTTGATATTTGAGTAAAAGTACAGATTAACGAAAAATAAATCTTAGATATAGTTCTAAGCCCTTAAATTATTTTTCAGAACTGTCATTTTAGAACATTTTATAATGTTTATTACAAAAGGTAAGGAATACACACTACAACTTGAAATTCTGCAGAAACCTTTTAATTATGAATCTCTAATGGTATCGGTAAATAAATCGCTCCAAACGTGTAGATTAATATTTCAGTGGGTTAAATAGAACATGCTCTACACAACATAACTTTAATTTGTTGTCCTGGCAACCCACAGAGAAAAAATAGCTAGAAATTTCATCTTTTTCTCACGTCAGTTCAGCCAGTTCAACTGCAACCTCTCATTTGCTGAGTGAAGAGCCTATGGGTGATTTTTTCGTAAAAACGTGCGTAGAATAACCAATTCTATTTTCTGAAAAACAAATAGCTTAGTTGTCCAACTTTTTAAACTGTGGAGGTTGTGAGGTTAATTGTACACTAAATTTAATGACTAAATTTAAAAAAAAAAGGTTTTGTAAGCGCGTTTTTTGAAACCAGCTTTCTTTAGCTACTTAATAACATTGGCCAAAAGCAAAACAAAAAAGTTGATAATTTAATTTCTTTGTGATAACGGTTTTATTAACGTTGCTGTATCTTTAATAGGTAATGATTTTCTAACAAGTGAAAAAATTTCATTTTTAAAACATTTTTATTAGGGGTTTCATGTTGCTTTTTTAAAAATGTTACGTTTGAGTTTTCTCAAATGATTACTGATACCATTTTCCTGTTCCTAAAAAGGAGTTTTTCAAAAATTCTTTAATAGAGTTTAAAAAAAGTTAGAATACATTTTAAAATGATACAGAGAATTTTTTAAAGTCATTTCTCCTCCCCACAAAAAAAGAAGGAAAAAAAAACTTAACATTTTTTTATTTAATTTCTATTTTTGAAAGTTTTTAAAAACAAGCTAATTTTTAAGGGAATTATTGCGTACATTTTAATTTTAAATAAATTTATACAATGCATATGCTTTGGCATTTTATGTTAAAATACTGTTATATATTTAAATGTATAAAATATACCTTCCTCCAAAATAAAAAAAAAATAGTTTTCAAATTAATAGCAGAATAGAGTATCTGTAGATTAATTCAATACCTAATGAGATTTTCATCAATCACATCCAAAAATAATGATTCGCTATCAGGTAACCATGCTCCAAAATCAAATTTTAATGAAATAACTGCTGCATCTAATCGTCACACCCGCTTTCAGGTTTCAGTTCCAAAAGTTCAGAAGTTTTTAAATTACTACTACGATGGAACTCAAAATAGAATTTTCAGATCCCCTTACTTAATGTACACCACCCACAGCTCGAGTGCTCAGTGTAATTTGCTGAATGGAACGCGAATTTAATAAATCAGTTAGTCATAATCGAAAAAACAGCAATGAAATTAAGCAAATATGTGGTAAAGTTTCTTCATCTTTTACGAGTGACGGTTTGTAGGAGGGTGGAAGAGTGCATTTGTTTTCTCTTTAAACTGCAGCTTTTAGCTCCATCGTTCAAAAAGGAAACCCACATCTGCCGCACTGTCCTGTGTGTCTCTTGTTTTCTTCTTGCATAAAAGCAACTCTTTCAAAGAGCGAAAGTCCCATTAGCCTATGCAACACATGTTACCTTACTCAGGCTCTGAAATTTTAAGCATTACCGCTTAGTGAGGGAGAACTGAGTGGGGAAAAAAAAGTCACACATTAAAACTTCTGTAAAACGGTAAACTTTTAAAGTGCAGGAAATTTTTCGGATCACTATGTAACTGCAAATGCGACGCCATGGGCAATTTCAATCGATCATTTCTTGCAAGAAAACTTAATATTTCCAAACTTATGGAAAATATGCACGAATAGAAATTTAGGTTACCATAAACTGATATCCTCACTTATAAACATAATTTTTGGAATTGGCGACTTTTCGCCTTTCGATCGACGAATGCACCAATTAATGGGAACAAAATTGTGTATCATATCCAATTTGTATGTAGTGAATACCCTTTGTTAAAAAATCTTAAAACGTGAAGAAAGATATTGATTAACTTCTACGATAATTATTAAGAGCCGAGCCGAATACTGCATCATTTTTTAAGGTAATGGATGTAAAATATTTTATAACTGCAACAATCAGTAGCGCACACAGGAATTTTTCAAGGGGGGAGAGTCGAAAGTTCCCCATTCTTATATCATGCTCTTTTTGATAATTAGCATTTATTAATAAAATTATTCATTAATAACAAATACTTAATTAAATTTTACGTACTATATACTTAGAATTATAGTCGATCGGAAAAAATCAAGGGCTTTGGGGGGTTGTACCCCAAGGACCCTTCCCCCTTGTGTGCGCTACTTTCAACAATAGTTAATAGTCTCTTATTGCTTTAAAAGAATTTCCAAACTTTTTAAGATTAATAAATTAATCATTTGTTAATTTTAACGCCAAATATTATCACAATGTTTTACCTTTATTGACGTTTTAGATAAATTAACATTGCTGTAATAGAGCTTGATTATATCCTGTGAGAGTGAAATTGTTCTTACTGCCTGAAAGATGTGAGCAGAAAATACTTTGTCATTCAGGATTTATTGTCACGAAGCTTCTCTGCTACTGACTAGCCAAATATATCTACGAGTCATAATATTTAAAAATTATATCAACAAATGTCGTAATCAGTTTCCATAATCACCACATGATTTAAATCAATTTAGAGAATCATGAAAAGGTTTTAACATTTTCCTCAACGTTTTTTCTGCCTCTCTTTACCATCTTTTTCACACACAAATCTATCCTTTATTCGTTAATCATAATCTTTTCAGTAGTTAAAATATTTTAAAAATTATGTTAATTCAAATATATATGTGTGTAATAGCTTAAATAAACATTTACTCTCAAAATTAAAATCTTATTTTTTTAATATTTAAGGTTCATTATTCTGAATACCCTATTTTAAAACGCGTTTCATTTCATCTGGTGTTAAAGATTAAAATCAATATATATATATTTAAAAAGATTTATTAAGGATTCCTCGTTAAAAATATTAGACCTTGAGTTTTGATTAGATGTATTGGATATTTTTAGTAGTAGAATATCATAATTACTTTCACGGGACTTACTAACCGATTTAAACTTTTCCCCAAACACTCTGATATAAATTCTAAAAATAACTTATGTTTCCCTTCACTGGAACACGCGATTAAACTTTTTATATTACGTTTTCTCCTGCTTTTCCTTGCATATTTAAATGGGGAAATTGAATAATTCCCACTCTTGTATTTTTACTATTGAGCAAAGCGCACTCTCAAATAACTCTCCTGATGTGTTAAAATTAAATAAACGATGATGTGATCAAATCAAAAAGATTTTTTTTCTGCCACTATTACAAGTCAAAAAGTGAGCACCATACCATCGATACATACATACATATATACTTTCTACTTTGTATTAGTCTCAAAAACTATACTGAGAAACTACGCATTTTCTATTGTCGCTCAAATGTATTACAAACAAATCAAATTGTATAACCCTTCGTTTTATAAACAAAAAGAGAGAGTTAATGAAATCCCATATTTAAATTAATTTCTAATTTACGCTCTATATTTTAAATATATTTAATCCTATTTTAACTTCCAAGAAAATAGAAAACACTTCGTTTCAAGCCATGATGGTTTGCTGTGTTATTTGGGACAGAAAATGAGCAAAGTACGCGACTTTGCTGATGCGTTCCAGCAATGTAGATGTGAATACTTATCTGTGGTGATTGTCAAGCCACGCGTACTGGACGAAATAATCTTCACGCTATCCATTATCTCACGCTGAGCTAGGACGACTCGCGGAACAAAGGAGTTAGTCTGCGTGACAGAGATTTAACGGATTGCGCAAAGCATGAGGGTAGGGGTCGGTTTGTCGCGTTTGAGCCACGCGGGAAAGCAACAAAGCAGGGCTCTTCATTCGGTCCACTTCATAAAAGAATCGCTGCATTACATTTTACTATCAGAACTGCTACGGAGGGGATAAGATAACATCGGGGAATTAAATACTTCATTAATAAATGCAAATTGAAAAAGTAGGCCGGTTGTTATGTTTGTATTTACCTGCTATTTTTTACATTTTATTCGATTAATAAAATTGTTTAGCCTGTTTCAGGGAAGGGGGAGGGTTAAATTCTACGTATGTTTCAGTAAAAAGTATATTGAACATTAAGTTTGAACTGTTTGAAAGAACATAAAGTTTGAAGTAAAAATTATATTGAACATAGAGTTTGAATTCAAACATAAAGTTGAAGTAAAAAAACATAGTTGGAAGTAAAAGTGTATCAAACATAAAGTTGGAAGTAAAAAGTGTATCAAACATAAAGTTGGAAGTAAAAAGTATATTGAACATAGAGTTTAAACTGCTTGAAAAAACATAGTCTGAAGTAAAAAGTGTATCAAACATAAAGTTGGAAGTAAAAAGTGTATCAAACATAAAGTTATTGTATCAAACATAAAGTTGGAGTTTATTGAACTGCTTGAAAAAACATAGTCTGAAGTAAAAAGTGTATCAAACATAAAGTTGGAAGTAAAAAGTGTATCAAACATAAAGTTGGAAGTAAAAAGTGTATCAAACATAAAGTTGGAAGTAAAAAGTACATTGAACATAGAGTTTAAACTGCTTGAAAAAACATAGTCTGAAGTAAAAAGTATATCAAACATAAAGTTTGAACTGTTTGAATGAACTTAAATTTGAAGTAAAAAGTATATTAAACATTACTGGCGCAGCTAGTCCTGAGGCAGCCCTGTATCAAAATTTCTTAAAAACCCTTTTTGGGGGCTACATAACATGCTATGCTTTTTTTGCTGCCATACGTTGGATTGCATTGCTACGGCTGATACGGTGGTAGCTACGCCCCTGTTAAACATAACGTTTGAAGTGTTTGAAGTAAAAAGTATTTTGAACGGAAAAAATGGACATTTTTACTTAAATTATGATTTCTTCCTCTAAAAATACCCCCTCCCCTCTTTTTTTTCTTTTAATGTCTGAGTACGTCAATGGTTTATAAAGAGTATTTTCTGCTATTTTTGATTGTTTTTAAATAAGTATAGAAAACTTTTTTTTTAAATATTAGATGTGATGAAATTTAAGAACATGAAAAACTAAATATATATTAAAGATAATTGTTAAATGTATGAATGAAACAATTTACAAAATCTCATTTTGTTACTGAGCTATATTTTAAATATATTTGGTGTAAATACATACACACGCACATAATTTGCGAAAAATTAACTTAAAAAGTTCAAAGGCGTTGCTCGTAATAATATGCAAACATAAAGTAAGTATTATATACCTTGAATATTTAAAAATGTAGGTAAAATTAATAAATATTTAAAAAGGCTTTCTTTTTGTCTTCTTTATGCTGGCTATATATTTAGAAAAATTTAATAACCAAAAAAATTTATCTTTTTAGCAATTAATGAGGAAGTTCTATATCTAATATACACGATAAAATGAAAATTAAAGTAATTATAAAAGAGTTATCCAAAATTTTAATACATAAATAAAAAAAGTAATTAAGAATAACTGTTGTGTTTAGTATAATTATAATACATGCAAATGGTACAATTTTTGTTACTAGTAATTTACTATATATTAATTATTGCTATTATTTCTATTTCTGTTCTAGAGAAAGTATTAATTACTATTATTCTCTTAATTAGTTCGTTGACAGCCAATTGGGAGGTAACTAGTAGTTCACATTATTTTCTAGGACTGCGAGTTATCTTGTACTTTGTTTACTTGTCATATTTGTAATGTTACATTCAATATGTTAAATAATTAACAAATAACTTGTTATGTCATTTAATTACGTGTATTATTAAAAATGTGGTACATGTTTGAATTTCCAGGAAGTTACAGAAAATTCCATTTCATAAAATTTTCCAAATTTTCATTAATGTTTTGGGAAGTTAAGAGAACTATTTGTGGTTGACTGACACTTAAAAATAAGATTTTAAAAAGTAGTATGTGATTGTACAAGAAAAAAACAACCCTTGATCGTGATTTTCCCTCAAAATGTTTTGTTGCAATGTATTTACCTTATATTCTCTCTCGTTCACTTTTCAAAAAATTCGTTTTTCTCCCAAATAATTCTGAGTCGTGGCGCCATCTTTCGCACAATCGTCACACTTTTCCCGTTCTCTATGGAATTCTGAAATATTGAAAGTTAAAATTTGTTCATTATAAGAATTAACTTAGTTATTTTCCTTTATTAAAAAAATATTCAAAACGCTTTTTTTGTACAATACATTCCTCAAATATTGAAATTAACTACTTTTTTAGATAAAACAACTCCTTCTCTTTTTCTATTAATGTTTCATTATCTGATGTTCCCTTAGATACTATTGAGGAAAAATATGTTTCCTTTCGAAAACATTTTTTACCCAGAGTTGGAAAACATATGCAATAATTTTCTTTATTTAGAGATTCTAAAAATATCAAGTATATTTATTTCTTGTTGCTAAATTAAATCTACAATGCATGTTATAAATTAGAATATCATATATGTGTATTTTATGCAATTTTATAAAAATAAAGTTGAGAACGTAGTTGAAAACGCTTGGAATTTTAAAAAAAAATTTCTTAAGAGAAATCTGTTATTAAATAAGCATAACTTTAGCAAGAAGTTTCAAAATAAATCTAATTTCTTTTTTTCGAATAGTCATAATTAAGGCAACAAGAAACAAACCCTAATACTTATGATCTTAATTAAAAATGACTCAATTTGAAATAGCTTAATAGGATTTTAGTCAACAGTTTTATACGATTTAAAATGAAAAACTAAATACAAACTTTATATTAATAGGTTTATCATACAGACGCACATCGTGCTATAAATATGATTTAACAAATGTATTACTTGTTTCATATAGCTATATATAATAATATATTCAATAATGTTTGCTAAGTTATTGGTATCATCACCAACAGAAAGCCTATTTAAAAATTTTATTTATATGTTAGAAGAAAATACATGAAAAATATTAATTTTTACCCTCGTATATGTTAGGTTGTCTTCATAAAAAATAATCAAGTACTTCTGAAAAATTCAATCTTACAATTTTATTTCATATAACCACTTATTTTTCAATCTGAGAAACTTTTAAGTTTCGAAATAAGGGGAATTTTACGTGACTTAAAGTAACGAAAATTTAGATAAACTTCATAAAGTAAAATGAAACATATTCAAATTTTCATGAAAAAAATAACTTCGTTTATAGATTATAAAGTTCTTTTTAAATACATGTCACGTTATTTATTTTTTCTCTTTCTCATAAAATTATTTTGCAGGAAATTCAATGCGCAATCTGACTCCGACATTAATCAGCTGTCATTTTATCTACGGTATATTTCGTCTCCTTCAGATAAAAAAAAAATATTTATCAAGCAAATTACTGTCCCAAGTTAAAGAAGATAAACTAGTAATGCTATGTCAGACACGATGTAGTAATATCAACTTCTTCTATCGTGACAAAAATATTATTAAATTAAAATGATACTTTATTCATGAAGTTCTTGCTTTTTTTTCGCCAATTTCCTGCTTCAAGAACATGTTCCTCTGTGGTTCAGATCCATATTTATTGCTTGTTGGCGTGTGAAAAGTGGGTGTTCATCTAAATTTGGCCTCCCTTTTCGATGATGTTTCTTGGATAATCTGTAATAAATTTTGTGCCATTATGTATCGAACAGGTGAAATCTAATATACTGTTCTGTAATAAGCAGTAAATCCTGTTCTAACAAGAATTGGAATCGAACTCCAGAAAATTACACATAGACCTTTATAAAAAACTAATATCTACCCCTAATTTGTAAAACATTCCAATAAAAGATTTATCTTACTAATTATTTTATTCATTTATTATTAGTTTATTATGAAACAGCTAATTGCATCTATCCAATCAAAATTTTTTAAAAATAAGTAAATACACACGCACACATATATATCTTAGCACTATGAGTCATCTATGATATTATTATGGACATTCAATTTTGACCTAATCTGCCTTGCTATGTCCCAACATAATATATATATATATATATATATATATATATATATATATATATATATATATATATACATATATATATATATATTAAATCACTAAACTCTAACTTATTGCAAAACATTATGCTAGATTATAGTGCGCAGAAGGTGTGTTTTTTACATTCCTCTAGTTTCTTTTGTAAATAAATTTTAATCTATACATGAATAATGAAAAAGGCGCATAAAAAATATATATATTTCGAAATTTCTAATTAAATATTAAACAATTAAGATTAGTCAAGTTATTGCTAATTGACAATTTTTATGTTTCATAGGAAACTTGTTTTGTT
This sequence comes from Trichonephila clavipes, assembly GCA_019973935.1. Classification (NCBI taxonomy): domain Eukaryota; kingdom Metazoa; phylum Arthropoda; class Arachnida; order Araneae; family Nephilidae; genus Trichonephila; species Trichonephila clavipes. The sequence continues at coordinate 125,245 of BMAU01012716.1, forward strand.
GATCCAGAAATAGTTTTACGAGTAGCAGGAACATCAATAAATTAAAACTGAAAATTCAAATTATAAATTAAATTTAAATTTATTAAACTTAACTTAAATTTCTTAAAACTATAAATTTATCTTCTACTTAATAAAAATAAAAGATAGTGTTTTAAATTTTTTTACAGAATGGTTCTCTGCGATAATTATCGGTTTGCTTATACAAAAAAAAAAAAAAAAAAAATGTTGATTTCGTTATTCAAAAAAAAGGATAAAAGTTTTAAGGTTTTCATCCCTTTTTTTCTCCTTCCGATTTCATGTTGAAGAATCTCATGGAACCTTCCATTTTTACAGCACACACATCTACTTACACGTAATTTTTTTTTATAATTATCTGTATTAAATAAGCTGCTAACACGAATTTTATCTATTATTTTAATAATATTATTATTTTTCATAATTGTGAAATATTAAAAATCTAACTAAACGTTATCATTATTTTATTATTATACGCGAATAACTCTTAATACTAAAAATGAATTTTCCGTATTAATCAGTTCCTGTTTAGACTTACTACATTTTTATAATATTAATTTAAATACTCATATAATAGAAAAGGTATGGAAATTCAAGTAGGCTACATGAAACCTTTCTTCTAAAAAAATTCCATCGGACAGATTACAGCTAGGTTCTCTTTTTTTATTTGTACTGTACAGCAGCTGAGATTTTTTCATTTCGGTGTCAAAGGTAGCAACATAATTATGTCAGCACTTACCGGCAAAGAAGAGAAAATGATTTCATTTATGAGTATTAGAATGTGATTAAAGGACGGTGAAACTATTTTTCGGCAAATAGATGACAAAACTAGAAAAATAACAAATAATAACTAATGAAAAAAAAACTGAAATTCGCTCACAGGGGCTTAGTGAAAATAGAGGTGACCTTTCCAGATCCAGTGAGGATCGCCGTTAGCCAAAGCGAGGTCAATGCCAAGAATAAGCCGCATGTTTTATTCATCAACTTATGATTATAGCGTTCGGTCTCGGCATACCAATTAATCACAGATAGACAGAAGAAGACTCTTGCTCGAGAGGAAAAATACTGCAAGCAGCAAAAACAAAAGGGAAATTATCTGTCTATTCTTGAATCGTAACACGGGTGGGGGGTTCACAAGGAGCAGATTTTGACAAAAGCAGCTGAAGGTGACAGTCGTATCACCTGTCTATGCATTAAGAAGTACCCTATTCTCACGAAAAATGTTGATTTGTTTGCTTTTTCACTCTTTCTTTTCTGCGGGCCAATCGTTAGGCTGAGTCATTGTTCGAAATTTTGATTGGGTTAAATAAATGGTCTTGTCTTTGCTCATGAATTTGTGATGTTGTTTGGGATGATTTTTGGCAGCTAATTACTACGGAGATTTGAATGCTTTCTGTTTTTCCTAATATGATTTAAAAGGTTTGGAAAGCAAACCGACGTTTTGAAAGGCAGGATGGGTTGAGTTATTAGATTTCCCTACGATTAAAGAACAAGGGGTTATTATACATTTATAATACTGAAAACTGTGCTCAATTCTTTTTCAATTCCTACCAGTGGCGTACACAGGATTTTTTCAAGGGGGGGTCCGGGGTCGAAAGTTCACCATTCTTGTATCATGCTCTTTTTGATTTTGTCGATTTTCGGGAACAAAACACAGTAAAAAACTAGTTTTTGAATAAATAATTAGCATTAATTAATAAGATTTATCATTAACAGCAAGTAGTTAATTAAATTTTACATACTATGTACTTAGAATTATAATCAATCGGGAAAAAAATCAACGGCTTTGGGGGGGGGTCCTGACTCCCCCCCCTTTGTGTGCGCCACTGATTCCTACTCTATTAGTTCACTCTATCCCTATATATATATATCTATATCTTGTTCAAATTTTCAATCGTTAATAAAATACTTTCTATTCATCCATTCAAGTTCAAATACATTTCTTTAAACAAGTGTCAACTATTTGATGTTAATATAGTTTTTTCGAATATTAATTCATTAATTAAATTAAAAAATGAATACCGTAAAATCCGGCGTATAACGCGCAGCTATGCTTTCAAGTTGCATTTTTTAGTTTTGAGATATACTCGCCGCATAATGCGCACCCCCATTTTTGTAAGAAACCTGAAATGTACGCGTGCGCAATTCTCCTTGTTTTGAAGTCATTTATTTGAAGTATTATCCAAGGTTTTTGAAAAAAATAGTATACCTCTATAACTGCAACTCATTAAGTTCATAAAGTATGTAATTTCTTTTAAATAAACAGTATTCCGATCCAGTTAGAAGTCTAATTTTTTTTTATGCTCATCTCTTTTTTTTTTATTTTTACCGATCTCGTTTTTATACCCACCGTATACCGCGCACCCGTAAATTTCGATCTCGTTTCTGTGTTAAAAGTGCGCGTTATACGCCGGATTTTACGGTAAATTTCGATCTTGTTTTTGTGTTAAAAGTGCGCGTTATACGCCGTATTTTACGGTAAATAGTAGCAAATAAAAGGAATAGTTCAACAGCATATATAAAAAGGAAAATCGTTCGTTGTGTCCCTATAGTGCAATGGATAGTGCGTTGAACTTCTAATCCAGAGATCGTGGGTTCGAATCCTATGGCCTAGTTTCTAAGAATGGCCTAATTTCCGAGAATGTGATTTCTTTTTTATTATACTATTTTATAAGAATAATTAGTTAATTAACGAATAAATAGTACCAAACAAACAAAAAATAGTCCACCACCCTATACAGAAAGGAAAAAGGAAAATTGTAAGGAAAATCTCTTTTTATTTTGTCACTTAATAGTGTGATTCTGTCATATGTGTATACATAGGTATATTAGTTGTAACTATTTGATAAAAAGTAACTAAAATGACATTTTTTCTTTGTTGACCTACGTATATATAGGAATTGACTTAATTTTTTGTTTTTATATTACTTGTTCATAGTATAGAACAGGGGTGGCGAACCTTTTTGGGTCAACGTGCCATTTTTTTTCTAAAGAAGTGTTTAATGACGTGTAGACATGCCGTCAAATTATTTTGAGTTGTGATTCTTGCGAAAATAATAAAACTAAATACTCTCAACTCAAAACTCTTTATGTACTACGAAAAAATACCTTTTTGCACTGTATAGTTGTAAATGTTTTAGTTATACGTGTGATTCAAATTAAAATAACATTAGTGTGACTTCTTTGGTTGTAGTTGACAAGTAGCTTTTTAGGATTGTAAGATGTTACTTTTAGTGGCATGCATGCTGAATTGCAGTTGCCAAATGGTTTCTAAGCAGTTAATTATTTTTGTTGTGGTTCACTTTTTTGTCAAGAGGGTTTAGTTTCAAAATGCTATTTTACAAACGATGTTCTGCATACCATTGTTCCAGAACATAAACCACACACCGCCTGGCCACTTTTATTACTAAAAAAGCCATATTTCTAGATTCACCGTTTGAAATTCTCTGTTACATTTACTATCTTGCACTTTTTGCTCTTTTGCTGAACTAGCCATGTTAATTAAGAGTTAAAATTCGTAAATAAACCCACTTACTTGTAGTACTTCATAGTGAACTTAGTTATTTTGAAACAAAATGCAAACCATTTCGATAACTGGCGTGCCCAAAATATTGTGTCGCGTGCCATTAATGGCACGCGTGCCACTGGTTCGCCATCCCTGGTATAGAACATGCTTCAGCAACCTATGGCATGCGTGCTAGATTTGGCTGTTCTACAAATTTATTAATTTTGAATGGATAAAAATTGACAACTTTGAAATGGAACTTACTGAACAAATATCCACAGAATTAAGGAAAACAAATTTACGGAATTAAGCAAAATCATGAAAATAATTCTAAGGATAAATCAACAGGTATTTTAAAATGTTGGGTGTCATTGCTAAATCGGTTTAATTGCTCGAAGAGAAAACTGCATGCACTCTGATTTCGCTTTTGGTTCTACATATCTACTTGAACAAATCTTCTCTTTTATGTGTGCACTTGTGCACTGCTATCCATAAACTCCATTTCAAAGGCTCTGTAAAGGTTCTTTTATTGCATTCCAGTGTTTGTGAAGGATTTACTTATATCAGAGATCTTGCTTATTTATTTCTCTTCTTCCCCTCTCCCCGGTACATCACATTCGCACTCCTACGAATCGCGTAACTTTTAATTGGCAGTTCAAGGATTATTTATAAACCGTATAAATTATCAAGTGTTAATTTTTGTATGTAAGTTTATATATGACAAACTCATGGGGTCACTGGTAGTTACTAAACTTGTTTTTAATTAAGTGTTGTTAAATTAATTATAAAATACATTGGGCAGTATTGATACATTTATAAGTGTATTATATCGGTTTAAATGTGTATTTTATTTCTTTTTTTTTTATTTTGTCAGAATGTATTTTGTTTGTTTACTTTCAGTAAACTATTTTTCTAAGAAATCTTTTGGTTTCGACTTTTACACATGCTTGCGCCCCCTAGGGGAGAGCCCCACAGTTTGAGAAATGCTGCTCTAAACTTATGTTCTGGACATTTACGCATTCATTGCCGCAAGAGTCGAACTGCTTCAAATATTTTCTGCTGTGCGGTACTCTGAGTCATATTGATAGATTGGTTTGGTACACCACAGCTCTCAGGTTGCCAACCCCTGGTATGAAATTAAGTGGAGAATGTAGACCCACTTTAGATTAACCAACACATATAATAACTACCATTGTAAACTAAAGATAAAAAAAAGTGTTTTGAGATTCAATTTTAGGTGTCCGACTGGTTGAAAAGGTACTTTTTAGTGTTAGAGCTATTATGAAAAACATAAAAATATATACAAGTATTGAGGAAGAAGAAGGCATAACATATAAAACTGGAGAATTTTAAATTGTTTTTTTTCCCTAATATTTACTTTATCTAACTTATAAATATATTTTTAAGGTATCCGACTGCGTTCGGAATCGTGATTTTGCAAGAGCGTAAAAATGGATAATATTTATGATATTTAGTGTCACTTAGATTAGAAAATGTATATATAAAATTGTTTTAAGAATATTATTACAATAAAAAATTATTTAAGTACAATATTTTGACAAGAAATGAACTTAGAGTGACCCATTTTCAAAATATTCTCCTTTTGTGAAAAATGCTTCGATTATAATAATATTTTGCCTGTATATAGCTCAGACCTCTGTACAGAGGCTCAACTATAATTTTTGATATATATAACTTAGAAGTGGGTTTATATCCATGTTTTACGACAACATAGGGGAGAAATTTTAAGAAAAAAATGCCAATAATTATTTCAATTGGTTGTAACTCTGAAAATAATGTGAATTTTTCAAAAGTTATAGTTGAACATCTGTTCTGAGGTCTGAGCTATACACAGGCAAAATATTATTATAATAGAAGCGCTTTTCACAAAAGGAGAACATTTTGAAAATGGGTCATTCTAAGTTAATTTTTTGCCAAAATAGTGTATTTAAATAATTTTTTTCGTCAAAATGTCTTTGAAACAATTTTATATACATATATTCAAATCTAAGTGACACTAAATATCATGAAAACTATCCATTTATGCGCTTTTTTAAAATCACGGTTCCGAACGTAGTCGGATACCTTAAATGTGTTTTTGAAGAAAGAAATTTTCACGATAATTTGTGCATGAAAAATGGGATACCTCCAAAACAATCCAATAAAGTTATATGAAATTTATAACATTTATGCAATGTTGTTGCCGTGTGTTTATTACTAGGATACATACGAAAGACGTGAGATGGATGAGCAGATAACATATAACACAACCACAGAAGAATATAGATTTTATTACAAACGATGATCCCAGCATATAACAAGAGGAGATGCGCTGCTTTTCCTTTCGAGACGATAATCCATTTCAGGCGAAAGACTGACTTCTTTCCCGAAGAAGATACAACCAAGTCTTACTCGGGATTCGAACCCGAACCCACTCGGTTACAGGCCGAGGGTCATAGCCACCATACTGTGTGTGTGGCTGGGCGACAACATTTACGTAACAAGCCCTTAGAGTGTAATAAACGCAGGTTTTAAGATAGAGTTATATTTAATCACATTTTATAGCCATTTTTAGCTTAGAACATAAAGAAATTTTGACCAAAATCATTAACGTCAGATTCAAATACTTATAAAACATTTGTTTCTTAAAATATTTATTATTTTGTGGTTTTTGACTATTCAGATGGATCAAGAATTATATCAATGAAATTAAAATTATATTATATCCAGTGTACTTTTATTTATGCTTCTTTTCTTAACATTGAAAATTAGTTACTAAATTTCATAAAAATATTTTTTTTTTCAAAAACAAGGTGCAATACAGGTTATTTATTTAATAACTCTGACGACTCTTTAAACCTATTTATGTTCTTTAAAACCATACAATTCTTCCAAAAATTAATTTTTGAAAAATTGGTGCTTTAGTTCAGAATAAATTGTTTTTGTACCTTTTACAATTCCTGTTTTTACAATATTTTAATACCTTGCTTTAAAGGATTAGTGAGAATTTTTAATTAAATTTGAGCTTAGAATTTCTGAAGTTAGCTTAAATTAATTAGAATTTTATTAAGTTTTCGTATTTCAGACACTTCCTTTTTTTATCACTTTTATTTTGTAATATCAACACACTTTTTCTTTATCAAAGTAAATAAGGTGAAGGACTACATTCACACAGAACCGAGACTTTGAAAAAGTATATTAATGAATAGTTAATTAATTTTTATACTTAGTATCAGTTAGATTAGAATACGCATATTAAACTGTTTTAAGAGTATTATTACAAGATAAAGTTATTTAATGCTATTTTTGCAAAAAATTAATAATAATAATAATTAATGTTTAAAAAATTCTCCTTTCATGAAAAATGCTTCTATAATAATGTTTTGTCTGTATGTAGTCAGACTTCTGTGCAGAGCCTGAGCTAGGATTTTTGAAATATATGACTTAAAAGTAGATTTATTTACACATATTTTAAATATATCATAGTGGAGAAATTTTAATTTAAAACATCTGTTATTATTTCAGTTATTGTAAATCTGAAAATAATGCGATTTTTTCAAAATTCCTATTTTATAATCCTAGTTCTGTAGAGAAGTTTCAGCTGTGTATAGGCAAAATATTACTATTTTAGCAGCATTTTTCTTAGGAGAATGTTTTGAAAATATGCTATTTCTTTATTTTTGGCCAAAAACTTGCTTTTAAATAATTTTTTCTTGTAATAATATTCTTAAAATTTTTTTATATGTATATTCTAATTCAACTGCCAGTAAATATCCAATAAATAAATAAATATTCTTTTGTACTCATGTTTTAAAAAAAAATCCCGGTTCCAAACGTAGTCAATAATCTTAAAAGAGAGACTAAAGTTTGCGTCAGAAGCTTCTAATAAAACACAGCATTTGAATATCACGATTCAACAATATTTTATCACAAGAAATTGTTTAAATTTTACTTCGTTTATATCTAAAATTTTCATGAGTAAAAAATGTATATCTTATATATGCGCGCACGCGCTAGAGAGATAGAGTTTGCTTAAGTATTTTTCATTAATCATTTGTCTTCAAAACTTAATTACGGTAAATTAGATTGAAGGAAGCATTAAATTTGTTGAAACATATTCAACGTTTCACTTTTTTCTAGACAGTAAGGTAATATAAACCCGGAGGAATGCGATTGAATATTTTTTTTAAAAAAAATAATATAAGTATGAATCAGAAAAGCATTGTCATTCGCGAAAATAGTGTTGAATCTCCTAAAATTCTCGATATATTTTGAGTATAAACAATAATTTCCATTATGTACATTAAAAAAATTCCTAGTTTTGTTGAAAAAGAAAGAAGATTCACGACATTCAAACGTTATTTATCATTTTGAAATTACCGTTTATATTTTACTCGGGCCGGTTGATTGACGTTTTCAATAATTGAATTCCTGCTTAGATTCGTGTTTTCATTTTTCGCTCCGCACGTTATCGATTTATTTCATCTTTCTCTGTGTGTATTTATTTTTGTTTTGCATTCGTTGAATCCGAATTTCATATTGAATTGAATTTCTGGAAATGGAAATCGAATTTATGTCGAAGTGCTCCAGGCATTTGTTCACAACTGGATGAATAAAATTTCAGAACGGGCAAAATATTTCTTATTAAGTTTTGAAGCGTAAGATTTAAATGTAAAGGAATGTTGCATTCCATTAAAAATGAAAGTATTGAATAATTTGTTACATAAAACATACCCTAGGATAAACTAACAGCATCTTTAAAGAATAATAAAATCAAATTAAAGTTATTAAATGAGGTATATAAAATTCATTTATGGATATAAATCTGCAAGTTTTTTTTTTAATTCCCTGCCATTTATGAAAAAATATATCTGTAATTGCGTGTAACAATTTGCCTTACTTGAAATATGATTAATTAATATTTTTTATGTAATTAATTATGTAATTAAGCTAAAAAAAAAAAATAAGAGAAGATCGTACAGTTCCCCCTCTTATTTTTTCTTGCGTTAGTAAATTCTACTATGTGTATATAATTAATGTGATATTGATACACATTAATTCCTTTTCTATTCATTAGTATTCTTTGAGATAATTTTTAGACCCTTAATTTTGAATATTGCAAAAAAAAAAAAAAATTAAAAAAAGATTTACCTTTTTTTTTTCTGCTATGAAACATGAATTAAAAAAGGCAGTGATCGTACGTGATTTAGTGAATAAGCGTGAACTGGTTTTCAGTCATCAGTTGGATCGTCTTACATGTGTCACATTTGATTGAAGGTCATCGTGAAGGTCAGTCAAATTTTAAGTACCCATATCATTAAATCATACTTGCATACACACATTTTATTTTTGTGAATATCATCATACGAATAATGATTAAATAAAAATTAAGAGTGTTTGCTTTTTAGAGTACGGAGCAGAATTATTTAAAAACTTTACAATTTCTCTAGAAACGTTGCATTCATATTTTAACACCATAGTAAGTTTCATATTTTAACACACATGGTAGTTTCCTTATATTAGGGAATTTTACTTTGTTTAAATAGAATTATAGGGATTCGCAAATGCTTTTTTTAATCATTAATATTCTTTGACAAAACCCTTAATCTCTTAATTTCTAGTATAGTAAAAGAGAAAAAGAGATTTAGATTTTTTTTTAATTCTGTTATGAAGCAGGGATAAAAAAAAGTATAAAGGATCGTATGCGATTTAGTGAACAATCGTGAACTGGTTTTCAGTCATCAGTTCGAATCGTCTTACACGTGTCACATTTGATCGAAGGTCAGTCAAATTTTAAGTACCCATATCATTAAATCATTCTTACGTAAATTTCATCTTTGTGAATATCTTCCTACGAAAAATGATTAAAATTAGTTAATTAGAAAAGTCGTATTTGATCATAAAACCCAAGAATTCACCACAAATTAGAATTTTAAATCCCATTCATTTTGATAGCTTATTTTATTTCACTCAAGCATGTCACCATTTCTTAAGGAAGAAAGGAAATTTTATAGAGAGGAAATTTGTATTCATATATATTTATTAGAATTTTATTCACATTAACTAAGCAGTTAGATCCACCAGAATTAAACTCGGTTAAATAATTTGAATGTTAGTATGACAGCATCAAATAAAAACACAAAGGAAAACCTTTCGCTTGCAAACACTTTCTCTGATGACTTTTTTTTTTGTCAAATATACTCGCGAAACTTGTTTTTATGTAACCTCGGGACAGAAGAGATTGCAACATAAATTAGGAGAAAATATTTTAAATGTATTAGGTGTTTTTTATTGCTACGTGTAACTTATCCAGTATTTGATATAAAGAAAAATATTGATTGTAAAAAAAGTCTGAAGTTGCTTCTATTTGAAATCAGACATAAAGAAGAATTACATGCAAAATATATACATGTCCTTTTAAATATTACTGCAATAATGATAATAGTAAAAACAAAGAGTTAATTGTAACAAATAAGTTCTTACTGACATGTAAGCAAAGCAAATCTTTTATTTTTCTTCTTTTCAGAGACATGCTTAAATATACATATAATAAGCATAATCAGTATATATATAAATGCTTCTTTCTTTATTAATCTCTAAACTTGATTCAAAAACATGATTAGCAACTGATCTTAAAATAAAGTTACAATGTGAAACGTGAATGGAAATATTTCATGCATCTAAATCATAATTTTCTCTAAATATTTAGCACAAAAGGCTTAAGAAAACAATGTTCAAATGGTAAAAACTTGTATTTTTTAAAAGTTATCAACATCAGGGGTGTTAAACTCGTGACCCACAGGGAACAGTCTTGTGGCCTGGCCAGTATATCTCGGCACACAATAATATATCATAAAATATCAAAATCCCCCAAAAAAATTGGAAAAATAGCAGCACAGAAGAGATAATAAATGTCAGGACGTAAATATTCAATTTTCTTGTTCTTTTATCTATGTTTATTATATTCTAAATAAATTTACATTTCTATGAATATTGATTTGTTTTGCGGCTCCCCTAAAATTAAACCTTGTTTGCTTGTCTCGAGTTAGCCTTTGAGTTTGACACCCTTGATTTACATGTTAACTGGTGTCATGATAGTAACTTTGTTTTTAAAGTTGCTTTTACAAAAAAAATAATAAGGTTTCCTTCTCTTCTCATTGTTGCAAAACATTTTACTCAAAATCTAAAAATAATCTTTCCCTTTTCTATAAAAAAAAGAACTCTTTAAAGAAGTTAGATTTAATTATGAACAACCTGTTTCTCATAGCGTTTTACAAAACAGCAGATGTATGAATCTTTTGGGCGGTACAACGCGCGTCTTTTTCCACATAATGGAACTTTATAAGGACCAAGGAAATCTGACGGTAACTCAATAAATAAAAGTACATATATTAAGTGTAAGCACAGCAGGGAATAATGGCAGCATACTTTATCATTGTTTCCGTTTTCTTTGTTCTTATACAGCTCTTTTACTTGGCAAAATAAAAGGTGATACTCGAGACACCTGCCTTAACGGAGAATATTCGAAGCAGGAAATGATTGAAAACGTTTAATAAGATATATAAAAATTGTTATTTTACTTTTTTCTTTCATCTTTAACATGCTAAAATCATTAAGTTTCGTTCCTCCTCACTTGTCAACAACAAATGGAACAACCCTATAATTTTAAGTAAATTATCTTCCTTAGTGCTAATCGCTGAAACTTTTTTTAAAATGTACAATTATTTTAAATATAATTATTTCAGACTTTTTCAAGTCCTGCGTATTCGAAACTTATAATTTAAGAACTTTTTTATATTGGATGGATGCTTCTAACTTATATATAGCAATTACATGCATTGTGGTTACCGACAACATTTGCTGCTACACGTCTAATCACATTTTTTCTTTGGCCCTTTTTGTCATTAACAGCAAATAAATAAGCAAAAATCTTCATTTAAGCTCTTTACTTATTTGCTGTTGAGACTGTAAGCAAAATACTCATTAGTTTAAAAATTTTCGGATATATTGAAGAAATATAAAAATGAAAAATAAACCAGTTTCTCATTCCGAAAATTTTTCAAAACTTTTATGAAAGAGAGAGAGAGAGGTTGCATAACTTTCATAGTCAGTAAATTTAGTTTTGTGGAAAATTAAACAAAATAACCTAATTACTACATACCCATCAAGCATAGATTTTAGTTTTTTTTTTAACAGGAGAGAAAGAAAAAGAAATTGAAAATTATTTCATCCGAAATTGTTTTATTAGTAGAAATATCTTTCCAAAAATACTATAATGTTCATATTTAAGATTTAAGTTTTTAAAAAAATTAAGTGGACCTTTAAGGCGGTCTTCGTCAAATGTACGAAAACCTGAACTAAAAGCGGAGTACACTTTCAAGCAGAAAATTGTCTCAATTTTCATGAAAATTTGTAACGTTATAGCTCATGCATCATAATATAGCGTTATTAAAATTTCAAAATATTTCACGGATAACTAATTTTTCTTTTTACTATGTAAAGGGGTAGATTATTTAGCATTACGATATAGGAGAAAAATGTAAAACACATTTTATACCTGAAAAAATGGATCAACTCAGATAAAGATGAGTTGCATAATAAAAGATCTTTTGCTCTCTTTAAGATAGCGAAGCCAGAATATAATATTAATGTTGGAGCCCATTTTTATACCTGAAAAAAACTTTCTAAATTCAGGTCCTATTCTTTAACATTCAGTGGAGACAGCCTTAATTTGTGTACAGTTTACTTATACAAAATCTCCCTCTCTCTCTTTTTGCAAAAACGTGTACATTTTTCAGACCAAAATTCACATTATTCCATAATTATTACGCATTTTTATATATTTATTGTCATGAAACCATGCTCAAAGATAAAACAAGGAAAATATTCTAAAGTATAAATAATATTCCATGCTACGTAGCTGTATTATATTTACTCAGAAATAAAATTGCTTTATTAACTAAATGTATCAGAGGCTTTGAATAAGATTGACAACGCGGTCTCTCTCTCTGTCTCTCTCATTGAACCTCCTAATACCATACATTATTTTTTTCTGATTCAAATGAAAACCTTAAATCATATGTGTGATTTCACAGGGTTTTTATTATTTCATTAAAATAAAAAATGAAATTCAAATTTTTAATGTATTTCTCATACCTTCTTTAAACAGCATTTTTTAAGCTATATTTAAATTGTGTATCATTTTAGACATTTAATCTTATCTAGCACGAGATAAGTAAACATTATTAAGGTTAGTATTTATGAGAATCCATGGGTATATATATATAATTATTAGATATGTAATTTAAATTGAAAATAGTTAAAACGATTACGAACGTGCAATATATTTTAGTACCTTCATTTTTCTTTCCATTTCAAAATTACAGGATATCTTTTAACAAACCAGTAGGCTAATTTACGGTTTCCCGTATAATTTATTAAATAGAGCAGATAAGCGTATGAAAAAGCAAAACAAAAATAGCGATCTCTAACAAATGATTCATTTGAGCCGGAATCTTAAGAAGCATCATAAAATTCATCCAAACACTCTCAATGCAAATCTGCTTTCTTAATGGCGTCTCTGACTGCCTACACGTTGGTTTCACATTAACGACAGTTTTAAATATGCGCCATTAATCAATAGGCACAGCAACGCGTCTATCAAATTTGACAGCGAACTGCAAATTATGCTAAGATGTGAAACGGAAATGTAAGTGCGTTGGAGTCTGAAAAGTAAGAAGTTAAAAGAAAAAAAAAAAGGTGAAAATGAAACAAAGATCTGCTGCTGCGAATTGTTCTATAGTAGTTAATGCAAAAGTCATATTTCAAACATTCTAATGCGATGACATACGGTTGTTTGACAAGTCGTTAATTCAAAGTCTGCAAGAGCTTTTTCTTGATTTTTTCTTTCCTTACGGTGGTCCATACATCATGTTCTCGCTTGTGATCTCACTTAAGTCAACTTCATTTAAAGGTTAAAGATGGTTATAATGTTACTCAGTTGCTCGTTTATCACTACAGAGCTAGCCTTAATGGTTGGCCATTGAGTTATTGACATCATCCTAACGCGCGACAAATCATGATTATTCATTCATCTGTAGTTAACCACGTTATTTTTTATTTTGTCTCCTATCGTTTCGTAATAAATATCACATGACAGTTTATAAACTGAAAAAAAGAACTTCATAGTAACGGTAAATATCTGTATGTTTTCTTTCTCACTCTTCCCCCTTCAGATCACACCCGAAGTAGGCGTATGTGTATGGTAATTAGGAATAAGCGTGTATTAGCTTCTTGATTTCAGTACACAATTCAAAATGATACTGGATTGTTAGATAAAGTTTGCTTAAATTATTTAGTTTCAGATATTGTTGATTGGGGTTCTTGTTCCTAGGATACGCTGTTTTTTTTCTTTTTTTAATTTTTCTTTTTTTATTCAGTGACAGTCCGTGGCGCACACAGGAATTTTTCAACGTAGGGGGAGTCCAGAATCGAAAGTCCATCCTACTCGTATCAAACTCCAATACGCCGCCAAACATATTCTTTTGATTTCATCGACTGTCGGGAATAAAAAAATAGCAAAAAATAAATTTTTGGATTAATAATATATAAGCATTAATTAATAAAATAAATTATTAATAACAAATACTTACGGTATCCGACTACGTTCGGAACCGTGATTTTAAAAAAGCGCCTAAATCGATCATTTTCATGATATTTAGTGTCACTTGGATTAGAATATATGTTTAAAATTGTTTTAAGGACATTTTGAAAAAAAAATTGATTTAAATACAATATTTCGGCAAAAAAAAATAATTTAGAATGACCCATTTTCAAAATGTTCTCCTTTTGTGAAAAATGCTTTGATTATAATAATATTTTGCCTGTATATAGCTCAGACCTCTGTACAGAGGTTCAACTATAATTTTTGAAAAATTCACATTATTTTCAGAGTTACCACCAATTGAAATAATTATCGGCGTTTTTTTTTTCTTAAAATTTATCTCTTCAGTTGTCGTAAAACATGGATAAAATAACTTCTAAGTTATATATTTCAAAAATTCTAGTTGGGCCTCTGTACAGAGGTCTGAGCTATATACAGGCAAAAATATTATTATAATCGAAGCATTTTTAACAAAAGGAGAATATTTTGAAAATGGGTCATTCTATGTTCATTATTTGTCAAAATATTTTACTTAAATAATTTTTTATTGTAATACTATTCTTAATACAATTCTACATACATTTTGTAATCTAAGTGACACTAAATATCATAAATATTATCCATTTAGACGCTTTTGCAAAATCGCGGTTCTGAACGTAGTCGGATACCATAATTAAATTTTATGTACTGTATACATAGGATTATAATCAATCGAAAAAGAATCAAGGGTAATGGGGTTGGGAGGGTGGACCCATGCAACCTCTCTCCTCTTGTGTGTGCCACCAGGGATATATATCTCAAGACTCTCTTTGAGGTCCTGGGCCAAGAGAAATCTTAAGATTTCTTGAGGCCCTTGGCCCCTATGCAAAAGTAGGCCCTACCTGTGATCAGTATATAGCATTGTTGTCAAATACTCGTTCAAGCGGCAATTTGAAAAAAATAATTGTGTGTGATTCACAATCTTATAAACCTAGGAACAAACCGGCTCAACCGATTGCCCCATTTCTATTAAATGAGTTAGTTGATTGATTGTTTATGGTAGTAGACATAGGCCTAAACATTGACAACGGTCATCAAATAATACAATCTTTTGCCACTTGAAATGCAGTTTGAAATTTCTTGTTTATCGGAGAATATGTACGGGAATAATATTTGACCACATCAAAATTATCCGATCATGATCCTTTTAAGTCTGGAACGAAACGACGCCCCCACCGAGAGCGAGGCCCTGGGCCCGGTCCCAGTTGGCCCATGCCTTAAGATGTCCCTGTGTGGCCCTGGTGACAGTTATTAATGAAAAGGAAGAAATAATTAATTTTAAAAACTCGTAACAAAAGAATTTAAAACAGTAGTGAGTATGATAAAGTTTATCGCGCGATTTGCGAAGATTTTTTCTCATTTTGGAACATGTTATTGCAGTAGCGCACACAAAAAATTTTCAAGGGTCTAGGGTCGAAAGTCCATCCTTTTGGTATCATGTTCCAATACACCGCACAACAAATTCTTTTGATTTTGTCGATTTTCGGGAACAAAAACAATACAAAATAAATTATTGAATAAATAATTAGCATTAATTAATAATATAATTAATTAATAGCAAATACACAGTTACATTTTACTTAATATATACATAGGATTATTACTAATCGAAAAAAAATCAAGGGCTATGGGGGGGCGGGCCACTAGGATTCCCCTCCCCTTGTGTGCGTCACTGTGTTATTGCATCTCTAAGGCATTAAAAAAATTCTACTTTATATTATTCTCAATAATACTATGATTTAATAATTCTGTATTAAATAAATACTAGAGAGGGAAAAACAAGACATTTTAAAACCAAGTTAAAACAAACAGAAAATATCTTTTTCAAATTTTGATCAGTCAGAACTTTAAAGTAGTTCTTTGCTCTTACCTCTCTAAATTAAGTACATCTGATAAAACTGTAGCCATTATTTGTGGCTACTGACAAGCAACTGTTGTGTTCCAAATAAAATTATTTAAAAAATCTGATAATCATTTAAAATAAATAGATGTAATTTTGTTAAAAATGTTTGTTAATTTAGAAATTTGCGAGTTAGTTTTTATTTTATCCAAATAACTGGCATTATATGTATTTAAATGAGGATAAAGTATTATATTTGAATAATATGTTAAGGATTCTCTCGTAATTTGACGCTAAATGACAGAACAAAGATATTTAAAAGTTATATTCTCAATAAAATATAAGTTTTAAATAATAAAAACATTTATTTTTTAAGCAAACAAGAATTATGCACAGATTTGGGAAAACAATTTGTCCACCCATTATAGTAATTATTTATTTGCTGCGTAGCACTTGTTAAAATAGGATTAAATTAAAAGTCCAAATTAGTTAAGTAAGCAAAAAGTTGTAAAAAATGGGTAGTATTTTCTCAAAGTTTTTTGTTAGACATCTTAACAGAATATTACAGGAATTATAACATTTTTATTACAGTTTTTCATCATTATTTATAACTTTCTATAAAAGGTTTTTACACGAGAAAAAGCAAAGTTATTTTAAAAATCCAAGTTCAATTAATAAATTTTTATGATGCCAATTTGAAAATACTTATTACTTAAATTTAAATGCATTTATATTGATTAGTAATACTGTATACTCTTTGGAATATATTTAATCAGTATTAATAATTTACCCTGAAAATTCGATCGTATTTATTCAGTAGTATTATTCTAATGACTTTTTACTTATTTGCAAAATATATGAAATACATTCTGATTAGTTAAAAATGTATATTTCAGAATTTAAAATATTATTCAATAATTTTTAAAGTTATGAATGAAAGCAATTTTCTTGTGATTTTCTAAGTACCCAGAAATTCACTTTATGATAGTACAATGCTTTTACTGTACCAAACACGTATGTTCCGCTTGTTCTGAAACCTGAAGCCAGGTACAGAAAATTATGTCGTAGTAATATTTCAACACAAGGAACATGTAACTTCCGTAATCGAAAACATTTTACTTTGGCACGTATAAGGAGAAATAAGAAATATCATTCCGCTTCAAACTATACTTTCTTAACTGATTTTCCTTTTTCGAACTTCGTAATTTCATTCTTATTGTAAAATAAAAATCACAATTTGTAAAAGAAATAGATTTTTAATTTTATTCTCGGCAGATTATGATTGTATGAACTGAATTACTTTGATCTAAATGAAACATTAATTTTGAAGTAAAATAACTAACATTGTGTAAATCCATAAGATTTAAAAGGTTTATTATTTGTTACTAACTAATAAATATATAGAACAATATAACAAAAAGTCTATGAATTAAATATGAATGTTTATTAGTGTAACAAAAGAGAGAAAGAGCGTAAAATTATATGTTATAAAATATTTAATTTTCACACATTTTTTTTATCTGTAGCTGTAAATTTTAAGGCAATTTTTTTCTGTCATTTTCATGTAATGTAATAATTGAAATTATTTGAATGATTGATGGTTATTTTGTGCTTATTTTATAAAAAATTATTAAAAGAAATTTGAAAAGTTTTAACTAAACTTAAAATCATTTAACTTTAAGAAGAGATATAATTCAGTGGCACAATGAGAATGAATTTTATTACAGGAAAATGCAAATAAAAATTACGTAAATTAAATTAAAGGAAATTTTCCATTTAAAGTGTAATTTTGGGATAATTATACAATTAAAATTATTACTTAAATCATCACATTTTAATGTTTTAAAATATAGATAAGTAAAACTGGATTGCGAAAAATATTATATATGAATATCTAAAGTGCTGGACCTACGGATTTATATAAAAGGGTTTTTTTTTATTCAATATAGATTAAAACAAATTATGAGCTTTATTACATTAAAAGTACTATGCCATTTTTTTTTTCTTTGGGTAATTCATAACTGACTTTTTTTTGCTCAGACAACAGTGTTGAGAGGAATATCTGTTAGATTTATCTTTATAAATTCAAACTATATATTTCAATTCCGTTTCCATTACTGGACACGAAATGAATCGTGATAAATGTTTTAAATACTTGTGAATGGGCTAAATTCAGGTGACGTCGTAGTCACATGATAAGTGTGTAAACAATCACGTGTTTCCAACGAATCAGTTTATGCGCTTCGTTGTTACCGCCAACTTTTGCTATTTCTTTACTTCTTTCTTTTAAAAAGTGTATATTTGTCAATAATAATAATGCACATTGGTAAACAAAATGCATTTTATTTAAAAGTACACGTATCATGTAAGACTTAATTTTTAATTTTGAAAAACTTTTTGAAGAATTTTAATACTTGAACATCTTTACCAAATTTGAAATTTAGATGTACAAATTTAATATCAGTTTTTAATTCAATGGAGCACACATGATTGCATTTATCAAACGAACGCCATGAATTTAACCCGTTGATAAACAGTATAGCTGAACCGGTTTTTTTTTTGAGAGTTAAAACCTGGTAAAAGCGAAAACACACACACACAAAATATTAAATAGTTTGAATTCGATGCATAATAATCTACTGTTTCTAGAACTAAAAATAATATAGTTCTCAAAAAGAAAAAGAAACTTCTCTATACTATTTTCTTTAAAAAACATTAAAAACTCCAATTTAATTTCCAGTTAGTTACCCTAACTAGCTTTTGAGATGCAAGTTTTTTTCCCCTCTAGTGTTTCTTATTTCTTTCTCTCGGTCTCCTTTTTTTTATAAATTCAAACTGTGATTAATCTCTATGGAACGTTTACTTGTTCTGGTCAATCAAGTTTGTCTTGATTTTTTGTAAGCCTCTGGCGAGAAAAAAAACCCTCACAAAAAACATTTCTGTCTAATGAGCTTATAAAATCAATATTAATAAAAAGTATAAATCGATACGTAGCATTACTTGAACCGTGTAAGCTGTTTAGATTGCAGTAGTTTTGGTACTTAGTCTTATACCCTATGGACCACTTGTTCTAGGATCATTTAGCCTAATTACTATTAAGATCAAAATTGGATGTAGCCCAATTTAAACATCAGCCAGAAAAAAAAAGTAACGGAAATATAATTAAGTAAATTACAGGAAGCGTTTTTCCCTAAAAGCTTTTTACGAACGGGCTAAAAAAATGTTATTTTTTTAAATAAAGGCTGTTGCCGAGTTTTGTTCGTAAGGTCATTAATTTCGAGTTTTTATTATTTTCTTCTCCACCGCAAGTTTGAAAGTAAAGGACAGTTCATCGCATAGAGTTAACATGCTCGTTAATCATTTGATTATTATCTTCGCATCAAAAAGTGCATCGATGTGAAGAACTTATTTAAAAAAAGACCGTTATGCGGCTGGGGGTATTAGCTGATGTACCTTTGTTCTTAGGTACGTTCATAAAAGACTTACTCTGCACGTTAACAATAATGTGTTACACCGCGTTAAATGTACACAAAAGGCTCCCACACTTCGTCATCCGAAGCAAGCTACTTGCACTTTCTCTTAATATATTCTTCGAGGGAAAGTGAGAAGCTTTGGAATGGAGAATGTTATACAAGGAAAAGAAAAAAAAAACGCTTACCTCTTTCCACTTGTTTCTCTAATGTTCTAAAAATGACGATGGGGAACGAAAATACAGAATTTAGGATGAAAATAAATTGTTTTGTTAACTCCTTTATAAATACTTTGGGGACATATAGACGGAATACAAAATATTAAACGAGAATGGCTTGTCTTTTCTTGTTAAAGCGCGGGAAAGGATTTCTTGCGCTCTCCTATTGGTTATTCGCTTTTTATTTTCGCCATTATAGGATATCTCATAGGAGTGATTTGTAACCCGTAAATCTTAATGTAATTTTAAAGGAAGTTAGAGAATAGAATAATTAGCATATTAAAAATCAGCCTGTCTATCTAATTGAATAAGTATAGGCATTGATAAATTTCGATTAGGTAATATGGATTACATTATTTTACTATAAAATAAAACCCTTTTTTTTAAGTTTCGAAGTATTTACAAATGTCATACGCGTGAAATTAGCATTTCAAGGAAGCTTTTGTATACGTATTTAATAATACTTTGAAAAGAAAAAAAAAGTTATTGTTACAGGAAGTGATTTGTTACCGATATCGAATAAATATCTTTTTTATATTTATTACTCTCAGTTACTTTGAAAGTTTGTAATTGATATTAGTTGAAGTTCGGAATTAACATCGTTTGAAAGTTTGGAATTAATATTATCAGCAGAATAATAGCGCATTCAAATTACTAATTGTCCGTAATTAAGATGTAATATTTCAGAAATCAAAAAATTCGAGTTGTGCTAATAGCCTGCACAGAATATATTCGAATATAGTCCACCCTTATGGGAGGAGGAGGGATTATGTAAGAAAAAACTCATAGATGAAAGCGCCAAGGTGTTATCTGTGTGGTAAAAATTAGAAATCTTTTGGTCTATGAGGTTGAACCCTCAAACTCCATTCTTTTGTACGCCACTGCGAGCTGCAATAGAATTTAATAAATAAAATCTTTGCAATAAATTATAAACTTTTGTTAATATTACTTGACAAAACTCATATTAAAAGGCATGTAAACATTTTGTAAAAGGTCATTTGTTATGTATAAATTATTTTACTAAGCATAGATTTTTTTTATTAGCATAGGTTTTGAAGAATTTTCCCCCCCCGCAGAATAGTTTTTGCTGTTATTGTTTGGTTGTGTTCCCCAACAAGTTATTTTCATTACAAGAGTTATTTGCATCAATCTATTCTAAACTTATTTATATATTATTTTAATCAATGAAATAAAAAAAAATAAAAAAGTCCATGTATTGTCTAAATTATAATTTTTACGTTTCTGGTGAAATTTGATTGTTATGTTTTGTTCTATAGTTTGTAAAATTAGAATTATACTGCTTTTTCATTAGGAGTTCGAATGTTTGAGTTTTATATTTTAAACAATTATCATACAGATTTATATTACAAATAGTACTTCTCAGATAAGTTTATTCTGATCTGTCGAAATAATTTTATTTTTATGAAGCAAAATAAAACGTTAAGAAGCAAAAAACTGATAATAATAATAATTATTATTATTTTTAATTCATTCTTTTCCCCACTTAGTATTACTGAAAAAAATGTAACACTTTTTAGAGGCAATAATATTTAAGAATTGTTTGAATTTTCCATTAGTTTAAAAATATTTACTATATATTGATCATACTTTGAGTATTAGTTTATATTCTTTGATTTGAAATAACAGCTACTTTAATTTTTGTTCTATTTAGTTATGAAACATAACTGCAGTTTATGCTCTAGCGTTTCTAATAGTATTCAGGGTCTTTGAACTCACAACTCGGTTTGACCGACTAATGAATATTTGACCATCGCAAAAGGCTCGTTTCTTTATAATTACATTAAGTGATATGTTTAAATGAGAGGATAAATACAAAAGCGTTATTTTATTTGCATAAGCACACAGTAAATGAAAGGGATTACTTAGGTAATATGTGAATACGAACATATGATTGAACCGCGTAAAAGAATTAGAGAAAACCTGTGCTTTGTAGCAACATAACAAAACCAAATAAGACAGGCAAATAAAATAACTGTTTCCTTTTTCGATATGAAACAGGTAAAAACGATCGCAGTATTTGGATATAGAATTCACAAAAATGGCAGTTTCTGAACTCTATATCCATTAGACGGAATGAGATAGGCCGGCAATAAAAAAGAAACACTTATGCGTGGAATGGAATTATGGCACCTAGATCTTCATTGAATAAGGAAATCAAGCGTTTATATATATATACGTTGAACAAACTAAAATAGAACAAAACGGAAACATACATTAACGACATTAGTCGAATTGATTTAAATGTGGCTGATGTGGCCTTTTCGTCCTTGAACGCAATCGATGGCATTAATTTTTCTTTGGGAACTGTCTGTCGGTCTGTCTCTGTGGGCCATTAGAAGACAATCTGTTCTGCTTGGAATGAAGGGACGCGCTGCCGCTTCTCTTAACATCCCGTTGCCCGATCGCAAGAACAAAAAGAAATTGCAATGGGGGGTCATACTCAAATTACCATTCGCTCCCTCCACTCCTCCAGACTCACTTTACTAAAGCTTAATTACGGTCGTCTATAATGGACTTGGGTTTGTTCTTTTCATTTGAGTTCCTTTTATTCTGAGCAAAGCGAATTTTATGCTTATCTTGCGAAGAGATCAAGGCTGAATGAAAATTCTAAAAGCACAAAAATGTCTTATGAATGTTAAACTATTTCTTTGTACGTAAATGCTTAAAACTTTTTCTCTCTGAACTAGCTTCAGAAGTTTTTAGTACTAATTTGTTAAGGCTGTCTACACTTAACGTTAAAGAATATAACCCAAATTCTGACTATTTTTTTCAGATATAAAAGTACTCGGAGAGTATTAATATTGCATTCTGGAGAACCTCTTATTTTATCATGCCACTCATTTTCAATCGATTTGATACATATTTTCTGGTTGAAAAACATGCTTCGCAATTTTTCTTCTGTACCGTAATGCTAAACGAGCTATCCTTTTACATGTTAAGAGGAAAAATTTATGTTATTTATGGAATATTTTGAAATTTTTATACAACGCTATATTGTAAACAAATGTATAAATTACAACGTTGCGTCATTTTTCTGTCTGAAAACGTGCTCCACGCATAGTGCCCTTATACATTTGTCAAAGACAACCTTAAAAGTCGGTGAAAGTATTTCTTTTAGCATGGTATCCATTTCTTTAGTTATCTGGATAACAAAAAAGGGGCGTGTTCCCGAAATGAGTTTATTCATTTATTTTATATGGCCCCTAGTTTTTTGAAGGCCGTACATAGTTATTTATGAATAGTTATGAACGTTGTTATATACCACTCAATACTATCAAGGAAAACATGAAATAAAGAATATGCTTATGGATATTTAAAATGATAATTTACATTTCAATATACAGGTCATTGCATTTATTATCTCTTTTTTTTCAAGCTATACAAGTTGAATTATATGTATATCTATATATATATATATATACTAATTTTAAATCATTTAAACTAAATATTTAATAAAAAAGGAAAATGAGGACTTTACTACAATTTAAATTTCATTATTTTATTATTTCAGATAAACTTCTGATTCAGATTGCATACTAAATGAAATACATTTTCCACTGACAGGAAATGAATGCACGTTATGCATCCATTTCCAAAAATTACAGATTATAAATGCTTCTTTTAGAATTTAGAGCAAATCAAAGAGATATAAAATAAAAGAAAAAACAGTTTTAAGATGAAGCTATTTTAAAATTCTCGCATTGAAAAATGTATAGTAGAATAACCAAAATTTGTAAAATATTATTAAATGAAATACAACTGACAGTTTACCTAAAACAATCGTGAACTGTATAAATGATTCTCCTCTTTCTGTATCATTAATCAGATCCTTAGAATCACACACACACACACAAAACTTAATTCACTTGCTTTGAAAGGGCGAATGTTAACTCAATTAATTATTTAATTTCTCTCGAACTTTGAATTAGAAACTATTGTAAGCCTTATGTTTTCATGGAATTTCGTTCTTGGGTTATAAGGCCATATTTTTACTTTCATCATCAACAGTTTCTCTCGTGGAAAAATAAGTGAATCTTAAATAAACCAATTTAAGTTTTAGATGATCAGAAAGCAAATGTGTATTCATCAATTTTCGATTCATTATTAATTTGTGCAATTCAACCATTTATTTTACATTTTTGCCAATAAATTACTGATCTCAGCTTTAAGCATAATGTTGAAAATTATAAACAACAATTTATTAAATTAAAGCAAATTAACTTTGAATCCTTAATGAACTTTTAATACACCTTAATACATTTCTTTATTTCTGTGTATTGATTTAATTTTAAAGTGCATGTATGTTTACAAAATAGCTTACGATTTTAATTCTTAATATTCTAGATATCATACATTTATCATTGAGATATTTTATTTTGTATGATATTTTAATTAATAAGAGTTTTGGTTAAGACCATAATAAAATTACATAAAGTCTGCTGAAATACTTGAATTATGCAGATTTTTTAAAATAGTTATAGGAATAACAAATTTCATATAATTTGCATTATTTGTTATATTTTCGAATAAAGTAAGTTCCAAAAGCATAAAGAAATAAATATTTCTGTTAATATTTCTCAGGAATCCTAACGCTTCTACATTGTTATATTGTGAAATATTATTGTTGCGATATTTTAACACAATATATATACTAATAATATTAAGTGTAAATTACTTTATTGTTTAATCGTACTAAAAGTCCTTTAAAAAATGTGTTTCATGTATATATTCCATTTACTAAAATTTATTTCACTAACATTAATTTATGAAAAGTTCTAAAAAGCAAAGCAATCCTTGAAAAAAACATTGTATTTCCTCAATTACTTTTAAATAGGGTATAACTTTAATAAAAGTTGCATTTGTGTTGTCAAATACTGTATAATAATTCAATGAATAAAAATATTACAGAACCTATACACAATCTTTATGAATCGTATGCAACATATAGGTTTATGAAGTAAATTATAAATGTGTGAATCTCACATCTGTTATATATACATTTATATATTAATGGTACAGAAAAGATAATTACTCATTATATACTCGATCTAATATAGTTTTTATTACTCCATTGTTTCAGATTTCATTTTTAAAAGGAAATATAATTAGATTAAAAGGGGGAAAGCATAATTTATCAGGTGGTTTTATGCGATAAACGAAGTTAAATAGATAAATTAATAATCGTTAAAGATGATTGGCCAGTTTAAAGTTATGGATCGAAACTGCTTCATGATCGTTTCAAAAATTTAAAAATACAGTTTATATAAAAGACAACGCAAGAATATTCTGTTATGGATGAACACTGTTCTGAATTCTGTATTTGTGATGATCAATTATTACATTTTATGATTTTATAAAAAAGTGTAATAAATAACTCTAACATTTTTGAGAACAATCTCCTGAATGCCAAGCTTTAATTATCTAAAAAAATACAGAAAAAAATTATTATAAAAGTGAAAATATTGCTGGTGTTTCTTATTAAGTATATTTATTTGTATAACTTTAAGGCAGTTAACCGAAGTCTTTATTTTTTAAATTTTTATACTTTATATTTATTAGTTTTTCAGAGTTAAGTTCTTTTTTCATTAGTACGATTGAAAAATTCTTAAATCTTTTCTTAGAACAAGTAATAAAATAATGTTAGGATTCAACAAAAATATGTAGGCTGTTGCCTGTAAAGTACTGTTATCGTGTATACAATATTTGTCTTACATGTAAAAATTTATCCTGTTTTACTTTTCTTTTAAAGTAATTACCCAAACGAAGGAATTATCTTACACATAAAATAAACACGGATTGATTCAGCACCTAAATTGTAAATTTCAAATGCTGCAATAAAATTCATATTTATTTATATGCGACTTAACTAAATTGCTTGTAAAAATTCTGTGCATTGAATCAAACTTTTCAAAACCATTTATTTATAATGGAATTTTTTGTAAAATGACTGAATAATTATTCTAATTTATTAATCATATTTATAGTTGTCAATAAATTTAATGCAAATGAGTTGAATTTTTCTGAAATAGTCAATTTTTTCTATAACGCAAATACAGTTTTTCAACATTTCTGCTAGTATTATTTAATTTTTTTTTCTTCAATAAATCTGATATTCTAAAATGTAACGAGTGAATGGGTGTATAAAACTTACTATTTAAATATAATCTATTTTTTTTTTAAACTCAAAAATTAACTTGCGTTAGTTTAGGTTAAAGAGAGTTAACTATTTATATTGTTTTAATGATAGACGGAGATAAATTAATTAAAATGTTTACGTAACAGAAAAACATATAACATGAAATCGTGAAATAAACCATATAATTTATGTTCATTTAAAAGAAGATGAAGCAGTTCCATTTAAAATTTTGAATATAAAGCCTGCTGTGTATCATTTGCATTTAATAATTAGTTACTTAGTTAATAACAGCTATTCGAGGTTGCAAATGGCGAAGGAAAATCTTAGAAACATCTTTCGATTAAGAATAGCTTTTCTTTCTTTTAAAATATATTATTTAAAGGAAAAATTTAATTACATAGGTACCTAATCACAAAAGTCTTGGGAAAAAATTTCAATATCGGTCCTCCAAGTTTACATCCAGGACTATCAATCTTTAATCAGTCATAGCCGACATCCTAAAATAGTCCAGCAATATCTTTTTAAATCAAAGAAACTCGGCACGATATAATATCTAGTCGTTCCCTAGCAACGAAAAAACGCAAAACTGTTTTTGCTCTGGAACAGTGTCTGGAACATAGAATTATCCTAGCACCAAGCTTCCAATGGGAAAAGGGAGGTTAAGACTCTTCTGTATAAGCTATGCAAGGTAAAGGGGGAAAGAAGAAGTGAGTTGGGGTACCCGAAACATATAATAGGTTGATAGAGAAACAGCAGGGGAAAAAGCAAAACGAGGAAAAGAAAGATGAAAAAGAATAAGAAAATTCATAGGTAAAACACAGAGCTAGAAAACACTGGAGTAGTGGTTGTTTGGGCGTGTTCTACCAACTGAATTGTACTGGTTCTCCGAAATCTTCCAAGTTCAGAACTGTGGAATCAGTTATCTGTTTCTAGTCCGCTTTAGGAAGACAAAAAGAGAGGGAAAAAATGAGAACCGGCGAATTTTTTTTTTCTTTCCTTTTTCTATCTTTTTTTTTTACACTGCTTTATCTGATGACGTTGTTTCTTTTTTTATTTTGGTATTTTTATGCCCTTAGTGGGAGTTTCACACATCTTTCTACTGGGTTACCAGCCTCTAATCGCCAAAGAAGCCAATAAGAGGCTCAAAAAGAAATATAAAAAAAGTGCTAAGGAGATATTATTTTTTAATGGGAAATAAATGAATAAATAAACATATGGGGAAGCTTATATATAATCTTTTTTTCTTTACATTTTTCCATATACAGGAATAATTATATATATATATATATATATATATATATATATATATATATATATATATATGAAGGTTGAATAGTCACAAAACTTTGTTTAAACCTGCAATCTTGGTTCCTAAGGCCAAGAGTTTGCTATTGTACTACTGTAGCTAATATTTCTTACACTCTTGAATGGTTATACTTAAGTTTATAACTATTCGTATATATTATTATGTATAGTATATATACATATAAGGGGAAAAAGTTCATATATATGATGAATATTATGAATGTTAATCTTATATGATATAAATCAGAATTATATCTGAAAGTAAAAAAAAAAAAAATTACAGTTACATATGATTCGTATTTTTTATTTAACGTGAGAGGAGTTTGAGAGTATGAAACCAGCATAATTTTTTGAAAAATATACCAGACGTTTTTCTAAAGCATGCCATATAAATGGTATTATTTTTATTTCGTTTTTAAATGGACTGTTTTAATTTCCTTTAATATATAAGTTATAAAAGTCACATGTTATTTTATACAAAATAAATAATTAAAAAGAATGAAAAAATAAAAATATTAGAATTGCATGAATATTTTATACTTATAAAAAGTACTGAAATAGCATTTTCTTTCTTTTTTTTAAAGGCTGTTAAAAATTGCTTTGTCAAACGTCAAAAGAAAACATAATTTGATTCGTTTTTAAAATATTACTTTTTACTCCCTTGAATAAATATAAACGGAGTTTTAAAAATTTCTAAATGTAAGTGTTTCATACGATAAAGTATGATAAATTACCTTTTTATGAGGAAACTATGTGTTTTTTAAAAATTATATATTTTATGAGTCTATTTTTCTAGCTGAGATTCTTTTTCTTTTATTGTTTCTTCATATTTGCAATATGAAAAAATAAAAATGCTACGATGTTAATCGATATTTTTAATTAAATACCATAAATATTTTTCTCCTTTTTACTCTTTTTTGAAATATTTTCCTGAAAAAAAAAAAAAGCAGGGAGGAAAAATTTCCCACATTCCGTTATGCTTGCGTCCAGTTTTTTCTATAAATGCATTTTAATTGCAGTAACGTTGAAAATATGAATATTTTATAGACGCGTTTAGCCAATTTAGAGCTATATATATATATATATATATATATATATATATATATATATATATATATATATATATATATATATATATATATAATATATGTATATTAATTCTATGGTTTTTAAGATTATTTTTATATTAAATTCCGAAACAGGTGTCAGTTTTGTAATAAGACAATTTTTGAATAATGCTTGTACTGCATATATTTTGCCTAATTGTTTCTTAGCTGTAACTACTACGAAAATAATGTATATAAATGTGTAAGGTAGGAGATTTTTGCAATAAAATTAAATTTCGCTGAAATCGAGTTGAATTCCATCAAAATCTTTGAAAAAGTAATTTTAATAATCTTTTTTTTAAAAAAAGAAAAAATGATAATATCAAAGATAAAAGTAGATAAATTTTGGAAACTTAAAAAGGTGGATACAGTAGTATTATAAACAATGCCGTGGACAGCTTTTAAATCTATTTAAAAGTGGAGTTTAATCTGTATTAAGGCTATAGCCAACCTTTCCCTTTTTACTTATAATACTGAGCGAAATCCTATGAAACATAATGGATGGAAGTTTTAAATCCATTATAAATATAAAAATGCAACTTATCCAAAGATGCATTAAAAAATGCTTATAATCTCCATGAATCAATAAACAATGAATGTTACTGCCGGATTCAATGA
Organism: Trichonephila clavipes; assembly: GCA_019973935.1. Classification (NCBI taxonomy): domain Eukaryota; kingdom Metazoa; phylum Arthropoda; class Arachnida; order Araneae; family Nephilidae; genus Trichonephila; species Trichonephila clavipes. The sequence goes on from BMAU01012716.1 coordinate 154,181, forward strand.
TCTAATAACAGAGTCAAGGCTTTTATTAAAAAAATATTTTTACTAAAATAATTATCAACTAATTGTATCGTAAGTTAAATTATAGGGACTACTTTAAGAATATTTTTGTAATTACTTACACTAAAATATTAAAGCTTCTAAATAAAAAATATATATATATTGAAATACATTATTTTCAAGAATTACAGTATCGCCATTTATGAATCGAGTATGTTGGTGATTAAATGTAGAAAATACATGAAAGTATGAATATTTGCAATATATTTCTTAATAAAAGTAAACTAATAATTTACAAGAATTTAATCCACATAATTTAGAATTTTCTAAAACTTTTTATTTCTTTATATATGTATATATATCGCCATAAGTTATACGTCTCTTTTATAGTAGAAGTCGATTAAAGTGCATCATACCAATGGTAAGAGTATTCAAAGTAAGAAAAAAGTAATCATTTATTTCTTTGTTGAGATAGATAACTTCTTACATAAGCGGTTGTATTCTTTTTTTTTTTTTTTTTTAAAGCATCGTGCGAAAAAGATGATGCTCTTATGTTCGATTTCATCTGGTAAAGCGTCAATTTGATAGGATGAGTACGGATTCGGAAGCCTTGAAACACGGTAAACCCTTAATCCAGAAATTATTTACTGCGGAGGAAGCGAAAGTGGAAAGAAGAGCCTTATCTAGAATGAATTATGATCGTAGGTGAAAAAACGACTTTTCATCTGCTTCGACAATCAAGATGTGGTTTTGGATGGACGGGCTTACATTAAATCTTTGCCTTTTGACATACATGTGTGTGAATCAAGAACTTTCGAAAAAAGAATTACTCGCATTGTATAACAAATTAATTGCATTTTGCAATTCTTGCACTTCCGATTAAATAAGTTATATTTCCTACAAGTATTATCCAAAATTGCCCATTTATGATTCGCTATAAGAAGACATTTCGAAAAAAAATCACTATATTTATTTGCATATGTTATATTCTTAAAATAAGATTGAAGTCGTATGTATCTCTCAAAAGCTCTTTACGCTCAAATGTACTACAATAACTTTTAAATCGAAATTTTCTGGAAAATAACTTAAGTGTGAATATATATATTATGAATATACCTATTATTGTTATGTGGGTTAAACAGTAACTCGTACTTTCATTTTCCAAGTTCTTGCTTAAAAGTCATAAAAATAACTATATACGAATAAGGGGACTCGATATTACGATTATTTATTTAAATTACGTTGATGGAAAGTATTGAACATTGTGTAGGGTATATGCTTATTTCAAAATAAAAAGGAAAACATGTTAACTTAAAATGAGTTACCTATGTAAAAAGAATGTTGCAGTATCTTTTCGAAGGACTGTAATTTAGTTATGTTTGTGTCATAATTTAGTATATAACTAATCTTGAGTGAACAAGTCAAGAATTCTAGGATATAAATTTGATTTATTGCGCAGTTTTTTCAATGGATTTGAGTCAATGAAATAGTTAAAGTGGGCGTTATAGAGAGATAGATATTTCCAGAACTTTTTCAAACATTTGTTCCCTATTTTTGGCACACAAAAATAATAATGACTATCCTGAAAATGTTTTAAGTATATAAAATAACATTTAAAATTCATCAAAAATTATTAACATTTCACTTTTATACGGCTACTTCATTATAACTTACAAAATTATAAATTAAGTTCATTATATATGTATACATATAACCCGGAGTGTGTGTGTGTTCAACTATTATATATCTCTTCATATATTCTTATACTTAAAATATTAGAATCACATTAAAAGATATCTTAAAGTGCCCCTACCTTACATGTGTTAATCATAAAGCGTATAACAGTATCCCAAAATATTTACCATTGCATAAGTTTATATTAAACCTATTTTTGATACATATTTTAACCTTAATCAGTGGCGCACACGAAGGGCTCATGTGTCCGGAACCCGCACCCGCCCACATTGCCCTTTTTTTTTATTGATTATAAATCTATGTATATAGTACGTAAAATTTAATTAAATATTTATTAGAATTTATTTTATTAATTAATGCTAGCTATTTTTTAAATAGTTTATTTCGTATTGTTTTTTGTTTCTAACTGTGAGAGCACCTCGATTTTCCAATGATGTGAACATCAATTTATACCCAGTATCTTATGACTTTAGATACAAGTTAGTTATTAGTTAGTTACATTTTGTGCTGTGTGTTTTAATTAATCCTGTGAGATGTAATGTATTACTAATATAGAAGGTAAATAATAATCCTATTTTAATAAATAGGTGGATACCACAATCCTTTCTTGATGATCTTTAAATGCAGCGCGTCTAAATAAACTTTTATTGTGGGGATTTATTACAAGAGATTATAAAGTTCCTTGTGACCCAAGAGAGAAATTGAATTGACCAGAGAAAAATAAAGATCTCCATAGTCTATGACTTTTTTTAGTATTTATAAAAGAATGGAATATATCTATTATTTAAGCCAGTGGTTTGTAAACTATGGTACACTGACTCCATGGGGTCCCCAGCGTTTTTCTAGGGGTGTCCTCAAAGGTCTCTTATTTAAAGATTTCCCTGTTTTAAAGACTCTAAAAGGCTTCATCGAAAAATTGAAAGAACCTAGACTAGTTCCCTAAATTGCCAAAAAGTAAAAAAGGATACTAGAACATGTATCTCAATCAAAAAAATATTAATTCAGTTTTTTTTTTACTTATTTGTTTGCACTTTCATAGCCATTATTACAACGCAATATTTTCAAACAATGTAGTAGAAGCATAGTTGCAAATAAGTCTTTTTAAGTAGCTGAGGCAGTCTTAGGATTATCGAGGAACCTTTAAATCACTGTCATGTGTCGGAAGTCAGAGAGGGGTGTTTAAAATCTTGGGGGTTCGTGATGTCATAGGCTGATACTTAAAAAGGGGCCACGGCGATCGAAAGCTGAAGAACCGCAGCTCTAACCAATACTTTTTATAACTAGAGAGTAATCTGTCTAAAGATGAAAAGCAGCATTTTCTTTCTTTCTTCGTATTATCAATCAGAAAAAGGAAATAAAACCAGCTAAATCAATGGTGAGGTACCAAGAATTTTTAAAAAAGAATGCAATTTAGAAGAACTCAATTATGAAATAAATTAGAAGCTATGTATATGAAGGTATTAAAAAGAATGCATATTCGAAGTTAAAAATAGGTTTGATGTAAACTACACAAAATTGAAAATCTAGTTATCACTAAAAAGGTAAATAATTAATGCATCATAAATTTAGAAACGTTAATTATTTTAATGACATCTTATACTATGTATAATTTATAATCTTTAAAAATACTGATATTTCACTTTTTATATATAGCACTTAAAACGCCTCAACTATATATATATATATATATATATATAAAACGCCTCAATATATATATATATATATATATATATATATATATATATATATTACCTTTGCGAGTTTTTATTGGTTGAATTTGCTTGTATTCGAGCGATTTTTCTGTAAATAAAAGTACTTACAAGTCCTTATTTTGTAGACGATAGACTTTTGTAGACATTTGATACTTAATATACTTAGTCAAAAGAAATCACCTTAGTCACAAGTCTTACATTTGGAAAGGTTTAAATACTTCTAACAAAAAAAGTTTAATTATTTCCTTTCATATAAAACTACTAACTCATGCAAGAGTTATATTCCAGTTTCAAAGATTAGTATCTACTTATATATATACATAAAGTAGACTGCAATCTAGTAGGTATTTTAATGTCAAAAAAAAGCTATAAAGTTCAGTAAAATAGATAGAAATAGCGTATAATTAACACAATTTAGCATGACAAATGCCTGATGAGTAGTTCATTGATCCGGAACTTTAGGAAATGTATTTAAATTACAATGTCAAGGTAGAAAATGTAAAACATATTTCAGAAGTTTTGTAAAAATGTAACACCTACTCTTCAAAAAAAAAAAAAAAAGCAACTGTAAAATAAGGTGAAGTAATGGTTTTAAAAAATAATTTGCTTTTCTCAAAATGCATTACATGAAATATTGCAGATGAAGAACATGGTGCATTCTTTATGGTAATAATATACATGATCTAAGTGTTAACAATGCGTCATAAAGAATACATTCACCTTCTCCTTTTAATGAATGATAATTTTGCGAAATTTTAACTCTTATTATAGGCTACGGTATTTCAGTTAGTTCTGACTGAGTTGAAATAAGTTCTCATTTTAATTTGCATTTAATTGGAACTTATTAGATATGTTACATTCCACACCAGCATGTTAAAATGGAATGCCCCATTTAAATTTAAGTGTAGTGGTGAAAATATTTCATTCTGCTGGATAATACAGGAAACAATTTAGAATATATTAGAGTATAAAATTATTTGGCTGTTGTTCATGTGAATGCAACAAATGAGAAATGTTGGAGTTAAAATAAAGGCTTTCGTAACATTGAATATATTCTATAACGCATTCTTTCAGTTTCATTATCAATGCAGTTCTTGATAAAGCTGCCAATTTGGGGGGGAATGCCTTTTCCCCTGTATGTACAGGTATTTTTGAGAATATGAGGAGAGTTACCTTCTATGTCAAAAATATTTAATATTTAAAGGAGTTATTCAACAATTTCGTTACTGGGAGGTCCCTAAATCAAATGTTGGAGCCCACAAAATCGGTAGAGGTTTTTGTTTAATTTTCTTCAAACCCGCAAAGAAACCACCTGGTCAGATTCTGTTACTATTTCCATTTCCCCTAAGGAGAAAAATAAGTTGTTTTGCAGGGTATTTTATAAATACCAACGAAATCACATCAAAAAGGATTAATTAAAAGCTTTTAAACGCAATTTGGTTTTAAAAATCTTTTTGCTTTTTTATTCAATACATTTTTTCTACAACATAAAATTAGCATCACAACGATTATAAAATTTTCTAAGCTAACCTCTTGTTTTCAGAATTGTCTAATAAATATTTCAGAAGCTGCTTTTCCGAAAGGATTTTGTTCTGATGTTATTTTTTAGTATCTCGTTGTTAAAGCCATTTGCGCTGCAATACCTAACATTTGCTTACTTCTCCAATTGGATTGAAAATATTTGCTTCAGAACTACAAGGCCTAACCTATGCGAAAAAATATTCTACGGGATGTAGACGAAGGGAAAATAAAATAAATTATTATTATTATTATTAAGTTCTACCACAAGGGGAATGAAGTTAAGTGTTTAAGGCTGTCTTCGGTAAAAGTGCGAGAGCTTGAACTAAACGCGAAGCACATTTTCAGACAGAAAAATGCCTCAATTTTCATGGAAATTTGCAATATTATAACTCATACCTCTGTTAACAATACGGTGTTTTTAAAAATTTCAAAATATTCCATGAATACTTTCTTTTTCGTTTTAATACGTGAAAGCATAGCCCGTTTAACATTACGGTATAGGAGAAAAAACACGAAACACATTTTACACCAGAAAAAATGATTTAACTCGGTTAAAAATGGGAAGTATGATAAAAAAAATGCTGCTCTCTAAAGGATAGTGAAACTAGAATATCATATAAAATGTTCATTTCTTTTATATCTGAAAAAAATGTTCCAAATTTGAGTCCTATTCTTTAACATTAACCGAAAACAGCCTTATGCTTTTTTATGATAAAAAGTCAAAGCAATTTTTGTGAAAATGAAACAGGCATTTTAGTACTTTTCAAAATTTATTGCGATGAGAGGAAACGTACTAAATAGTTACAAGAACAAACATCATGTATATTTAACAGCCTTTTTATTATTATTTTTTTAAGCCTACTGTCCGAAATAGACTGCACGATAAAGCAGAAGACAGAGAACAGCTTAAATTGAACTGATTCGATAGTGCTGGGACAGAAAGTTAAATTATGAAATGTTACAATGCTGCAACGTACTACTCACTATTCATTAATCAGTAATAATAATTTTTGATTACTTATGATGTTGAAAAATAATTATTTTCAATCTAAATTCATCTAACCAATGTAAAGTATTTTACCATTTTTTTTTTCGAAAAGATTCAACCCCTATATTGAATCTTAAAATTATTTTTTATAGTTATTTTTCTCCAAATCTCCATACCATGAAACAACTTTTCCGCATTGGTACGTCCCGATTGATCATGATTTCCTTTCCCCATATAACCGCAATCCATCCTAATGCACAATTAAATTCGCGGACTTCTGTCCTTATTCAAAGCAGCGGGTTAAGCCATGTCTATAAATCATGCCGTAAAAATCAAAACTCAAAAAATACATAAGCCAGGTCTGATAAGGAATTACTTAAAAAGGCCTATTATCAACAATTGTCACTAAATTTCCCTTATACAAAATGTGTGAAATTTTGTGGGATAAATGAGTAAATAAATAACATTTGCTATAAATATATCCTTACGACCACAGGGATTTGTACGACGTGCCAGAATAGTGAGTTGATGAATGTGGGAATCCTATTTTGTGTAGAGATGAAAATGGATTAGGATGGCAGATTTCAACAGGTGATCCATTTTGGATATAATAGGGCAAACCTTGACCCACGTGCCACTCATAAAGATTAAGTTACACATGGCGTTAAGAAACGAACGCTTTCAACAATCGCTCTTTCACAAACTCTCTATTCAAGTATAATGTTCACATTCAGATTAATAATCCTAACATAAATGTGACAGTCGCCGGATCCTTTGGCTTCGTTTATGAGTTGTCATAAGAATTATTTCTTTCGTAAGTTGTTTCAATTGCTACCGGAACGATTTCCTTAGTTTAATGATAGTTATCTCTATTTGAATGATGGGTTAATGATAGTTAAATTGTTACTGGAGAACGGCCGATGAAATGGAATACTTATCTTACTCAGAATGAATAAGAAAAGAAAACAAAACCGATTATTGACAATCTGTTAATAGTATAAATTAGAGTAAAATCTCATGAGAATTTTTGTTTTTGCTATCAGCTAAATGGCATGGGTAAAATTTTCTTTTTGTTGAGATGTAATATATATATAGTATTAATAAAAATCAATTAGTTATCTCCATAATATCAATATATATTGTGCCTGACTTTATAGACTTTTTTTACTGTTTTTGTAACAGAATTATATAAATATACTTTTTAATCTATAGTAAAATGAAGTGAGAAAGAGATGAAAATAAAAATTTTCAGAAATAATTTTTTGTATAGATTACGAATTAAATAGAGAAAAAGCATATAAGGGCTTAGACATTTTCGACGAAAGAAAACAACTTAATAACATAACATAAATGTGTTTCGATTTTCTTTAAAAGTCCAGTTTAATATTGTAAATCTGTGTTAGCAAGAAGACAATTTCAGGGACCTTACATCCAATGACAATATGGCTTGCAGGATAATGCATACAAATTTCAAAGCTTCATTACCCAATTACTACAAGAATATTGACCAAAACACTTCAAACCGAAATATTTTTTTTCTCTGGAATTTCTCAATGCATTTTTGAAGAAAAAACTCAGTTTTTCTGGTTTTTTGATGCCTTGTAATTAAAAATAAAAATTGTAAAAAAATAAAAACACTAAAAACAACTAACAAATTCCTTTATCTTTGAAAATTTGATATCTATTGCTTTAGTTTTTGCACAACAAACTATCTTAATTAGTAGCTTTTATTAGTTCTGATTAGTTTTTATTTATCTGTAAATTACTTGATCAAATCTCTAAAATTCCTTCCTCAGTGGCTCGACTGCCCAGGGTGGGTCTTCTCAAGGTCTTTTCAAGGCCAGTTTTCTTTCTGCTAGTGTTCCCCAATTTTTAGCTCTCAAAACTAGGAGGTCTTTCTCTACTTCATCTTAGATTTGGCCTGCCATTTCTCTGTCTGCCAATTGGTTGGGCATTGAAGATTTTTTTTTAGTGGTGCGGTCTTTGTAAAAGCTATCTGCTTATTACATTATACTTTTAATAGTTTTCAATATACTGTTATATTTTTCTGGAAAACAATTTACAGGAAGTAAGGTTATAGTCAACTTTTATTCCTTCTTACATCCACTGTTTCCAGGTGTGTTGTCCTGCCAGTAGCGAACACAAGAATGTTTCCGGGTGTGGAGGGGGAGGGGTCCAGGGTTGAAAGTCCACTATTCTCGTATCATACCCCCAATACGCTGCCAAACATATTCTTTTGATTTTGTGGCTTGTCGGGGACAAAAGACAGAAAAAAATATTAAACTAATAATTAACATTAATTAAGAAAATAAATTATAATGAAATTTTACGTATTATATACGTAGGATTATAATCAATCGAAAAAGAAATTAAATGATAGAGGGAGCGGACCCCCTTATGTGCGGGCCACTGTGTCCTATTAATTATGATATTCTAATCCTTTCAGCTTTTCTAAATAATGTAATGCAACTTTACACTCATGGATAAAAATTTACTTACACACATTCATGAAGAATTTCAGCAATGTACAAGCTCCAATTTATAGAAGTTTAACTTGAAATCAATTAACTTTTTAACTGTCATACCCGAGATTATCTCGAGCATGGCGCTAGTGATAAAAAATGTCACACCCTAGTACTACACGGGACGAATTTTTTGGGAAATTTGCTATGGGTAGTGTATGTCGCTGTGATCAGGAAATATCCTCTCACCCAACAATTCGATAACGCCAGAAATAATATTAAAAAGATATTTTTTATATTTACCAGAAAAGGTACAATAGAACTTCTTTTTGCTCGATAAATGGAGTTTGGAAATGTATTACATTTTTAGAATTTCGAATCCCTGTTGTAGAAAAGCTTTTACATAAATATGATGATACAGCTTCTGGACAAAAGAATTCTGGCAGACCATCTACTGTAGATAACTCTGCCAGTCTTAATAAACGACATTTTATATCCCATATTTCTCCTACTCTTGCAAAACGTGAGCTTACAAGACACAAGCAAAGTTTGCTGTTCAAAAAAGGATGCAAATGGCAAAAAGATAAGGAAGGGAACACAATTCTGGTTTAATAATTGCGGGTTTGGTCTGTGTTTGGAAAAGAATTTTCAGTTACATCCCACAAAACTAAATTATTGAACTGTTAATAGGTATTCATTTTCATTTATTTTTATTTTATTTTTTAGAAAATAATGCTCCACTTGAATCGAACTTTATTACTGCCACGTTATGGGGCAACCCTTCAAGCGAATATGCAGTTGCTATAAAACCTAAACATTTTTATATGCAAGTAATTCAAAATAACAATTTTTAACTACTAAGTATATTTTACTTTGAATTAAATATTTGACTTTTGTAATAGAAAAATGTGTCAATTTATGTACCCAAATCATCAAAATAACTTGACAGTTAAAGGGTAAAATTATGATGGGTATATATGATGGGTAAAATTACCAACTCTGAATAATACCCAATAAGTTATAGCAGAGCAGCAACGTATATTTCATTTTTTCTTAAGGCACTGGATATTATTCAAGGAAGATTTTACTTCCTCGGGTATTTATTACCTTATTTCTAGCTATTGCGTGTTTGAAAATGCCGCAAATTGAGTACAAATGTATATGCATAGTCACGTATTGGTATTCATTTTTGTCTGTATCTTAACTTATTTATCAGGAATCAAATCGGTTGATTCATCAAAAAATTAATGTATGCAATGAATTAAGATTACTCAATACTTTTTTATACATTCTGGTAAGACACAACCTTGATAATTTCTCATTTGTTTGTTCTCTGTGGATGTGGTTTCTATTTCTCATATAACGATCGGCTTCAATTTCAGAGCTTGGAAACTTATTCTAAATATGCAGAATATAGTATTTCTTTACTTTCGTATATAACACTTTTGAATACTTAATTTTCTCATTATCTATTTTCTGCCTTATCATTCTAAAGTATTGCGAAGATTGTTATTATCGAAGAACAGCTTACATTACATTTTTAATACGATTTTATGCTTCTTTATTAGATTTTGTTATGCAGTGTATTGATATATGCGGAATTTGTTTTGTGCAAGGTAATGTAATCGAAATTTTCGACTGAGTTTCAACAAATTGACGTCAAAGCTAGAATATATGCACGTATGCGTGTTGTTTGTGGGTGTAAGTAATTCGAGGGATTTTGTTTAAGTTATGATAGTTTTGAACCTTCCATGTCATCGCTTAACGGTAAATTTTTTCAGTTTACCCGCCCGACAGGAAATACCATTTTAACCACAACTGCATCTCCTCAAAAACTGCATCCTAGACACATTTCACAGCGAGATGATGCAATATAGCATCAGCCATGAACTCTGACAAATTAGTGTATTAAATAACGGAAATCATATATGATTACGGAACATCCGATAAGCTTCAAGTAGGGAAAGGTATAAAAGCTGAGATCTCTGGAACTTGAAAAGTAATGTTTTTGCCCATTGTCATATGTTCGTGTTTGCGTTGATTTTCGCTTTTTGCTGTGTTCTTCAGTAAAATGTGGAACTAAATTAAAAACATGGCCTCCTCAATTAATTGATTGCAACCAGATAAAGATGTCCCAGCAATATATTTTACTCCATTGAAAAAACACGACATATACCTATATATATAAACAAGATAATGAAAAATATAAGTATAACCTAATATCTCAAGTTAAGAAATGAGTGAATAAAAGAGAGATACGGTAAAATAAAATTTAAAAAACTGACCCCATTTTTAAAAGAAAAGTTATTAATTTTACTAAAAACTCACAGCATTTTTACAATAAGTACATAGATAATTTAAGGAAAAAAAGTCAGATCAATAAGGTTTTTATGTGTTTATTTATTTATTTTTGTTCTTTCGTCCATTAATTGAAATCCTTCACGTAGTAACTGAAATAAATTAAAATAAAATGAGTAAATATTTCAGTGACTAAAATTTTACTTTAATTTGAATGGAATAATTTGCTTTGCGTAAAGAACATTTTTGTGGGAACATTTTTAAAAAGAGTAAAATGTATTTGCAATCATCCTATTAAGGGGTTTAATTCAAAATAAGCCTTAAGAATTCATACTCACATTGTCAAGAAACATCTTTAATTAATAAGTTCTTGTGGGGGGACGATGAAAATTATATCAATATAAGCTCTGTTTATAATTAATTGAAATATTATACGAATTATCTTAATTGCAGTTAATATTAAAATGTTCTTTCCAGTCAGAGCGGACAAGACAGATAAGTATCGGATCCCTTCTCACACAATAACGAATCAAACACATTTTTAATCCACACTCAGTGGCGAACACAAGGGGGTGTCCTGGGGGTCCGGACCCCCCTCCAAAGCGCTTGATTTTTTTCAGATTAATTATAATTCTAAGTATATAGTACGTAAAATTTAATTAATTACTTGTTATCAATGATTAATTTTATTAATTAATGCTGATTATTTATTCAAAAATTAGTTTTTTACTGCGTTTTGTTCCCGAAAATCGACAAAATCAAAAGGAGCATGATACAAGAATGGTGAACTTTCAACCCCGGACCCCCCTTGAAAAATTCCTGTGTGCGCCACTGCCCACACTTATTTCAAAAACTCATTTAATTTTCAAACTCTATATAACTTCTTCTGATATAAAAATTCTTAAATTGCGAAATATTAAGCTGTTAACACTAACTGATAATGGGAAAAAATGCATAACTGTTAAAAGATTGACGTACGTTGTGTGGGAAACGTAGAATAGAAATAAGAGTTTTACACTTTTAAAATCAAAAGGACTAGATCTTACCAGATAACTTGGTCAGTAACTAAAATAATCTTTCCTCCTCTAGAAGCAAAACAAAATATCTTTTTTTGGGGGGGGGGGACCCTTTCCTGTCTCCGTAAAGAAAACGCGTTATGTTTTTTACTTTCAAAAATAATTTAGAGAATACGGTTAATTCTTTGTCAATTAATTCGGAAAATACTGGGTATCAAAACTTATTTCATTTGATTTCAGATACGATAGTTGTTAACAACAATGATTGCCAAACTACACAGGAGGGGGATCTCTCTCTTAGGGTAATAAGTGACGTGGAATAATTTTCAAAGGCATATACACACACACACAAATATATAAGCCTTTTCGAGGCATATCACAACAAAAGAGTAGTATAAATATACACAAAAAAAAACCCTTTCAAAACAATCATTCAAAAACAGGCGCGAATGAAAATTGATATAAAATAAGCTGGTTTCCAAGTATTCAAAAGTTAGCAAATGCTTGTTTAATGTTTAAAAATATATATTGATGTATCCTATATTTCTTTGATAACAATGTATATATATATATATATATATATATATATATATATATATATATATATATATATATATATATATATATATATATATATGAGTTCTTACCTAATAAATTTATTCTTTATTTTAAACGGAAGCTTCAGCCTGAATAATGAAGGTTACTAGCACAGAGACTTATTTCCTTTGATTGATAACTATTAAGTTGTTCACCTCTGTCAATATAAAAATAAAAGCATCAATTATTATTACTACTCAGAGTGCTAGAAGTTTAGTTGCAGCTACTGTTCTACTAACCGGATTTCACCAAAGAACTACAGTAGAGTAATGAGGGTTGCCAGTCGTAAAATCTTGCCAGTGAATGAAACGAGTGTATTTATTAACGTCATACAATGAAGCTGCACGTAGGCTGTTGGCCACGGACCTTGTGATTAAAATCCTTGTAGAGTTTCAACGCATTCTCGTAATGTGTAATGGTTGAAATATGTAAAACTCCCTTCTCAACCACACACACACACATTGTTTATATTTATTTTTTATTTCATTATTTTTAACCCCTTAACTGCTACCGGCGTATATATCTGTCACTCTCCATAAGTGCGTTAAGTATTCCGGACGTATATATCCGTCAAGTTCAATCAATGCGTTGAGTGTTCCGGACGTATATATACGTCCTATCCAAATACAATTTTTTTTTTTTACTTTGCGTTGTTATCAGTAAAACTATTCCGTATGCTTTGGAAAACAATAAAATGACATTGACAGTGTTTGGGGAAGATTTACTTATCAGAGAAAAAGTTGCTTATTTTTGTGCCTTTTCTCCCCACCCCCAATACACCACATATGTGTGCCTATTTGAGAAACGATGGTACTGGGGAGGAAATCTCATAACTTTTAATCGACAGTTAAGCGGTTAATAATGATTTAGAAGTACGAGGTACATTTTCAAAAAAGTCTGTTACATAACTATAATGGGGTACTAAGGAAATTTAAAAAAAATTAAATACACTTTTGAATTTAATCTTATAAGCTTACATTAATTTTGTCTGTTAAATAAGAAAATTTTTTTGTATCGAATTTTTTTTGGAGGGGGGTTCGAATTAAATGGACAAAGATCAGGAACCGTCTCAATAAAAAGAATCAGGAGTTTCCCCCTAAAAATATTGTCTGCGGCTTCCCAAGACAATAAGCAAGAAAATATGGGAAAAGAAGGAATGCTGGATTTTTCTTCTTGAAAAAGGAAATTTCATAACAGATGAAGAGATGAAAATGTCTTGTTCGATAATTCGTTATTAGATTTTTGAATAAAAGAGAGAAAGAGAAAGAAAATAAAAATGCTGCTTCTTGTCTTGATTAAAACAGTTCATTCTTAACTAAAAATGTAATCCGAAAAGATGTATGATGCAAAAGCAGCTTTTCATCTATAATTTATTTAATTTTTTTTCTTCCTTGTATTAATGAAATAGATCGTTGAATTGTCGATTTAATTGCAACTAATGTTTATTTTCGACGCTTTCATTGGAGCACAAAAAGTATCTGGGATAATAAATTACGACAATGTGATAGCTAATGTCATTTCTGAAAATGATTTTTATTGTTTTTAAAAATACTTCAGACGGTAACGCTTTGTGCGTTTTCGAAAACATCTTCAGAGCTCCAAATAAAAAAAAAACCTTCTTTGTTTATTTTATGAAACCTATCTGAATATTTATTTAGCGCTTTAACATAATTTTCGAGAGAGGAAATGGAAAATTAATAAAAAAAGACTAAAATGAAGAATAATATAAAATCATATTTTATTACCCTCGTTGCATTTCTAAATAAATGTTAAAAAATACTTTGCGTTGAATTTTATTTTGGTATAAAATAATCATAACACTTTTATTTCAATGCCATTTTCAGTGTTACACTATTTCATAATTAATTTCAAATAATTAATTTGTAATTATAATTAACGCTAATCTTGAATAGAGCTACTTTTTCAAAATATGAAGTTCGACTATAATTTTTTAGAGTAAAAAAAACTAATATCCGCGTCTAAGGATAGTTAATATAATAAAATTTAATTTAAAAATTTAATCAATTAATATATTTATATGTATAATTTTTAATAATCTCTACTATAGAAACTGAAATATCTTGAACATTAAAGTATCTTGAACATTAAAGATAAAAGAATCCTACAGGTATTAGAAACTTGAAAATATAGGTGCTTTAGTATAATGTAAAAAATGCTGTCTAAGGACAACTTTTAATTATATATAAAAGGGAGAGGGGGTGAAGGTAACCAGCTTTATGGCTAGCCAACCTTTCCCCTTTCTGTTTATATTACTGAGAGAAATCCCATGAGAAATAATAGATAGAAATTCTAAATCCATTATAAGAAATTCAAAGCTATAGTACAGACAATATAAGTATGGTAATATGTATTAAGTACAGGCACACAGTAGTTGTTAAAAAATTATTTTTACTATAAAATCATTACAGAATATATATACATATGTATGTATACATACATTTATATATAAGTGTGAGCAGTGGCGCACACAAGGGGGAGGGGTCCTGGGGGTCCGAACCCCCCTCAAAGCCCTTGATTTTTTTCTCTATTGATTATAATTCTAAGTATATAGTACGAAAAATTTAATTAAGTATTTGTTATTAATGATAAATGATTAATTTTATTAATTAATGCTAATTATTTATTCAATAATTAGTTTTTTACTCTATTTTGTTCCCGAAAATCGACAAAATCAAAAGGAACATGATACAAGAATGGTAAACTTTCGATCTCGGACCCCTCCCCCTTGAAAAATTCCTGTGTACGTTACTGAGTGTGAGTGTATGTGTGTGTATATAAGTGTATAATAGAAAAAAAAATTATTTAAAACTCTCATACATTACCTTTTGGTAATTTATTTAATGATTTATTTTATGTTACCATTTTTAATTCTCAAAGTAAGGTTAGGAATAGAAAAAATATCTTTATACTAAAAATTTGAAAAATAATTTCATTTAAGGTTTCCAATAAGATAAAAATATTGAAAAGTCTCATATTCATTCAAGTTCTCTATATAGCTCCAATCATTTTGTATCAATATCTTATTTTTTGTTTCTCCTATTTTCTCTATTTTCCTATCTTTTCTTTCCTTTCCTCTGAATCATAAGCAAATTAATTGATCAAGTTTCTTACATAATCAAGGAAGTTCAGAGAACATATTAAATACTACAAATGAGCCTTGATTGGAACAAGCTTAAGCCAAATTAACATTTATTTTATGCATCAGTAAATAATAACCAATAGTATGCTTATGAATAAATCGTGTTAATGATATCAAAGGCTAAGGAAAATCATTTTTCTACTTGACTACAACCATCTAACAATGATAACCAATGATGTTACAGTATGATTTCTCCAATGACATTCACTGTATGAGCGGATTGGACAGAATAATGAAGTACCCTCTTGACAAGAGGATGAGACCTGGTGATCGCTCACTCTGGTAAGACAGGTTGAAAGGAATAAGTTGATACGTTTCTCGCGGGGATGTAACTCCACCCCTAGAATTTAACTCAGTTTATTCTTATTAACAGATCTTTATCAATCTTGCTAAATTGTATTCTTATCCAAATGTAGAAAAGTATCTTGGCACTTATGACGAATAATTAACAATTTTGGAAGTTTTTAAAATTTTGGAAAAAGATAACACACATATACAAACTTGCAATGAGTTATGTTCTATATAAAGCTTAATTGTAACAAAATTATATGGTTTTGCAACTGATTTTGAAGATTTTCGTTAATTAATATTAAACTTAGACTTCGGTTTGTAGATGACTCATAGGGCAATGATTTATTCATAATAATTGAGGATTAATTTTTTTTCATCTCTTTAAAAAGGGGGGGGGGACCAGTACTTTTTTGTTTCCCCGACACAGGTGGTAAAGTCGCCAAAAATGATTCCACCGATGCCAAATGAAACATTTTAAATTGAAAGGAATGAAAAAAATTTAATCAAGATTAAAATGCTTATTTCTCTAAAGCAAATAATAATAATAATTAAAACTAACATTTATTAAAATTTTGTGTGTGTTTGTAGTGTGTGTTATTGCCAATAAAGTCTGCTTAGCGAGTTTTGCTTCGGAGAAAATGGAAAAGTACGGAAAAATTTTGATGAAAATTCGTGGCTGATTTTTGAATTATTTATAAATTAAGAAAAAAATGGCAAAACACATGTATCTTTTATCTAATATAGAGCAAATACTAAAATTCATATTCATGTATAAAAACTCATTAATAGCAGAGCAAGACTCCAATAGCACTCCAAGAAAAATACTGGGTTCTCAAATTCGACAAATTTTTGGTTTAGTATTTCATAGTAGAATACCTTTTACGGTAAAGGTTAAATTGAGATAACATTTAATGCCTCACAATGTATTGGAACATAAACACAAATATACTCTCACATACCTCCCTTGTTAGTTCACTTTGTGTTCAGTGGATTTTAATTGTTTCTGCATTTTTACATTCGCATTGTAACAGTAAGGGAAACAGTCGAATATTAAGATGTAGCAATATGTTATGCCTAGATATTCAAAAGAAGGGGGAGAAGGGGGGGTCTTAAGGGATTTGTTCTTGGAAAAGTAGAGGGACCGTGGTAACCAAGGGATCATAGTACCGAACTCGTGGTCGAGGTTATTTCCGTCGGGTAAACGGATTTCAAGTCCGCTTAAAAACCACCTTGTAGAGGGCTTGATGTACGTTTAATTTGTTGAGACTCAAAGTCTACACGATGATGCGTGTGGAAGTTTGGAGAGTGGGCTGACTGCTCGGGTGTCGTCCTCGTCATTTGACTGAGGCTTAGAATTACGAGGTCCGTTCCCAATAGCTCTCGTGTAGCTTCAAAGAGTAAGATGTTAATAAATAATAAATCCATCTTGAAAAAAAAAAGCGAAGTGAAACAAATTATGTCAAATAACTAGAAAACATATTGCCTTTTTCTGCCGTGCTTCTGAAACTTTACACTTTTTCCTAAGTTTCAATTTTTTTTTCCTTCGTGCGTGAGTTTAAGTATACTTTTCCAGAAAGATTCACATTACTTTCAGAAAAATGTATAGCTAATTTGAAATAAAAAATTGAGAAATGTAATAACCTTTTGATGTAAAAGCATGTAGTCATTTCAGCCACAAAAGGGGGAAATGGGCACTACTATACATAGCAGATAAATATATCATTAAGTTAGATAAATGATATCGAATATTGTAATCGTGTAGAACATCTTAAATATTTTATGTATGCATGTTTTAACAGAGACTTATGACCATGTAATATGATAGATTACAAAACTTATTATATTAATAAGAGCTACTCGGAATTATATAAATATACTATTTATTATAAAATAGAAAATAAATTTGTATAATTTAATGGAAAATATAATGAATAACGAAATAATAAAAAAAGAATTGATCACTATTTCTGGAGTAGCAATTGAAATTGTTATATAATAATAAAAAAATAATAATTTGTAATAAATAAAAGTCGCATAAAACACACTGGAAACAATCATATTACCCGAAATATCACGCTGAGAAAACTGGTTTTTAAAAGGGTGTTAAATGGAAATAAATGATTTATGATCAAGAATCTTCCCAGCGGCTGATGGACCTGTATTGTTTTCTCCAGCGAAATGAAATCTTCTTACAAACATGATCTTCAGCTCTGAAATAAAAAATATATAAGTTAAATATTTACTTTTACAATTATATTTATTAAACTATTAATTAATTATGAATGAAAAATATGTGTGTATTTATTTTAGAAAATAAATCTCTATGTATCTTTGGATATTTTTTGATGTTAAAAATTTAATTCCTTTTACTTAATCCTTTCAAGCACTTCTTTTCGAGACTAATCAAATTTCAATTTATTTATGAAGTGTGTAGTAGTAAAGTGCGATAAGTTCGCCAAATATAGCAATCCTTTTGTAGTTCGTTCCTTTGATAGTGCGTTGTGCATCGCGGCATGGCAATCAAGCGGACAGGCTCTTGCCTGCCCGCCTCTCTCCAAGCGGACTCACTCCCTATCATTAGGGCTTACTTATTCAAGGGGAAGGCACCAAACATTCCTAATGCAATGTGCGAGAATAGGCATCCTATCCTGTTATTTCTTGCTTTTCTGTTTCTTTTTTCTCTCTCTCTCTCTTTCTTTTTTTCTCTCTTTTTTTTAAGTCCAACGAACTAACCACGGACTCCCAAAGAAACTCCGCCAACTGTAATTCTAGTGGACGCCGCGCCTTTATTTTATTTTATTTTTTCTGTCTTTTTATTCTGTTCATTTCTTCCGTTCTTTCTTCAGCTGGGTTTTATTTATTCTTGTTTTTTTTTTAATTCTATGATAGGTGTGGGGACTGTGCAAAAAGCGTTAATATATTTCTAAGTTTCTGGAAGAACTTTAGATCTTTGTTGAAAATAGTTTGATCTCTCTTAGAACGTTTTTCCTTCTTACTAGTACTTTAACATGATGCAGGATTGGTTGATTGTTAAATGTTGTCCTAGTCGGTAACTACACCAGGGCTATGATACAAGAGCATTAAAATATATTGTAACTGTTAATTATAGTTTAGTTAATCCTTAAATGCGTATGTTTTCTTTTTTTTGAGTTTTAAAAAAAAAATTGTTTTTTATAGGAATTTAGTTATGAGTTACGCAAAAAAAAAAAAAAAAAAAAAAAAAAAATTAAAAAATTCTGGTAACAGAGTATGCATTTCCAAAAAAGTTGCATGTAGACATTTGGCAACATACAGTATTTCCCAAAAATCTGGCATTTACCCAATAAAATGTTCAAATACAACATCAAACGTTGATAACTTACCTGACAATAAACGAAAATTATTTATTTTTTCAATTAGATAAATCACTCCTTTATTGGAAACTCGAAACTATAGAAAATATTCCTACAAGTAACAACTGAACTTTATCACACACCACAATCAAGTATCAAAAGAAATATAACTTGCCCGTTAAAATTAAAACCTTTTTTTTTCACGCATGATTTATTATTTCATGCATTCAGAAAAGCACACACTCAAGTTTTTGAATAAAATTAATTTTTTTTATTGACAACATTTATAACTCCGTGCACTACAAAGTATACGGGGGCTTGCATAGAAGTAAGCGGGAAGCACACATCACAAAGAAGAGAAGGATTACAACACAGGCATCAATGTTTTACCTGGGATTCGAACCCAGACCCTACAGCACCGCAGTCAACGTCACTAACTATACCGGATGGGTGACAATAAAATTCATTGGAACTGGAATAAAGACAATTGACAACAGTATGGAATTAAGGATTGAATGTTTCTTTTTTTCTTTAATTATATTGTCTGAAACCATATCGGCATATTTCTCTCAAATTTAAAAATTAATTAAATCCGATTAAAAATATATATGTATTCTAAAACACACACACATTCACATAGAATTTAAAGTTTAATGATACCTTTGAATGGTTAGTGAAATTTAATAGTAGCAGTTAAATTGTGAGTATTAGAAAAATTTGTGGCTCAAAATAAATAACATCCAAAACAAAAGCGTTTACTTAATAATTTGAAGTAATACGAAGCATTTACTTAATAATTTTACGTAATACGAAGCATTTACTTAATAATTTTAAGTAATACGAAGCATTTACTTAATAATTTTAAGTAATACGAAGCATTTACTTAATAATTTTACGTAATACGAAGCATTTACTTAATAATTTTACGAAACATTTACTTAGATAATTTCAGGTAAATGAGATTGTTTAATTAGTATCTTAATAAATGTGTGTGTGTGTGTCTGTGTATCCATCTATTCTGATTCTGATACTAATCTGTCTCTAGAGTAAAAAGAAAGAATTTAAGAAATTGTGTGGGGGACATATATGTTAGAAGAACAAATTTGAAACTGATTCTCAGTTTTTCCAGAGATGTTTCAGGGATTGAAGAAAATTCTTATTCACTTATTTTTCTTGCACGAATCTAATTTTTTTTGTCTTTCTAAGAATAAATTCTTTAAATGTAGATATGATTAGTTATATATATTACATATTGTACACCAATCATTCAGAGGGAGAGATAGAGTTTATTCCAGTTTTATCTAGTTAAATGAATTCATCTCTAAGTTAAATAATAGGCTTAACCAACCATAGTTCACCTATTCTTCATTCGATTTATATTTTCGTGACTATTAATCAAAGCTCTTTTTTATTGCTACAGAAATTTACTCTTTGAAACTAAAATGTATTCAAGCGACCATTCAATATCGCCACCTCATTTTCCGGCAGAAACTACAAAACGAGAATTTTATTATTGTTCTGTTTAAAAGTCCATTTCTGAAATAAATTATAAGCTACTTAAAATTTGTATTCGTTTTGCAACAAAGTTATGCAATGCAAAATTAATGGGTTTCAGGGATTTATGCTTTTATATATTTTCGCAATAATTACTTTGGATGACAGAAAACTTTTG
Organism: Trichonephila clavipes; assembly: GCA_019973935.1. NCBI lineage: Eukaryota > Metazoa > Arthropoda > Arachnida > Araneae > Nephilidae > Trichonephila > Trichonephila clavipes. The sequence continues at coordinate 174,922 of BMAU01012716.1, forward strand.
GGTTGTTTCTTTTGCACACCATCTTACCCCTTTATGCCCCTTCTTAAGGAAAAGGGGGCGTGGTTGTATTCTGGACAAGCAGTCAGAAGATCTCGTAGTAATAAATGGATTGTAAATGTTCGGCTTTACAACCTCCGCTCTTCTCTCCTACGTTGCTGTTGTTGTCAGTTTAGTTAAACAGCAGGGTACCTTTCCGTGCCCTCTGCTATTCCAGGAAGTTACAGAAACCATCCTGGTTAGACACAATGGTACCGTAAGAGGTCATTCATCAAAATAGCCGCTTTGGTCAGCCGTGTAACATTGGACAAACTGGTGTAAAATGCCTACGTGAACAGTCATGAAGTTAGAAAAATTTCATACTGTTTTCTGACATAGATTTGTTTGTGGAACACACATCCCAATTTATTCCCTATTATTTATTATAGTTTATTCTATGTGAATAACCTAAGCAGATAAAATTATGCTAAATTTCCCCAAAACTTCTTTTTTGGAAGGAGGAGGGGGGGACGACAATTCAATTGCATTAGAGAAGCTAGATAAAAACTGTTTCTTATTTTCTTTTTTATGAAAGAAAAAAAATGAATTCAATCCAATTCAATAAATGTACAAACCATGAACTACTATCGTGTCTTAAAAGTTCAAATTTTCCTTTATTTAAAAAAAAGGATTTTTTTTATTAGTTATATGTATTTATATATATTTTATATTGAGAGATATAATACTTCTAAAATCTTTCACTAAATTCTGTTTGGGTATGTGTTTATTATTTGAGATGTAAATTATATATTTAAACTTTCTTCAGCCAGCTTTAATCCCGGTTACAGGAAACAGCACATTTGCGGTCTTCCTGAAAATTCTCAGAATTGTGCAAGTTCGGTTTTGCAACAAATAATTGGTTCTGAGGTTTTTGGTATAGAAAAAGGTTTTATTCGGTGCTGCTCTAGACGATTTTTCACACAGATCACAACAGATTCACCTGTTTGTTTCTTTAAATAAATTTAATGCTTTTGATTAATGTTTTTTAAGCTCACTCCAAAAGCTTTATAATTGTAATATATATATATATATATATATATATATATATATATATATATATATATATATATATATATATATATATTTACTTATAATTATAAAACTCTATTTAATTGCATAAAAATGGGAAACAATTCTATCGAATTGCTATTTCTTGCGCTATCATCAAAGCAGGTTTCTTTTGCTGTTTCAGATTAACTATTGTTCCATTTTCTGTTACACATCTAAATCGTAATCATGGACGCAGGAGCCATTAATGGCTTCTCTATTGAGAGTCGCATTCTTGGATACAAATGCACCGCTGCTCTTTATATCTGTCACAGTCATTGTGTGTCTGTAAATGCTATTCTCTTGATCTTTCCATTATCTCGCTTAGATATTTCTGCCTATCATTGTGACCATTTAGAAAGAAATCTTACTTTGTAAACTCCGTATCCTAGTATTGTTCAATAAATACTATTCCTATATAGTCAAATAATGATTTTAAAATCCATGTTTTCGGTGTTTAAGTTTCTCACACACACTCCTTTCTAGTTTCAAATGACAAATTAAAAAAATTAATTAATTAAACTTAACACAGGTTTAATTTTAATCTGAAGCAATACTTTAGAAAATATAACATGTTTAAAGGTTTTCCGAGAGAATTCAATTAAATTTGCCAAGGCATTTGATCTGCATTTATAGGCTTTCTTATACATAATTTCCTTCATAATACTTTGTCGTATTATATTAGATATAATTTCTGTATTTCGACGACTTATCTCCTAAATTTCATTCAACCGATGTTTAATTTGCTAAATTTAAACAAAGATGTTAGACAAAATGATTTAAAGATAAAATGATGTAGGATAATTATACTGGACGCGAATATTTAAGGAGTAAAATATTTCTTTATACCTTAAAAAAATCCCAAGCATTTATGTGTTTTATAGTCATTACATTTTTTATAAACTAGAAATTTTTGGAATTTTAATTAAAAATTAGTTAAACAAATCTTAATCAAAATTTAATTTTAATTTTTTTTCCGTTTTGAAATCGTTAATTATAACTTGTAAATGATTTATCTTTGATTTTTTTACTGATAGGGAACAACACATTTCAAAATGTAGCTAAATTTAGTAGTAATAATTTTACGTAACTTTTAGTCACTTTGTGAAAAATAATAAATTACAATAATATAGCATTTAAAAAACTCTGTCATGTTTTTAAAGCTATTTGGGAGGAAATAATTACTGCTGTGTACTTTCAAACTTTTTTATTCTTTTTCAATAAGAGTCAAAATATTTTTATATATGCGGCTTTTTTCCCCTTCATTTTTTGAAAATAGCCCGATTTAAATCATTTCCCCCCCTTACTATTTCAAAATAAAATGCATCAAATTATAACATTTAGCATAAAACATGTCTACAATTTGAAAACAGAAAGGAGGGAAACAAGATATCTTTTTTATATCCCCCAAAATAATTTTAATCAAATATTAAGAGCGTAAATCTAATTTCGTAAGGCACTTTCGAATATATATATACCGAAAAAGGGAAATAAAAAAGGAGAAAAAATTGTTGAAATATTATTGATTCATTGGTGAATAAACTGAATGATATTTTTATACATAGTTTTTCCATTTTCTTTTCTAATCACTTGATTTCTCAATCTGCTTTTCTAATATATTGCCATAGTAACCGCCATAATCCACTTCGGTTCAGTTTCAAACTAGAGTGGTCAGTAACACTATTTTCCTCAACTTCTTTATTAATAAATGGGTCGGACAAAAAATAAATAATATCTATTGTGAGTCATATAAATATTACTATAAGTATTATTTAGATGCTCTTATTTATATATTTTTAATCTTTTATCAATTAAAATGAATATTGAGGTTATATTTCAGTGGCGCAACATACACCCCCGCAACCCTCGCACAGAGGAGGGAGAGAGGCAGGATTCTAGGGGATCTAAAGCCTGACTGACGCCAAGTTCGTAGGCTTTGTAAAATCCGGCTTGGGGGCACAAGCCTGATTTTGCATGGGGGGGGGTAATATGCTCCATTACGCCACTGTGTTACTTGATATAAAATTCTAGAGGAAGAGGAGGAAAAACTTTATATAACCATTTTATGTTTGATTATGTACAGAATAAATATAATCTGTGAAGAGCTATTTGTCTTTCGTTATAAGAAAAGGAGTTAAATTTTTGGATAAATCCCGTTCTAATAATATCATAGATATTTTACTTGATTGGTATAGAAAAATGATTCTTAAAGTTTCGATCGGATGTATCAGCCTGACATCGTGAACCCCCAATATTTTAAACACCCTTCCCTGACTCCTAACATATGGTTGAGTGAGATTTAAAGGTTCTTCAATAGTTCTAAATTATTGCCTCTGCTATTCATACAGATTTCTTAATACTTCTTTTTTTAACCTTTAAGAAAACAGTTAACATCTAATTATATATGTATATGAAAGTATTGCAAAATACTAATTTCAAATATATAAATAATGTATGATCAAATAAATACTAATACAAGCGCAATTCGATTAGGGAATCGAGATGGATGAAATCGTTCTCGTATTCCTGCGCTATGTGAATTCAGTTCTTAATTTTTGCACATGTGTTTCTACTATATATTTTTTGAAAATGTTACATTTTAGTAGTGAAGATGTAGTTGCAAGCAATAAAGGGAATTAATTAATTTTCGTGATCAAAATACAAGTTCTAGTAAATATTTTTATTGGGGATCTAGTCTAAGATAACACATCTTTCTATTTTCCCACGAGGTTTTTCAAAATCTGTAAAAAAGGGAAATCTTAACTTTAATATATAGTTAATATTTCCCTTTTTTTACGGATTTTATATTAGAGACCTTCGTGGACCCCTGGGAGTCCATAGATCACAGATTAAAAACCGCTGGTATAGAAGATAAACGCCACAAATTGGATTGATAGTAATTAAACTTATGAATTATATATTTAAAGCACGCATATAACTTTGATAACATGAAGCCTTTGAATCTTCATCATTGAAACTCAGATAGTTGAGTTGGAATTTGTTTTCCTGTAATTAAAAATTAATTCTTATTGAAAATGAATACATTTAAATTTTGTTTGTTACGTAGAGCAATATTGCATCTCACCAAGCAAAATTACGAGATATATATAAATATATAAACCCCTATTTTTACAATTTTCCTCTTTTAATTTGGTTTTCTATAATATAAAACGGCATTTTTTCGCTTGATATAACATATCACCCAGTTGTCGAGTGATAGAGTGCCACGCTTCCACATCACAGGTCCGGGGTTCTATCCTCGGGCTGGGCAAGGTCGACTTAGCCTCTCATCCCTTTAGTGGATCGATAAATGAGTACCAAGCTTATACTTGAGGACTAAACAATGGGGGTTTTGCTTCAGAATGACCACCTGAATGGGACATCTGCTCATGCATCTCAGCGCCCAATGGTCACGTATACTGAGATGATCACAGTAGGCCTTGGCCCTCATGGGCTGTTGCGCCACTGAGTTGCGCCACAAACTCATCAAATATTTAAAAAACTTATTTGTGACTTCTTAATATTTTTTTAGACTAAATTCTTTCATATCTTTATTTAAAATTATATGCGCTGGCATTGGAATTTAAACATTGAGTGAAAAAAAAGGGGGGGGGGACTGTGTACAGCATAGGAAAATATATTTCTAGATTGACTGCTTATCAACGTATCAACATGAAGCAACACGTAGACAACTGGCGACGTACTTTGTAATTTTGAACTACGGTCAAGTTACGAGGATGACACCTAAGCTAGCACCCACTCTCCAAACTTACCCACCATGCTAACGTGAGGACGTTGAACCTGAACAGATTTAATGCAAATCAGCCTTTCTACACGGTGAATTTTTAGTGGCACCAGTACTCCAAAGTTATTTTTCGAAGCGTCGCTGTTAACTCAAGTGTATTACTGTACGTTAATAAACCTTAAAAGTGTAAATTATTCATTTTTATAATTGTGGTCTGAAAGCCATGTGTGATTCAAAATTAGCATAAAGCTATTATAATTTGCTGAAGTCTAATTAGTTTAATTGCTACAAATGTCATTTATCAAACTTAACTGAAAAAAATGTATGTCCTTGAATGGAAATTGACAAATAATTGTATGTTCTATATTTCCACAAAAGGTTTATAAAAGCAGGTAGTCAAAAAAATTTTATTACCTCCCGTATATTAATTCTTAGTCCAATTCTTGAGTGTTAATTTAACTACATCTGGCATTAGGAATATCATGAGAAAATAACGTATATGCATTTTGCTCTCAGATATTTTGCTTTATAATTCAACTGTTATATTGGAATTTAAAACAATTATGTATATTTATATTTATAATTCAATTGATATCGTGAATATAGCAATAGTTATATTTATTTACCGTTAATGCTTGACGATATTATCCAGTAGACACAATACCAGTGGCGCACATCCGGGGGGGATCCTCGGATCAGTACCCCTTCCCCAAAGCGCTTAATTTTTTCCGAGTTGATTATAATCCTATGTATATTGTACGTAAAATTTAATTAAGTATTTGTTATTAATTATTAATTTTATTATTTAATACTAATCATTCATTCTATAATTAATTTTGCATGGGGTTTTTTTGTTCCCGAAAATCAACAAAATCAAATGGAGCATGATAGAAGAATAGTGGACTTTCAACCCTGGACCCCCCACCCTCTTGAAAAATTCCTGTGTGAGCTACTGCCCAAAACCATGCTAAATGGAACTTTTTTTTATAAAGTGAATTCGTATCCAACTTGAATTTTTATTTTATTAACGTAATTTCCTTTTTACGCCCGCAGTGTAATAAACGGTTTAGTATGACATTTAATCAGCAGAGTTTCAAAATACTAACAATTGAAGGTATGTAAAGATTATTTTAAATTACTTATTGCTTTAATCTTACCCATTGTATTCTTTTTTAATTTTCTGGAAGAGATTCTAAAATTAAACTCATCAGTCTAAGTAACTGAAGAACTAGTGCAAAGGATAAAGTATCCTTTAAAATTTTATCCCCGTTATGCATTCGTGATCATACAAGGAAATTCTTCTAATTATACTTCTGAACAATAATCGAAGACCTGGTCCGAAGTGTCATTAACAACGGGGTGGTTAAAATAATGGATGTCGAAGTTATAGGCAAGTCTACTGCCAGATATTCAGCTCCAAAATCATAAGATTTAATTGAGACACACTCATGTCAGCTGAAGATACATTTTGGATAAACATGCTTAAATCATCGTAGAACACATTTTTACCCTACATCTTCCGAAGTAAATAAAATATTGAATGCAGCAAAATGCGATAAAAATCATTTATTGCGGCGGCTTATCAGTCTTACCGCATAATGCCAAGTTGACATGGATTGAGTAATTAGACTGAATTAATTAATCTTATCGCTTTTCTTCGACGAAACAGTAGGCGTAAGGCATAATTGACGTTCACACTGGTTGGAGAGGTTCGCTCAATTTACATGAAGAAGCCATCAAATTATAGATACGCTTTGCTGAGAAATGTTTAAAACCTTAATGCATTCAGCGTTTTTGATGCGTATCAAAGAACTTCGCTGGTTAATTTTGAGCATTTATAATACCTTTTATCAGTTCTTCAAGGCATAAATAACGCTTTTACCTTCATTAATTGATTTACTTGCTACTTGGAAGAAATTATGCATGCGTGAATTTGTGATGATTCGAGAAATTTTAGGGAGTTTGGTATCGATTTAAAGCGTGGAATTAAAAACAATTAAGTCACTGAGAACGGTTAATAACTATAAATATATTTCTTAAGCTGATAGTTTATTTGATCAACTTCTATTTTGCCGGGGATAAAGTGTATTTAATAAATTCAATAGTTGAAAGAGGTGGGATTTTATTAGCTAAGTTAAGTGAATTTTAAATTTTCTTCAAATTAATTTTGCAAGATTCTTTTTTAATTTATTAGAATGTGTAAATATAGTGCGGGTGTTTTGTTTTTTTATTTTCAAAAGTGAGAAAAATAATTTTTATCCATAAATTAGAATAAGTTATATATATATATATATATATATATATATATATATATATATATATATATATATATATGTATATATATATATATATATTACACTGATTAAAGTAATGGATTATGTGATATACAAAAAGAAGCATTGTTTCAAACCCATTACTTATTATTTTAAAATTATATTGTGAAACGGTGTTATCTTTCAAAGTAATTTGAGAAAGAAAGCTAATATTCAAATTAAAATAACAATGAATATCATCTTTTTCTAAAATCTAAATTATTTGTTGTTAATAAAATACAACTGTAAAACTAAATAATGAAAATTATTAATAATATGGCACTAAATAAAACACTTTTTAATTTTTCCTTTCCTCTCTCTCTTTTATATATTTATATACACAGTTTGGGGTTTTTTTTAAATAATTTTCTATGTTTCTTTGCATTTTAGGATTTTCCTGCATCATGATGTGAGATTAATGTTTTTATCATGGTATTTGGCTTTAAAAACTAATTAAGAATATTTTAATTATTAATTATTTAGTGCTATATAACTAAATTTAGAGTACTAACTTATATCCTTACAATATTTCTTCTTCCTTTCAGCCCGGTAGTATAGGCAAATATAGAGGAAAGTTGGCAATTTAAGGATTTATGGCAATTCATACATTTATGGTATATAATTGATGACTATAAACATAAATACATGCATTTATACATACGTATATGTCCAGTGAATGAAATACAATCATTTAGGCAACACAACCAGTGGCGCACACAACGGGAGTGACCTAGGGGTCCGGAGCCCCCCCCCCTCCGAAGCCATTGATTTTTTCGATTGATTATAATTTTAAGTATACAATTTACAATTACAAAATTTAATTAAATATTTGTTTTTAATCATTAATTTTATTAATTAATACTAATTATTTATTCAATAATTAGTTTTTACTGTTTTTTGTTCCCAAAAAACGACTAAATCAAAAGGAGCATGTTACAAGAAGGGTGGACTTTCGACCCTGGACCCCTCCCCCCTTGGAAAACTTCTGTGTGCGCTACTGAACACAACTATTACACTTTCACACAACTTATACAATAATTTACTTCCTATAAAATTAAGAATCACTGATTTCAATCTGTAAAAAAACGTTTTAAAAAAAAGGGATTTTTTTTTCTTTGCTATAAAAAGTTAAATTTATTTTCTTTTGATGGATGTATAAGCCGAATACTTTATTAAGAGAAATGAATATTGTTCGACTCCTGTTTTTAATTCTTTTATCAAATTCTTCCTAAATATATATATATATATATATATATATATATATATATATATATATATATATATAAATAGATATTATGAATTGTATAAACATTCAATTCCTTTTCATCTGTCTAAAAAATCTTTCTTGATAAGAAATCATATCCAATAACCTATTTCTTTATTGTTGTTTTAAGTAAAATACAGAAAATATATATATACGAGAAAGTAAGCATTTATTTTTATTTTTTTATTGACTTTCTGAGACCGTTTTACAAATTTTTATACTCCATTACTCTCTGGAATGTCCAGTTTCTGATCATCAATCTGCAAAGAAGTTAATTTTCCAGGACTAGGCAGTATCGTGATAGAGATTTTTATCGATTACGTCCACAAATTTCCTTTTTCCCCTCTTGTACGGAATTAAATCGTGTTTCCTACACATTACATGATTTGATGGAAATCGAAATCTGATTCCGTAGCTTGAGCAGATGATTTTATTATGTAAAGAAAAATACTGTAATAAGTTTGACGTAATTTTTGCATAAGCTTTAATTTCGAATTTACGACATAACTGTGTGTGTTCATCTGCCCTTAAAAATAATCTTTAAAAAAATTTCAATTCGGTTTTTGTTCGAAGTCTCTGGCATGATTTCATTAATTTTAAATGTCGATAGCGCAGCTTTAGAAGATAATATCGGGTTCGGCAAAAATCTTCATCATTTTACAAAATAGGGCATCATTAATAATGGAAGAGACTGATTATAAATAATCCTTTCAAATCTAAAAACGTCCAGTTTTCTATTCAAGTTTATATAAGCGAGGAAATAATGTTTCAAAGCAGTGATTTTGTAAACATATTAAACAAATACAATGAAGTTAATCTAATATATTTGTCCTTGGTGCCTTATTAACACAATAAACACATCATGTTGTATCAAGAACATGCATCATAATTTTTTTAAAAAAAAATTCATGAATTAGGTTTTGAAAAGTTTCATGCGTAATGATAGGAAATAAATACGTACAAAAAATTCGAGAATATTAATATTCTCTACATTTTAAAGCTCAGTATTCAATTTTGTGCGCAATTCATCAGAATCTCAAAATAATATCTGAGATAATTGCCGGAAAAGGAATGCCTAATAGCGTAAAAACTATCAGATAAGTTGGCTATTGAATGGTAAAATTAACGTAAGTTTTCAAATGTTTATATGTCTTTCCTGCATACTGTATATGTTTACCATCTCTTAAAAATTAAAAATGAGCATCAGCTGAGAGTAAAAATAGGATCAAATATGAATTTTAAGAAAATTAAAAATAATTTTTCAGTAATTTATGTAGTTATATGCAATTAACTTTCTAATAATTTCTGCAACATTACATATTAAGTGCAGTTCTTACACACACATACGCACACAAATATACACAGACCTACACACACATGCAGACACATATATACACACATACAGACACATATATACACACATACAAACACATATAAACACACATACAAACACATATATACACACATACAGACACATATATGCACACACATATATACATATATACACACATATATATACACACATATATGTGTTCACACATACACACACATATACACGTATATATGTACACACATACACACACATATACACGCATATGTACACACATATATACATGCATATATACACACATATAAGTATGTACATTATCTGATTGTTTGGTTCTAGTTCTCTTTTTGATTTCAAAATATGTAACATTTACGATCTACTTAATTCAAATTAGGAACTCCACAACACCCTAGTCATATTTTTAAAGCTCCTTTCCTTGAAAACCTGCTCTTAGTTTAATACTTTATTGTAACTTTTTCTAATGAGTGTTCATAATCGGTATACGTCTACATGAAGAAAAATTTACATTCATATTAGATTTACATTTCTGTACGCAATTTCGATATGTAAATTCAAAGCAGAATTTACACATTTCTCTGTCAGTTTTTGTGATATCTCTAAAACGTGAGTAAATAAAACAGTTCTCTGGATGATCTTAAAAAAATAACATTAACAATTAAATCATTAACTAGAATAAAAGAATATCTACAGTAACTGGCACGTGCTTGCAAAATTCGAATTATCTCCGTAGGTGGCTGTAATTGTTATTACACATTCATCATCCATCAAATTTCATTTATCTTCAACGTAGACGAGATGTCCAATTGCGTATTTTGTATACAGCCCGTTGCTTCTTACAATTTCTTGTATTTGTCCTATTCTTTTTAGAATTTCTTTTGCTACAATCATAGCTTAGCTCCGCCTATATAGCTGCGACAGATAATCACTAGTTTTCACTCAGGGTAGACCTACTCCTGACGTCTTTTATTCCTAGGGCTCGCTAGCTACCTACCTCCCTTTCCCTATAATCTCATTTCGATACACACCCCTCGGCCTGTCAGTGGATTTTCTTGGTCGGTCGCTTCTACATCACCGGTTTTTACAACCAGTTTGCTTTACTTCGTCATTCTTGCTCTTCTTTTTCCAATCTTTTTTTTCTCGTTCTTTCTCTCTTCTCTTCACTTCTCTCCCCCCATAACGTATGCGCATTCCCCATTTCAAATCCGAACACGATACCCCCTCTTAAAGTTGGTATAAATAACAGCACAAGAAGAAAACTGAAAAAAAGTTACCAAAAAAAAATACCTAATGCAGCCAGCACCTGCGGACGCGAGTTGAAGAAGAGAGAGAGAGAGAGAAAGAAAGAAAAAAAAGTACAGCTTCTAGAGAGAAAATGGTTTTGACATCATTCGATTTCGGCTTCACGCCTAGCCGTCAAATTCTTAAAATTTCCCAAGAGGATTTTTCTTTAAAGATAAAAATGCTTCTGTACGAAGCGACATAGTGGCTGAAGATATTAATGAACACATGGAACAAAGAAGATTATAAAACTGTTTAAATTAAGTAATAATTAAAAAAATGTTTATATAAAAAATAAATTAAACAAGAACTTTCTTTTTAATAATAGGAGGCAATTTTTTACAGTTTTACAATCTAATAAGGGAATTAAATAATTCACGCGTTATAGTTTCTAACGCGAAAAAATCGAAATATGCACTACATGAATCATTCACTGTATGGAAAATCAAAATGTGTAAGTAACTGGATATTGCTTTACTTATGACTGTCGAAGAGCAGATGTCATCTTTTTTTAAATACTAAAGCACGTGATTAAATCATGAAAAATCATGTGGTGTTAAAAGTTATAAAAATAAAATAAATGATGAAAACTATATTGAAATTAATGAAAGATAAGATTTCAAAATTTAACATTTTAATTTTTCGTTTGAAAGCATATTTTAAATCCATGAATCATAATCTTAATTATGAAACTTGATTTTGTAACTTGATTTGGTGGGAATAAGATAGTAAAATAAAACTTTATTTTCTTAAAAGAATATATAATCATTTCTTTATATGCATAGTACATCGTGGATATTGCTATACATTTCTTGGTTTCAGATGATTTGCACAAGGTGAATTAGTACTGAGTATAAAAAAAATGCAGTATTTAATGTATTAATTCTTAAATTGAGCGTAATAACTAATATATTTTTAAAATAAGTCTTAAAACATTGTAAGCAAAATTAATTGAGATATTTTTAGTTACATGAAAGGGAATGCAATACAATGAAGACAACAATAATTTGCAATGTGTTGAATTCACTCCTCTATTATATGAGAATAAATGAAAATACACGCTTTTAAAATTAAAATAAAAAATGTACAGCTAATGTATCTATGTATATATATATATATGCAAAAAAACCTATAAAAGTACTTTGGTATTGTCACTATATAAAACTAGCCCCGAAACTCGAATGAAAAAATTACTCTATGCTGGATATTCTTTATTATAGATGATTTCTTGTGTGTTAATTTTAAAATTAATTAAAAGTTTCTGAGAAAAATTTTTATTTTCATATTTTTAGAACGTTTTTCAGTTATTCCCTTAGAAACTAATTACATACACGCTTGATATGACAAGTTGTTTTTAAATAACTTAGTAAAACAATTTTTCTTAATATAATTTAAAAGTAAGTGCTGACATTTTATTACGAACTAAATTATATTATCAGTACTTTTGTATACTTAACAAACAAAGAAAGTTATTGCATAAAATATTAAGTAATTTAAACGACTTTTTTACTATATGATAGCACTAAAACTTATTTTTCCCCGCATAAATAAATTAATGGAAACTTCGCAGTGAATGGATGATCTCATATATATACTCATACTATTATATTAATAAAATTTTTCCACATTAGAATACTAATTTCTTACTAGAAAGCTGAAAATATATAAACGGGGGGTACAAAAATCCCTTAATTATTTAAATATTTTCTATCTCTATTTCTCTATTTTCGAGGACTTCAAAGCTTTGATAATTAGCAGTCCATGGTCAAAATGTAATGAAATATATAAGGGTAGAGTTTAGTATATAGTGCTTAATAAATTAAAGGGCTTTCAACTATAGTGGCAAATTACTTTAAAGTACAGACAGGATGATTAGTAATTTACTTTCCAGTCCTTTTGAAAGAAAGGCGTCATTAATACCAGTGACAAATTAATCGGGTTTTTTCTAAGTTACACTATGTTTTAAATTTTTAAGTTTCATTCAATACAGTTGATTTTCCTTTCTTCGGATTGATCGGGGATACTTTGATAATATATAAGTAAATACTTTGTGCTTTTATATATATATATTACCGTTAAAGTGTGAAATCAGTTATTTCATAGACTAACTAGGTATTTCATGAAATAACGAGACAAGCCAGTTAAAGTGTATGAAATTTTTGAATTTTACAATTTAACTAGGTATTCTATAGAATAATGATTAGTTGATCGTTAAAGTGTATGAAATACGGCACTCGAAAGTTCTTTGAATTGGTTCTAGTTGTTTTAGTCAGTTTTGAGCCGCAATTTTAAAGTGTCATCACAGCAATTCTTGCCCTATTAAATAATGAAAAGTAAAATAATGGTATTTCATGAAATTTAAATTAATATTCACTTACATTTTTGTTTGAAAAAGTTTACGCACAATATTTTTTATGAAGCAGCAGTTCTTCCCAGCATGCATCTTTTTGATATTTAAATAAAAATATATCTGCAACATGTTCTTTTTTTTTCTTTTCTGTTTAATTAATGTTAGCAATATGAGCAATAACAAATTGTATCAGTGGCGCACACAAGGGGGGTGTCTTAGGGGTCCTTACCCCCCCAAAGCCTATGATTTTTTCTCTGATTGATTATGATTATAAGTATATAGTAAATAAAATTTAATTATTTTTGATGATCAATTTTATTAATTAATGCTAATTATTTATTCAATAATTAGTTTTTTACTGTTTTTTGTTCCCGAAAATTGACAAAATCAAGAGGAGCATGATACAAGAATGGTGGACTTTCGACCCTGGACCCCCTTGAAACATTCCTGTGTGCGCTACTGAATTGTATCATTTGTGTGTGTGCGCGTTTTTTTTCCTTATAATTTATCAACTAATCATCCACAAAAGGGATAAAATGTATTTTTTGAAAGAATTTTGGCTATTTATGATCAATTGATTAAAAAATGACTTTGAAAGAGTTTATTTTTTACCGTAAAGGTATACCATTAGTTATTTCATAGAATAACTTGTTACTTCATGGAATAACTAGGTACAGTGTGAAATTTTTCATTTATTTTATACTTTAACTGACTTCTCTAGTTATTTCAGGAAATACCTAGTTATTCAATGAAACAACTGAGTTACGTACTTGAACGGCAGCACACACACTTATATATATACATGGTGTCAATCAGTGGTGCACACAGAAATTTTTCAAGGGGGGGTCAAGGGTCAAAAGTCCATAATTCTTGTATCCTGATTAGGCCCGGTATCAAAATTCTTTTGGGAGGGGGAATTGGAAATGGGAACTCTATTAATGGGACCATTGATAACATTTTACGATTTTTTGCTTACACATACTTAGGCTCCTGTAGATTGGGGGGCTCCGTATCATTGATACGGTAGTGACTACGCTCCTGAACAACTGTCCAATTTTTTTTATTATTATTATTAAATTGAAGAATATCAGTACTCATCACTGAAGCCTTAAAACATTTTGAATCAAAAATTAATATCAAGAGTCCCTCTTTAGTTTATTTCTTTTAATAATGACAAGACTGAAGGATTCCTCCCATGCATTTTTTTCATAACTGACGTTACTTCATTCGTTTTAAGAATGAAAATCACAAAATACTGACTAATAAAATCAGAAGTAGATTACAATCTGCAGATTTTTTAAAGACAAATATAGGTTTGAAGTATTAGAAAACATAAAGAAATTATATGTATCATAAAGCTATGGTAGCTCCAGATGAAAAAGTAGTTATATTTTGCTAATTAAAAATTATTGAAAGGTGTTTTTTTAAGTGAAAAATACTCATTATGTTCAGAGTACCATTCGTTAGTTTGGATCTTATTTATTCTTCGATATTTTTAAAATTAATAATGGAATTTTCAAAAAAAAAAAAAAGTTGAAATTTCTAATTTAAAAGATATAACAAGGCATATAAATATAAATATTTAAGCTGAACCTGTATTTATAGAGAATTCTTTTGAAAAAGGATAAAAAGGATGAGATCACACATTTGGGATGGTGACTTTTGGGTTAAGAAGCAAATCTCTAGAAATTCATGACATTCATATATCGGGAACAAAGGAAAGTTCTAAAAATAAATTTTGATTTCACGATTCGGCGTAAAATTTCAAAAACGAGTCTCTATGAACACTTAATTTTAAATACTTAATGAATACTTAATTTTAAAAAGTGGTACTCTCTTCCCCCTCCCCCAACAATCTTTTATAGATTAAAAATATATTCGAATTTTCATCCCTTTCCCTAGAGATTACAGAAATGGGGAAGGGGAGGGAGGGAATACAATTTGATGGGTTAGAGTTAGATTGATAGATAAAATATGCCATTTAAGAAACATAAGCTTATTTTTCCATTCAGTGTTGCTTTCTTAATCTGTTTTGTGCTTTTAAGCCTGCTTGTGGAAAGTGCCGTTTACATATAAGCTTTAACTGACCAATTAGGCGTGATACATAGGAAGAGCATGTCAAATCTCTGTTGGGGGTATGTCTTATTACTCAAGATTCACGATCTATAACCCTTTAAAATGATAACATTTTTAAACTTATTAAATAGCTCTTACTTTTTTAAAAATTGTGTTCGTTTCGGTTGTAAAATGATTAAAATACTATATTTAGTCTGCAGTTTGTATTATGGTGTGGAATGAATAATCATAATATAAGAAATTAGTTTAGATAATTTAAAATTTTTGTCAATTTAAGATATCCTCTCAGGAAAGTGAGCTAAGGTATATAATCCAGTTTATATATATATATATATATATATATATATATATATATATATATATATATATATATATACATATATATATAAAAGTTGATATGTCATCTGGGTTTTTCTTCGAGATTAATGCAACACCTTTTCGCCAATAGCTCATTATCAATAACATTAATACAGCCTAAGTAATAACCTGACTCAGTGGCGCATACAAGAATTTTTCTAGGAGGGGAGGGGGCGTGGTCCAGGATCGAAAGTCCACCATTCTCGTATCATGCCCCAATACATCGCCAAAAATATTATTTTGATTTTGTGGATTGTCGGGAACAAAAAGCAGTAAGAAATAAATTATGAAATACATTATTAGTATTGATTAGTAAAACAAATTATTAACAACAAATACTTAATTACATTTTACGTACTATGAACATAGGATTATGATCAGACGGGAAAAATCAAGGGCTATGGGGTCTCCCCATAGCCCTTGATGCGCTTCTGACCTAACTTTCAAAAATCTGTCACAGGCTTTGATCTTTTACAGATTAAATATATATTCGAATTTTCACCCCTTTCCCTAGAGATTACAGAAGGGGGAGGAATACAATTGGATACGTTAGAGTTTTTCATACATATAAAATGTGCTATTTATATAAGAAACATACGCTTATATTTTTCCATTCAGTGTTGTTTTTTTAGGTGTTTTGTGCTCTTAAGCCTGCTTGTGGAAAGTTCCTTTTGCCTATCAGCTTTAATTGGCCAATTATGTATGATGCATAGGACGTGGATGTCAAATCTCTGTTGGGGGGCTGTGTTTCCCTACCCTCCACTACATCACCCAATAGATCAAATCAACTGTTACAAACACTGGGGATAGTCACTCTCTGAACAATGATCGGATTCCTCAAATTTCTTCTGTTAGATGTTCTGTTCTGAGGAAATATGGGGTGATACAGACAAAAATATGAAATATTATAACTGCGGGTTATCAATTATATAGGTTGTTCTTGGATATTCTTAAGGATAAGGTTATGCGGAGAGTTATCTATTTAACTTCTAACTTCTTCACATTTATTGATGCAAAAATGAGATAATAACAATGTTAACAATATAAATTTGTTTCAGTTTTTTTTTCTTTTTCGTTATTGTATACCGTAACATAATTGCAACAATACTTCATTGAAACATTAAAGCACCCCACTTTTCTAATTTCAGACATAAAATTTTTATTCTCATTTTCCAAGAAGAAAGGATTTGTATCGAAACTTTGTTAATTATTGAAACTACTTCTTATAAAATACATTAATTTGTTTTTGTTATTGTTTTTTTGTCTTCAAAAATATGTGAAAGCTCTTGTCTTGCTTTACCGTGCGATGTTAATAACAATCAGTCAATCAGAAGGTTATGTCAAAATTTGTATTGGGACTTTTCAGGTTTGGAGCTTGAAAAAAGTAAAAACGTGACGGCATTTCTTAAAAATGAAACGAATCTATTTATATTCACTGATATATTTTTTGCCATGTGCAGCTCATACAAACTATTTGAACTAATTTTTAATCTATTTTAAGAAGCATTTTAGGATTTATCATGAGTCACAGTTTTAGCATATTTCAAAGAGAAGTGTACAAAGACGTTAATGCTATTATGATGATTCTTATAATCCTTTTAATTTTAATTTCCCATTTTTGTACCTCTTCCTGATATATTTCAAAATATTGATTTAACTTCATTTAAAATCTGTTTGAGAAAAATTTACCCTGCTCTTATTATCGAAATTCTTTCTATTACTATGTATTTGAAATTCAATTTTTATAAACATTCTATATTAAAAATGCGCTATTATTATTATTGCAAAACATTTTCATAAAGCATTACAATTGTTTTTAACCAAATGTTTTTGTTTGGTTATGCTTAAATTTCGAGGCAGAAAAAGGAGTTTCTTAGAGTAAATTTTGTTTTAGATTTAAGGCATTTGCTAATAAAATTAAATTGAATGCTGAGATAGATGCATTATAACTTTCTTAAATAATGTGAATATAATTCGACAAGGGTTATTAACAAAATTTAAGTAACTTGGGAAATTATAAAGGAACATTTTTTTTTATCAAAATAAGTTAACAGTCTCATTTTTTTGGTTACTAAAAAAAAGATAACTTACTTGTGGCTTGAGCAGTATAACAGTTTTTGATATTTCTCAGAAATTTTCTAACTTACCTTTTATTAATATTTAATTTAAAACTATCAAGTTACAAATTTGACTTTGATAACTGTGTTGTTATTTTTATTACATAAAACTCACACTATTATTATTATTATTATTTCGTTAGATTTATTTATGTTCTAGTCTTTGCATGCTTGAAAACATTCCACGAGATAATTCACTGTATTAAATTTAAATAATCAACCATATGAGATTTTGCTGGACTCACATAATGGAAGAATATTATCAACTAAATAAAAATCATCATTAATTACAATTATTTCAATTATGTAAATATTATTTAGAGATAGTGTAAAATATCTCATTATTAAATAATATTTTAACAATATCTATTTTTGTTGTTGAATGATATCTGAATGCACCAAATTTTGAAAACTATCACAGTTGTAACCACAATTTTTTCGACTTTATGAAGTTAAAAAAATATATATATTAAGAATTATCGATTAAATTTGTTTTTCAAATATCGATTCATAAATTTATTTATATGTATATTAAAAAAAAGATAATGTTGACATAAATTTTAAAATTACTGAAAAATAGTATTACTTCCTTTCATTTTAGATTAAATATTCAATTAAATTTGATATAATATCAAATAATTTTTTTCCACATCATATTTTCTTGTTATTTTTTTTCTTCTCTCTTTTTTAATAAAATATTTACTGTGAATTATTTTTAAAAAAACTTAAATCAATATTCGTAAGTGAAGAATTTTTTATTAATATGTTAGCAAGATACGGCAGGATAAATTGTCAGACTATTATTAATTTAAAAAATCCCTTAACTAAACAAAAAATTTAACACACAACAGTGCCATTTTTTAAATAATAATAATAATAAAAATTAATTAGTTTCTTTTAAAGCTGTAAAAAATGTTCTTGTAATAGAATTCCATTCAGAATTTAAGATGAAGTTTCTAAAATTTTGCAGAAAACATTTAATAGAAAATAATGCATTAAATGAAATTTGAAAAACAATTCATTAAAAATGCAACGTTTAAAAAG
Organism: Trichonephila clavipes; assembly: GCA_019973935.1. Taxonomy (NCBI): domain Eukaryota; kingdom Metazoa; phylum Arthropoda; class Arachnida; order Araneae; family Nephilidae; genus Trichonephila; species Trichonephila clavipes. The sequence goes on from BMAU01012716.1 coordinate 193,896, forward strand.
TAGAAGGGGATGAAAACAAATTTTTCATAGACAACATAATTAAGCTAGTCAATTACATAAAAGAAAAATATTTAATTAAAAATTTATTTCGAAAACACATTCAAATATAACTCCCTCTACCCCATCACCATCCTTTGATATAGAAAAGGGAGTTCAAAAACATATTATTTAATCGAAAGTTTAATTCTAAAAAAGTCATGCGAAAAAGATAAAAACAAAATAAAAAACACAGATATTAGCAGCATTTAATAATAATTCATCTTTTTTTCGATACGTTTTAGCATACAAAAGTCATTAATTAATAAATAATTAATTAATTAAGTGATAGCTACCAATTAATATGTAATACAGTGAATGACAGTAGTCGTAATTAATTGTTAAAAATACATTTTACAAAGAAGAGGCAAAAACTATATAAAAAGCTTGAATAAATTAAATAATATTCAACAAAACTTTTTGAGTCATATAAATACTAAATTTTTTATTTACGTGCTTCATATTAAAGAAAAGTTTTAAGTACAAGAATTTTTCAGTTACTTTTTTGTTTCTATTGTTTTTAAATTATTGCTTTTTTGGGGGGAATTATCCAAATTTTAATATAAACTTCATATTAAATAAAAGTGGCCTGTTTGAATTAATTCGTGAAAATTAAAATATCATCAATATCAGATTGCTTTGTCTTGGAAGTGTGATTTTATGTGCAAGGGTGTTCTTAAGGAAATATTGATTTTACTTTATCTCATAGATAAAGTACTTCATTATTTCAATTTGTGAAGTGTTGCAAAAGTAGGAGTTGTTGATAAACAAATCTAATCTGTATGATATTGTTTTTTTTAATTATAAATATCGATGAAAAGTAATTAATTAGAAGTTTCACTATAATGAATAAACGTTTTGCTTTGAGAGAAATAACACAATTGACAATATGTCATTAATTACATAACTTGTGAATTGACATTATTCTTGTAATCTATCTCTCTTCGAACTAAATCTGTGGTATACGTTATTTTAATTTATTAAAATAAAATTATTCATTTACTTTTTCAACAATTATTTATTTTATTTAAAATTTATAAATGTCTATACAATTTTTATTTTTAAAAAAAGGGAATAAATAATTCAATAACTCAACAGCAATGAAAATATTGAAATTGTCCTCATTTTGACATCAACAATCGAATTTTTAAAAAATATTCAGAAAAATAGAAATCATTTTTAAATTCTGGTAATATATTTTTTTAAAAAGCTTAATTGTTTATTAATTCATTTACTAAAACCAAATAAACATTAGTAATCTTTATTCCAATATTCATAGCTACTAAATATAAAAAAGAGATTGACGTATAAATTGTCGCTTTTATATAACATCATTAATATTTACATTTATAATATTCATAGAATTAAGTATTAATAATTAAATTTATACTAATTTTTTTCCTTATTGGGTATTTATTCTCTGTTTTTTAGTATAGGATGAAATAAAATAATAAAATCATTCGCACAAAGTTTTAAAGCTTCTAACATTTATAATTCTGTTAATCAAAAATTAATATTCGATGAATTAATATCTATTACACTAGAAGTCATGCAGTGAATGACAAGTAACACATATAATATCAATATTTTGAATTTACAAAAATGAAAAAAAAAAGTTGAATGATCTTGATAAACTTTTTTGTAACACGTAATTCATTCGTTTTTAATTAATTACACTAATGATTCTTCAAATAATCACTTTTGTTAAAAATAGAGCTCATAGAACGACAAATACTAATTAAAAAATTACCACCACTTTAAAGACACTCAAGATAACCGATGAATCATTTAAATGAAATAAATTACTTTTATTTTCAAAACATTTTTTATGTATTAATTGGCTTTTTAATTAATTCCAAAAGGAAAAAAAAAGAGGACACTTTAAAAATTTTTTTGCAATTTGTTTGTTTAATCCTCTTTTTTTCAAATTTATTAGATCGGATGCGAAAGCGCATTAATTTCCAGTCGTTATTCCCGACAAAGTGTCGTATTATAGAGCAACATTCAACGACTGGATATAGTGTTATTCTTTTGAGTCAGTTTTCTGAGGAGCTTTTTTACGACGTATTGAATTCCTAGGGGATGTGCGGGCTGTGTTTTGGTTCTTTGGAGAGGGAGTGAAAGAAAGAGAGACTGTACCTGTTTGCGGGCCGGAGGGAGGGAAGGGGGTCCTCTGGAAAGTTGTTGCCACCCCTCGAGCGCAGGGGGCGCCACTGGGACCATCGGGCTGGCACTCTATAGTGCGTGCATGGCAGCGACGCCTCACAAGCAATGGTCTAGTAGCTGCGGTCGGTGCTTGGAAGCGGACTCTGTCTTTGGTGCCTAAATAGCCAAGGAAGCTTTAGCTGGGGGCACGTTTTTCAGGTGTTTTGCGAGCGCACGCCATATTGCAGCGTAATGTGTCCCCTACCATCGATCATCCTAGCGTATGCTCTCCGGGTCATCGAGGCGGCGCGCGGTTGGCGGGCGCCCGTCACGTGATATGCTAATGTGCTTCGACGGGCGGAGCCAGCGCTCAGTTAAACGACAACCCCAAAGAAAAATTATTTCCATCCAATTCATCCAAAAATTAATGATCATGAGTTCGTATTTGATGAACTCTCCCGCTTACAGTGATCCCAAATTCCCACCCAACGAGGAGTACTCGCAGGGGAATTACATTCCCAGCCACGGTGGGGATTACTACACGCCGTCGCATCATCACCATCACCATCATCCACACCATCAACAACATCCACACCATCAACATCACCCGCCGAGTCACCACCAACATCCCCAGCAGCAACATCACCACCACCACCCGTATGCCGGTTACCCATTGTCCGGTCCCGTTTCTTATGGACAAGAGAATGGCAGCCCAGTTTATGGGGCACCCAACGCGGGCCAGCACTATTACCGGCCCCAGCCGCCCTGCGGAATGGGGCCCGTTTCACCCCTTCCCCGTACGCCCACCCTTCCAGTGGACCACGTCGTGCCCACCAGTAGCCTCAGCCCCGTGCCCTCACAGGGCCCCAATCAACAGCAACGGTCGCCGGTCTCCTCGCCGACACCGCCGGGACTCCAGAGAAACCAGCCGCCGTCGCAGCAGCAGCTCGGGGGCCCGACTTCACCAGACTGCGCGATCAGCGGCAACGGAGGCAGTCAGCCGATAATTTATCCCTGGATGAAAAAAGTCCACGTCGGTGCAGGTAAGTCCACGTTTGTCTCTTTTCAAGCCTCCCCCTTCCCCCAAAACACTCATAACACCCGAAATATAACTCAGAAACAAAGTGCGATCGAATAAAAACGCACAAGTTCTTAAGAGTATAACAGAGGGTAAAAAAACTCGTTTTTGTAACTTGAAAATGTCAAAAAATACACCATAAGTCGTAAAAAAAACGAATGAAGTGCTTAAAATTCATGAATATTGTTAAATAAATTGTTTATGCACGTTGTCACTTATTCACACATGTGAAAATTATAAATTATCAGAATAAATGTTGGAACCCATTTTATTTATTTGTTTTCGTTTGAGAACGTTTAATAAGTTTACTGAAATTCAAAAATCTCACATTGAAATATTTTGAAAGCGTGAAAAAGCATCATTATGTCTAAACAACATTGTTAATTTGTTAATTACATGTAATTTCTTTCTAATTTTTCAATATAATTTGATTGTTTGACAATTAATAAACTCTTGAGTTCTGTTAGCTTTTTTTTTACAAGTACTGTACTGCTTATCCCACTCAAATTACTGGCATGTACAGCATTATGAATCAAGTAACAGAAAAAAAATGTATATTTTCAAAAGAATATTTTTTTAAAATATAGTTGGTAGGAGGGGGGAGGGGTTTCCTTATCCCTTTTTTTTTCTAAATTTAAAATTTGCTGAGAAATTGCAGTTCCTAAGGTGAGTAAAAAAATTAATTTTTTGAAGTTATAAAAGTAATTTATTGCAAGGAGAAAAAATACCCAAATTTCATCGATAGGCTTAAAATAAAAATAAAATTAATATTAGAATTTTGTATAAGTCAGCTTTCATTGGAAGTTTTGATGCCTTAAATTAGGAGAGGAATGCCATTAATAAATTAGTAGTTTTTCGTATGAATTTTCATACTAAATTTTGTTTCCAAGCTATAGAAGAATAACAAACCTTTATTGATTAGCAGAAGGCTCAGAAAAAAATATCTTTCTTTTACTACATCAATTTAAAAGGTGTGAAAAGCGTGGTTTTGTTTACAATGAAGGAAATATTTATGTTATCATGCTGTGATTAGAGGATACTAAGAGAAATCGGCTCGACGGCACTATTATGTCAGCAAGGATAATTAATCAAAAGTTAATAAGCCTTAGTGCCCTTTCTGTTTTTCAGAAAAGACAATTAGAAAAGAAAATGAAAAAGCTTTTAATGAAATCTTGTAACTCTTGAAAATGAAAAGTCTGTATGAATAATATTTATCATAATTATATGATCAGAGATTAAATAAATATGGTTATATTTTTATTTATCAGATAGATTAAGTCAATAGTCTCACTTAGAAAAGCAATAATGTTTTGGCAACAGAGATATAACTGATGATTTTAGCAATTGTTAAAAGGAAAAAGTTTTCCTTTGATTGAGTGCATGTGTGAAATGATATTTGGGAAGAGTGTGTTAATAGAAGTACAGCATAACAGGAGAGGATTATATATATTTAAATGTATTAGCAAATACAAAAAAAAGAAAAAGAAAGATATATTATATAAAATTTACTTAATAAAATTAAAATCAGTGAGATGATAAAAAATACTTATTATTTGTATTATATAATCGTGTTAGTTATTTTAAGATTCCTTAGTGAAGGCAATAACGCTTAAGAAAGAGATGTAAAATAAGAGTAATATATTAATCACATCTTTGGTCATGCACATCAATTATTAATTTTTAAGGTATCCAACAACGTTCGGAACCGTGATTTTGCAAAAGCTTATAAATGGATAATATTTCATGATATTTACGGTCACTTAGATTAGAAAATGTATATAAAATTGTTTTAAGAATAGTATTACAATAAAAAATTATTTAAGTACAATATTTTGTCAAAATGACACATTTTCAAAATATTCTCCATTTGTGAAAAATGCTTCTCTTATAATAATATTTCGCCTGTATATAGCTCAGACCTCTGTTCAGAGGATCAACTAGAATTTTTGAAATACATAACTTAGAAGTGGGTTTATTCATATTTTACGACAACAGAGGGGAGAAATTTTAAGAAAAACACGCTGATAATTATTTCAAATGGTTGTAACTCTGAAAATAATATGAATTTTTCAAAAACCATAGTTGAGGCTCTGTACAGGCAAAATATTATTATAATAGAAGCATTTTTCACAAAAGGAGAACATTTTGAAAAAAGGTTATTATTCTAAGTTAATTTTTTGCTGAAATATTGTATTTAAATAATTTTTTTTTGTGCCAAAATGTTCTTAAAACAACTTTATACATGTATTATAATTTAAGTGACATTAAATATTACGAAAGTATCAATTTATGCGCCTTTTTAAAATCACGGTTCCGAACGTAGTCGGATACCTTAAAAGGTCATTACAATGAATTTTTATTGCTATTTTTAGAGTTATAGATATAATGAAACATTAATACCGTATTTACATAACATTAATAAACTATGTAGGAAAAAAATACTCATATTTTAAAAGTAAAAGAAAAATTAACTAATTTCCTTTGACTTTTATGATTTAAAAACATTTATTTTGTCAAAGTAGATGCATGAGTTTAAATAACTTTGAAAAAAAGCCCATTATACCTCCATTAAAAACTGTAAATTTCAAGATATTTCATAAACTTATTTTTTTTACGAAAAAGGATGGTTTATAGAAAGTAAAATAAAAAAGACATTAAATTCAATAATTATACATATTTAAAGTATTTTGATTGATACTTTGAATCTATGGGTAGTTAACAAGGCTTTTCATAATGTCTTGATGAATATGAAGGCTTTCCCTTTAAAAAAATGGAGGCTTAAGATTTATTCATTTCCCCTTTTAAAAAAGTGGAGGCTTAAAAATTATTGTCAAAATATATGTTCTATATATAACTGTGTATAAAATATTTTCAATTATTCATTCATTTGCAAAACATTTCTGAAAAACTTATGTGTATGTAATGTGGTATTTGTAAAGAATTGTTTAAATCAGTTTTGTAAAATAATAATTTTGAAATGTAAAGGCTTAAAGTTTATACATTTGCTAAAAATCAGTTATCACATTCAGAGATGAAGGATGAAAAAAGTATTAAAAGTAATTTTTAAAATTATTAAAGTCAATATTAAAAAATATTTGATAGGACAATACACACTTTATTACTGTTGTTTAAGAAAAACATTAAAATTTTATATTTTATAATTAATGTTGTAAGGTGAGATAAAAATCACACATTGAGGGCATAGGGGCAACAAGTTTATAAAGATAGGGTTTTCTAACAATCAACTGAGTATAATTTGGTATTATGTGAGAATTCAGAAATGCAGCTTATCGTCAAAGTTGTTATATAAAATTTCAATAAAAAAGCTCCTAGAGTAATAAGTTAAGAATAAGCAAACAACAGTTTAGCTTTTTTAATATTGAAGCAATTTTTAAAATTTTATAGTTGAATCTGAATTGAAATTGCAATTGAATCAAACCAACAACTAAGAAAATGAACGCATTCACCATTATCTTTTAAAACTGGATGTGGAAATCCTCTTTGAAATTATTTACTTTGAAAAATTATTTTGAATTGCTTTGTATGATTTTAAAAATCGAAATCTTTCTTAAAAAATTGCCCTTTTTAAGAATATTTAATTAAATAAGCAAATAAAATATGAGTGAATCAATATTAATGTATGGTTACATTTGAGAGAATTTGTTGTAAGCAGAGAGAGTCCTTCATTTTTCAAAGAAGCCCATGAGAAAAAGACTACGTTCTTGATATATATAATAATCATTGCAATGAGGGAATATGACACATTATCACGATAATAAACAAACAATTTTCAGTTTAGTCAAGGTAACAAATGATGTTCATTCAGAAGTGTTGCCATTCACATGGCTAAAATAAATCTTGGAAGAATGTGCTTTTTTTATCCATTTTTAGTCCAATTAAGGTGCCGTTTGGTTATTATTTGAAATTAAGCGGTAAATCGAAGCTTTTTTTGAGAGAGAAAGGAGGAAAAACATGGTTGAAATGGATTGTAAAACATCAAAGGCTAGATAGAATTTAAACATAATCTTTACATTTTCTTAATAAATTCCCTACACGTACATCATTAGGGATTTGTAAAAGGTCCTCAGAAAGATGGAGGTAATGTGTTTGTTCAGGTACAGGAAATCTAAAAATAAAAACAAAACTCTGCCACTATTTACAGAGGTATGAAAGAAAACCGATGGAAAGGGCAAAGAATGAAATATTTAATCGAAGATAAAAGCTTAAAAAACCATTGGAATTTGCTGACAAATTCAAGAAAAAATCGCTAGAAGGATTAAGATTTTGCTTTTGAGTAGATAAAAAATAGTTTGAGAGAATATGAGTTTTAAAACCCCTCGTATCAAAGTTGCATGCAAAATTTTTGGCTTATTTCCTTATGAGTTCGAACTCCAAATCAAATTTTAAACAGATCAAAACTAATTAAGCCTATCGATAAGATATTGAATTCTAACGATTTTGTCTTATTTTTGACCACATTGGTTTGATTAAGAGAATTGTTAAGAATGTACGATACCGTTAACATTTTGATCTGTTCTCAAGGCAGGTGCAATTGAAGAAAGGACGATGGAAAGAAATAGCCGTGGAGATTTTTGCATGCTGACTTTCGGAAGAACAGGTTTGATTTTAGATAGTTTAGACTTTACTTTGGATAAAATGGACATTTTAGTTCGGAAAAGAACTGCCATTTTATGGAGGTACAGTATAACGTTAATTAGATGGCAAATCTTTGGACTCGCGAGGCATGTTCGCTGTAACACGCATTTGGATGTACAGGTTAGTCAGGCACTTTCGCTTTCAATTAAAATATAAAAACTTTATTTGCTTAAAAGTTAATTTATATAAAAATATTCTAAATAGACCAATTTCTTCCAAAATTTACTGTAAAAAAAAGTTTTACAATTTTGCTTTTAAATTTAATTTATGTTTACTTTGATTTTAAAAAGGTGCATTTTAATTTAAGATATAGCTAAAGTTTTAATATATATGCTGCATTTCTGAAGCTACTCTTTTTTCCTTTTTTTTTTTTTTTTTTTTTTACTGTATGTTCATGTCAAAGTTGAGGAAAAACAGGTATACATTTTTAATTTTATGTTGTTCTTTAAACTGTGACTGAGAAAAGGACAAAAAAAATAACAAACAAACATGTTGCAAGTCTTTAAATAAGTAAAATGTGATTAAAAATGGATTGAAGAAATTGAACATTGACAGAAGAACATCATCAGACATATTTGATTGATTGACAGACTAATGATATTCAATTAAGTCGGAACATTTAAGGGACATTTGCTAGTTCTACGAACTGAACATAATTGTGGTGATTCTTCCTTTGAAAACTTTTCTGTTCAGAAAAATGAAATAAAACATTAAAAAATATTTGTGTAAAATCTATTAGAAATTTGTGTGTTTTGTTTTTACTGAAAAAAAAAGCTTTTTGTATCAAAATGAAGTCTAATAAAACTAAATTAGAAAAAAAAATATTTGTTGTTAGTATAAAAAATTACTTCCTAAATCTGTATAACAAAAATATTTAAAAATATTATAAAAGTATGCATTTTGAGGGATATTTTGCAAATTTTTAAAGTAGCTTATGTATTTTGCTTGGGGAATTCTTAAATTAAAAAATTAAAAAAAAACTTTATGATTATGCGAAAACTTAGGAAATATAAGTTATATATGATTCTTACATTAACTCTTTAAAATTCAATGTCTTTAAAAACACAAAAGTAAAAATTTTAAAAAAATAACAATAACTGCTACCGAAAATAAAATAGAACTACCGCCTAGAATCATAATAATGAAATTACAATACAACAACTCAAAAGTAAAGTAAATAAATTAAAACAATATAACTTAACAATTCAACAAAAAATGGGGAAGTTTCCTTTTCCCGTTGGAAAAAAAAGTTTCAAACTTTCGCATTCAACAGCTAAACAAAGAGTTTAAAAGCCTCTTCACTGCATCAGTATATTTTGTAACAGTAGGGGATAAATATAACAAGGCACATTAACACGTTAAATGACTTAATCCCTCCTTGGGCTTTCAAAATCCCCATAAATTTGTTTAATGTCTTTTTTGATCGTTGACCGGCATACCGCGGCGAAACCTAGACCGCTAACCGCGTCAATAGGTTCTCTACCCCCGGGGAAGACTCATCTCCGTCGACGATTTGTTTATGTTTTTCTCCAACTCGCCTCAACTTGTGAAACAAGGTTGGGAAATTGACTTTTTATCATTCGTTCCCAAGTAGAAAAGAGACTGCTGTGAAGCACGGTATCGCGTTTATGTTTACGTAAACACTGGATAGTTTTTGCTACATTTTTTATGGTTAGGGCGGAATTTTTGAAGTATTCTGTTGAGTATTGCTGATAAAACAGGAAAACAAATGGTTTTGTTATGTTATATTTGATTTTCGAGTTTTGCTTGCTTGATTCGAAAGTCGGACAAATGTGAAGATTCGAGTGTTTGGGAAGCTTCATAGTTTAATTCAATTATTTCACAGCAAAACTTTTTTATTCGACGGGGGAGAATGAATAGTTTAAGGAAAATGTTAACCACGATCCATCTAATGAATTTTCTCAAAATTGATACTCCTGTGGAGGACTTTATGGTACTTACGATTATCTCAATATAATTTCAAAAAATGTATTTTTTAAAAAATATATTTTAACGTATGTATTTGTATCACGAAACGATGTACTGAAAACTAAATTTTATCTGAAATGGTTATCAAGTAGCTCTTAGTTTTTTTTTTTTTTTAAATCTGTTATGTATAGTAATTCCCCATTTTTGTTAAATATATTTTTATTAATAAACTTAAATATATAATAAATATAGTTAGATGTTATTACAGGATTTAAAATTAAAACCTTTCAGTTGCTTATAAAACCTCAATAATGTAATTCAACTGCTTGAACTAGACCTTTCTTAACAATTTAATTCACTTATTTATATTTATATATGTATACAATTGGCACATTAAATGAGAATATACTAAACAATATGTTCGTGATTAACCAAAATATATTTTAAGGAAATATATTTCATGGAGAATATAGTTCGAAGTATACTTTATAAGGAATCTATAAAATATTTCTATTAAGAATACTTTTGGGTGATGGTGATTTAGGTAAAATGTATTAATTTCAGATGACTTTTCGAATTAATTCACTTGTGATCAAAACTCTCTATTTTAAACTTATTTAAATTATTTTACAATTATTAAAAAATCACACAGATGATGGAGAAAACAATTAAGATAAATTCAGTTACCCGTATCGATATTATTCAGTAGATTATCTTTCGGAAAGCACCTTTATGTGAATCATTATAAATGTAACGATATTATGCTTTTTAGATGCCTGTAATTAATTTTACTTCATAGGCATCAAAAGCTATGGGATATTTATCTATTGATGTAAATGTCATGAATAAAATCTACAGAAAAATAGAGATTTTAAATAATATTTTAACTTTATAAAGCTCTCGTTACTTGACACTTTTAAAACAAGTTTAAGACAATTTTCAGAAATGATACTCTGTTTTTAAGAAGTAATGTTTAGAATTAATTAAATTACGTTAGATTCAAAAATTGGTTAGCAGTTTTTTATTATTATTATTATTCTTTTGGTACTGAAAAAAGAAATATATTTTTGTAATACAACATGACTATAAAGAAAAAGCATCCGGATTGGTTAATATTATATTTTTTTTCCTTTGTTAAAACTTTTAAGATTACAAGATGGAGAAAAATTGAGCAGGAGATTGCTACCTTTATTTCTAGAAAAATTCTTTAAAAAAACAAACAAAAAAAACCGAAAATGAAAAAAAAGCTGTGAAGAGAGCTTAGTAATCTAAGAAGCTTTTTTTTCAACAGTAGCTAATAAAGGGTGTTTTTTTAGAGGTATAGAACTTTAAATTGCAATAAAACAACGATGTATTATTCGATTGACATGAATTTTTTTTTATTCGAAAGATAATCTTGTGACATTACATTTTAAATATGATTTCTGGTATAGAACTGCCACGGCTGGCTCGGATGTAGTCCAATTTTCGATGCCTTTTTTCCAACATTTGTGGCCGTATATCGGCAATAACACGGCGAATGTTGTCTTCCAAATGGTCAGGCGTTTGTGGCTTATCCGCATAGACCAATGACTTCACATAGCCCCACAGAAAATAGTCTAGCGGTGTTAAATCACAAGATCTTGGAGGCCAATTCACAGGTCTAAAACGTGAAATTAGGCGGTCACCAAACGTGTCTTTCAATAAATCGATTGTGGCACGAGCTGTGTGACATGTTGCACCGTCTTGTTGGAACCACAGCTCCTGGACATCATGATTGTTCAATTCAGGAATGAAAAAGTTAGTAATCATGGCTCTATACCGATCACCATTGACTGTAACGTTGTGGCCTTCATCGTTTTTGAAGAAGTACCGACCAATGATTCCACCAGCCCATAAAGCGCACCAAACAGTCAGTTTTTCTGGATGTAACGGTGTTTCGACATACACTTTGTGGATTAGCTTCACTCAAATGCGGCAGTTTTGTTTGTTGACGTAGCCATTCAACCAGAAGTGCGCTTCATCGCTAAACAAAATTCGCTTATGAAAATCGGGAACAACGGCAATCTCGTTTTGGGCCCATTCGACGAATCTACGCCTTGCTTGATGATCGTTTTGATGAATTGCCAAACCAAACTGAGAATAAATCACTTGACAGCTGTTAAATCGGTCGCCATCTTGGAAAGTAATGCCAACTTAAACTTCTATACCTGGAAAAAAAACACTCTATATAAAGAAAAAGCATCCAGATTGGTTAATATTATATATTTTTTCCTTTGTTAAAACTTTTAAGATTACAAGATGGGGAAAAATTGAGCAGGAGATTGCTACCTTTATTTCTAGAAAGATTCTTTTTTAAAAAAAAAAAAAAAAAAAACCGAAAATGAAAAACAAGCTCTGAAGAGAGCTTAGTAACCAAAGAAGTTTTTTTTTTTTCCAATAGCTAATACTATGGAGAAAAGTCTTAAAAAATGTGGGAAAAAAACTTTTTTTAGTAATAAAAATTGTGGAATTGAAAAGGGTTCTTTATAACCTTTACTAAATAACCAATGAAAAATTTATACCACTCTTTATCTTTATTTCAGTTGTAAGATCTTCATTGCAATATACTTATTTTCATTTTATTTTATTAATGTGAGGATATAAAAATTGCAAAAAAAGCATCTTTGATGACTTTAATATTTTATATAAGTGTATTGAATATAAACCATTTTGAGGTCTTCGTTAAACTATTATAGTTAAATAATAGTGTAATACAATACTAAATGTTCTTCAATATACTTATATTATGAATCTGTACATAATTATGAATAGCTTGTAGTCAGGAATATCTAATGTAAAAATAAAAAAAAAAATCTGTTAATATGAAAGGGAAACAGACTAGATTAACATTTAATAATCGTCAAAAATTTCAACGTCCCTTGTTCGTGAGTAGCAATGTATTCTGAATCTTTTAATTCGATATATTTCTAAAAATATACTCGTTTCATCTTAACAATCAATAGCTACTTTGATTTTTAATATAACTGGAGAAATTTTTGTTTTAAGAGACTCATCAATAATTTATATCCTGACTTATTTTTAAGAAGCATCACTATTTAACAGAAAAGATGTCTGAAACTTGGTTAAGTTAGGAACAATGAGTTAAAAATGAAAAAAATTAAGAAATTGGCAAGAGTAATAATTAATAATAGAAATGAATATTCTGTGAGATAAGATTTTTCATAATCAAAAAATATTAACACTTTGATAAGGGAACTTCAAACCTCTTAATTTTTTAATGCATAAATCAGTTTTATAGATAATAGATGGAAGAAGAGACGTCTTAAGAGTTTTTGAGACCCTGGTCCCTGAGATATCTTAAGATTTCTTGATTTTCTGGGTCCCTACTTATAAAAGTAGATCTTACCTGTGACCTTTAAAGCAGGCAGTGTACAACATACATTGTCAAATACTCGTACAAAGGGTTATTTGAAATAAATCAATGTGCATGGCTCACAATCTCACAAATCTCGGCACAAACCAGCTTGACTGACGGTAGCTTTTTGACTAAATGTTTATGGTATTAGGCCTAGGCCTAGGCATGGACAACGGTCATGCCACTGCTGTCATTTGACATGTAGTTTGAAATTCCCCGTTTTTCGGAGAATATGTATGTGTGTGTGTGCCGGAATAATATCCAAACATTAAAATTATTCAGATCACGATCTTATTAAGAATGAGTCAGAAAGAAACAAGCACCACTCCCCCGAGGGTGAGGCCCTGGACCCAGGCCCAGTTGGCCCAGGCCTTAAGACGTCCCTTTATGGAAGAGGTAAATGCCTTATAGAAAGTAAAATGATGTTAATGAATGTATATTAATTATTTTTAAATGAGTTTTAAAAAGAATTGAGTTAGCAAAGGGTTGCTATTCAAAGTTATGTTCTAAAATATTCAGAATTGGAATTTCTCGCCTAAACACCAAATTTTTTTATAATTGCCTCTTTTTGGAGGCTTTCATATGAACTTATTTCCTGTGTAAGCATTGATGAAATGCGATTTTTTTCTGATTTTGTACCCCTTTTTCTTATAGCTCCCATAATGTTGCTAATATGTGATTTGTCTTCATCGAATCCTAACTAAGAGTTATAATCTGTTTAATCATTCAATTTTTTTAAAGTTTTGTTTAAATTTAAATAAGTTTGTGTCTTTTAACAAAATTTCGTTCTGCTACAACCATAATATCAATAAAACAGTAAATGATATCTTCAAAATTATCCGTTAGTTAGCTTTGAATAACTGCAGTTTAACAATTAATTATTTCATCGTGACTTTTTGTGACATTACCACACACAAAAAAATCAAACTTTAGAAATTAAGAGTGCAGAATTTTAAGGATAAAAAAACTTTCTTTTTAAATATTTTGAGTCATTTATTTGCATAGTTATTTTTTGAACGTGATTACTTTCTGCAACATATTTTTTTAATCAATATCTTCTCTAGAATTACATACATTTCATTCATCCAGAGGAAATAAGCTTTGTAAATTAATGAGAGGCGTGAAAATTGTGTAAAATATTTTACTAGTTACGCAACAAATTATTAAGTTTTGAAAAAATACTGTAGGACATTTTCTTTAAAAAAAGTATTTTTTTTTTTTTTTTTTTTGCCTGTCAACCTAAATAAAATTTTCAAATTTTAATATGCTAACATTATTATCAAAACTCTTAAGCTATAATGATTATTATTAATGATAAGGCATAATTTTATGATGAATATAAAGTAATAAAACCCTCACACATTATTGTTTTATTGACTCCGAGTGATATACTTTCAAATAAAGGAACTTTCCGATTTAAAATGGTGTTAGTTTTCTGTTAAGGTATCCGACTACTTGCGACAACTTTTTTTTTTTTTTTTTTTGAAAAAGGGAAATATGAGGATTTTTTTGTGATTTTTAGATTTATTTAGTATATTTTAAGGAAAAAATCTTAAAATTGAAAGCAGAAAAAAATTTATTATTATTAAAATGGGAAAAAACTGGTAAAAATGTACAAAAAATTACATAAACGGGGCCCGCTCTGTACAAAATTTTTATGAGAAAATTCTTAATTTTTCAATTTTGATGTGTTACTTTATTATTCGTGTTTGAAATGACCTTCAGGATAAGAGATATTTCAATTTTTACAAAACCTAGAGCACTTTATCTTAGTGATTATACGAAATTGCTTAAAAAGAAAGTGATTATATCCACATAAAGGACTGTAAATTTTAAAATAAAGCAGCGATTGATAAATCTGAAGATCAAAACACTTCTACTGTTATACATAACATACACAAAAAATTTCAGCAAATTATTTTCAAAACTTTTGAGCAATCGCTGTCCCCGTTTGAACTTTTCGCAAAAAACACATTTCGAGTAAAACGCATTTTAATGTTTGTCATCTTGTGTAAAAGTTATGGCATCTGCTTTTACTAAAACACTTGTAATTTTTGTTCTAGTGATTGGAAAATAAAATACTTGGTATTTTTATTAAGCTTATATGATGGCCTATAAAATAAAATCATAAAAAATATTTGTCAATTTTTGAAAAAATCATGATTTTAGGGTAGTCGGATACCTTAAGCTTACTATGACGGGTTTTCAACTAAATTAATCATAAGCAAAATACATTACACGCAGTCTACCAATTTATTTCTTTTAAAAGAGAGATTTCATTTTTATTTTAACTCTCTCAAAGTTTGAAAAATAATTACTTTAAATATCCTTTCATGTTAAATAAAAATAAGGAGTTTTTTTTTTTAAAAAAAATATTCTTCACGTGAAACAATATTTTAAAATTTATATGAATTTTAAAATACTGTTAACTAACAGCAGTAACTAAAGCATTTTTAGAACTGATTCAGCTCCATGTAAATTTTAGATTAAAGTGCCATAATGAAAGCAAGCAATGCACAAAAGGATATTTGAGTATTAAAATTATTAAACATGTTTCTGTCTTATATAATTACGTTATCGCTAATTTTTATAACTGTAGTTTTCTGTATGTAAAAAAAGTTCTATAAATTTAAAAATGGTTTAATTTAGTTAATATTTTTATTTATATATCGGAAAACAACAGTTAGAAAAAAACCTCCTCCTCTTCTTCATAAAACTAATTCATAGAAACTTTTAAAGTCGCATAAGATAACACACAAATATAATTTTGGTGCAACCTCTTCCTAAAGAACATATATTTCAGCCTAGAAATAAACGAGAAATTAATCACATAACTTAAGTAACGAATTTTATCAATAGAATAGGATTTCATAAAACAGCCACTATTTTACCATCCCGATAGTCTTCCATTTTCGGATTAAACTTGGTTTTATTAACTTACAGTAGTAATAATATCCACTACAAATTTAAGCTACATTGCTGGGAGCAACAACTAGTATAGAACATACGATTTAAAAGGAAAAATAGAATTAATAAAAATAAGATGAAATCTCGTAGCCTTTTTCAAATTACAAAGAACTTATTCGTTCCGCATACATTTCTTCTACACAGTTTCTAGTTCTTAGATTTTCTAAGACCTTCTTTAGTAGGATCACGTTCATTCCTTTGAGAATGGGTCTCATTCTTTATGGTTGATCGAATTTCTTATCTCTTTTCGGATTTATCGACTGTATAAAGAAAAAGACAAACCTTTCTAATATTTTAATAGGCAGAAAGCAAACGGCACGGTTGTTGATTTTCAGATTCACGAAAGCATGATTTAACCTCACTTAACAACCTTCCTTATTGATTTTCTTAATTCATCTATAATCAGATACTCTGATGTAGAGATAAGAACATCTGTGTAATTTATAGTGTGGTGACTGTACCCGTAGTTGGGATGTTGCATGATATCACTATAGGGAATGAAATTCTTTTCTGATTTCAATTTATTTTTTTAGAAAGAAATAGATATATTTAACTGTAAGTTTATGCATTGAAGAAAAATTTTAGTGCAGTTAGATAACATTTGATGACATTTGTAAAGGGTGTTTTTTAGAGGTATAGAACTTTAAATTGCAATAAAACAACGATGTATTATTCGATTGACATGAATTTTTTTTTTATTCGGAAGATAATCTTGTGGCATTACATTTAAATATGATTTCTGGCATAGGACTGCCACGGCTGGCTCGGATGTAGTCCAATTTTCGATGACTTTTTCCAACATTTGTGGCCGTAAATCGGCAATAACACGGCGAATGTTGTCTTCCAAATGGTCAGGCGTTTGTGGCTTATCCGCATAGACCAATGACTTTACATAGCCCCACAGAAAATAGTCTAGCGGTGTTAAATCACAAGATCTTGGAGGCCAATTCACAGGTCCAAAACGTGAAATTAGGCGGTCACCAAACGTGTCTTTCAATAAATCGATTGTGGCACGAGCTGTGTGACATGTTGCGCCGTCTTGTTGGAACCACAGCTCCTGGACATTATGATTGTTCAATTCAGGAATGAAAAAGTTAGTAACCATGGCTCTATACCGATCACCATTGACTGTAACGTTGTGGCCTTCATCGTGTTTGAAGAAGGATTCCACCAACCCATAAAGCGCACCAAACAGTCAGTTTTTCTGGATGTAACGGTGTTTCGACATACACTTGTGGATTAGCTTCACTCCAAATGCGGCAGTTTTGTTTGTTGACGTAGCCATTCAACCAGAAGTGCGCTTCATCGCTAAACAAAATTCGCTTATGAAAATCAGGAACAACGGCAATCTCGTTTTGGGCCCATTCGACGAATCTACGCCTTGCTTGATCATATTTAAAATGTAATGCCACAAGATTATCTTTCGAATAAAAAAAAATCATGTCAATCGAATAATACATCATTGTTTTATTGCAATTTAAAGTTCTATACCTCTAAAAAAACACCCTTTATAAGAGGAGACAAAAATTTTGTTGTGCTTTTGCATATCCAGTGTTATTCAACTTACGAACAACACATTATTGATAATGAGAACAGATTATTCAGTGATAATATTGACTGTCTTCGATAAATGCTACAGAATAGGATCTAAATTCAGAATACTTTTTCAGATATAAAACTAACTACTAGAGCATTAATATTATATTCTGGCTTTGCTATCCTGTGGAGAATCACCTATTTTATCGTTTTACTCATTTTTATCGTATTTGACACATTTTTTCTGTTATAAAATATGTTCCGCGTTTTTTTTCCTATACCGTAATGCTAAATGAGCTTTCCCTTTACATGTTAAAAGGAAAAACAAGTTATTTATGAAATATTTTGAAATTTTAAAAACACTATATTATAAACAAATGTATGAATTATAGTGTCATAAAATTTTTATAAAAATTGAGGCATTTTTTCTGTCCGAAAATAAGCTCAGCATTAAGGCTGTCTTCGGTTAATGTTAAAGAATAGGACCCGAATTAGGTACACTTTTTCAGATATAAAAGAAATGAAAAATTAATAATATATTAAGGCTTCACTATCCCTTAGAGCAGTGGTGCTCCGCAACCTTTTTATCGCTGTGGACCGGTCAACATTTGATAATTTTACCGCGGCCCGCTGAGGGTAGGACACGTTGATTGTTTATATTTTACATTGTTTTGATTTAACAATTTTAATTTAGTTACATTTAAATATGCCTTCAGAATAAAATATAGTTACACTAAAAATGAATAAAAGAGATTTAACGTGGATTTTAATGTGATTTCCGTGGAAAGTTGCGCAAATACGAGAGAAATGCACCACTTTAAATAAAATGGCAATAGTTTAATGCTCTTTAGGCGGCCCGGCACCATTTGATCCACGGACTGGTACCGGTCCGAGGACTGGGGGTTGCGAATCACTACCTTAGAGAGCAACATATTTTATCATTCTTCACTTTTTTGACCGAGCTGAGCCATTTTTTCTGACGTAAAATATGTTTCGCGTTTTTTCTCCGATACCGTAATGTTAAATGAGCTGTCCTTTTACGTGTTAAAATAAAAAAAAATAACAATAAAATATTCAAGGAATGTTTTTAAATTTTAGAAACGCTTTATTGTTAACAGATGTATAAGTTATAATCTTGAAAGTTTTCATGAAAATTGAGGCATTTTTCTGTCTGAATGTGTGCTTCGCGTTTAGTTCAGGCTCTCACACTTTTGCCGAAAACAGCCTTAAGTTCACGCTCTCGTACATGAAAACAGGAGACTTATGTCTGAAATAAAAACCCTTTGGATTTATTAGAGTATTAATATTAAGCGTAGATCACAGTTATATAGAGAAAATAAATATTATTATTAATTGAAACTTACCTATGCGGAAAAGATGTTCTATGACATGGAGATTAGGAGAAAAATAACTGAAAAATAAGAATTTCAAAATTTAATATTACCACAAAAGAGTTTAGTTTTCAAAAAAGTGTGAAAAGGCTTAATTTTGGTTAGTTGACTTTAGATTCAAAATAAAATTATTTTTCTACAATATAAATAACAAAAAAGATGGTTATTGATGAATGGGTAGTGAGAAGTGCAATGCTCAATGCAATATTTCATAACCTCAGCTCTCTCATCCCACAATGTCCAATCAGTTCTATCCAAGCTTTTTCTGTCTTTCACTTTATCGTACACTATCATGTCGACAGTAGGCTTTTTTAGAAACTAATTCAGAAGAAGCTGTTAAATGTACCTGGTGTTTTTTTTCTCTTGTAATTATTTAGAAAGTGTCCTCTCATTGCAATAAATGTTAAAAAGCTCGAAACTATCTATTTATCGTGAACAAAAATTACTATGACTTTTTACCATAAAAAAGTTCAAATACCTAAATGTCATTCCTCTTGCAGCAGTACTTAACATACACAAATTAATTTTTTTTTTATTTTCCCTTTCATCAATATACCAGAGAATATCTTTCCCGCATAGGTCTACTGAACATATATATGGGTTATACTTAAATTAGTATAAGTGAAGATCATTTTCTGTAATTTGCTTATAAATGATGCGCGCGCGCGCGAGTACATGCCAAAAGTATGTATTAATTTTGTTTGATAAGTAGGCATTAATTAAAATTGTTGTGTTAATTAAGTTAAATCTCTAAGAAACTATCTGAACACGTAATTTTGAAGCTGAAAATTTTTAAAATTAGCTCGAATATAACTAAACTTTTTTAAAATTTAATATAAACCAATGGTTAATTATTACTTTTCATGATTAAAAATTAATTTATATTGTATTGATTTCATATTTAAAGTTAAAATTAATTTTTAAATAAGAAGTAAAAAGTACAATTAAAACTTAATTTTATTACATGAATTATTTTATATATTTCCGAATTTTTAAAAGTAAAATTCTAGAAACTTTTGCCATTTCTTAAGCATTTTTCTTTTAACTCTGCTAAACCTTAATCGAATTTGAAACATTACTTTATTTCAATGATTATACAATCAAATAACCTTTAAAGAATTATTAACAGAAGTAGTAAAAGCATATCCGCAATAAAAAACAGAAACTTTTCTGCTTATAATACCGATCTGAATATTCAGATTCCAAAAAAAGTTGAATAATTTAAGTGGTTTGATTGGAAACGCCTATACTAATGTGAAAAATAAACTTTAAAAATTGGTTTAAAAAATGTTACTTTTATGCAAATTGTTTGTAAAATCTACAATTGTGTAGATAAATACGTTCTCTCTCACAGTAAATTATTTTTAGCCAAATAATTTTATATCAAAATTCTAGAACTCTTTTCAAGCAAAATTATTCTCATCTTATTTAATAGAATGATAATGTCAACAAATATTGTTTTTATAAACATGCATCGCTGTTTGGTAAAAAATAAGATATGTTTTGTATTATGAAATGGACGATGTAAAATATTGTCAAAAGTATACTATAATAAAAGTAGCGTTTTTCAATATCATCATATTGCAATGAAATTTTTAGCACTTTAAAGCTCATATTAACAATTACGCTTGAATTAATCTGCCTTTCTTCCATAATTAATACAATTCTGTTTGTGTCAAAGATAATTGTCGTTTCAAAAAAAATAGTTTAAAGTTAAAAAAAAAACCCGATAAATTTCGAAAGTCGAAAAATTATTTATACTAATTAAAATAAGCATAGTGATGGGTGTCATAAGATTTATTGTTATTTTCAATAACTAATATAGTTCTAAATTTTAAAAAAATTAATTTAATGATTTTATTGAATGAAGCTTTAATGATTTTATTGAAATATTTCCAACAGAAGTATAGCCCCTAGCAATATTAAATATTCATTCCCACATTTTATTGACGTAATTCTTAAAAATTTAGTTACATAAATTTGGATCTGTGTTTATCTCTGGTAAAAGTTTCTAGATTCTTTCAATGGAATTTTCATATAAAAAAATCCTTTAAGAATCTAAATGTTTCAAGTTTTTTTTAGATATTCAAACTGAAATACCTACTATAGAAGCAATGTATGGAATAATTATTTTAAATTGGTATATCTTAGCAGATATTAGGAAAAGTGGGGCTATGATTAATTACTTATCTCCCCCTTTTAAAACAATAATTTAAATGCATTTAGCGTTACAAACTTTGCTTCAGTTTTGAGCCTTCTACTCTGTTTTGCTTATTAATCACAGAAGTAAAAGTTAACACTCGATTATAAGGAATTAACAACTAATTTTTCTAATTTTTGGCATTGCCAGATAGTTTAATTCAAGAAAGAATTGGAAATCGTTTACTCTAAAAAAATAAACAGTTAATTTACAGAAACATACGAATATAAATAAATACAGATGAGAGTGAAGGGCGTTGTAAAACTTCTTTGATGGACCACAAAACATTCGACAGTAATTAATTCTACTGTAAAACTCTTACAAATTCAATTAAAAGCACACACACAGGTGTCAAACTATTTTTTTCGGTTGTTAAGAGTTAAAAATTATCTTCGAGTGTAAACAATGTCGAGTGTTTTGGCTCGTCTCCGAACGGATTCTTCTTTTTTTTTCACACCGCAACTTAAGAAGTCCTCAGATAGTTAATGGTAGATTACTAAACTTTAATGAATGGGTTTTATGCAAACTAATTTGCTTAAAGAATACGACATAAATCATGTGAACGTAATTAAAATTCAATTCAATAAAATTAAGGCTGTGTTCGGCTAATGTTAAAGAATAGGACCCAAATTCGGAATATTTGTTCGGATATAAAAGTACTCAAACATTAATATTATATTCTGGCCTCACTATCCTGTAGAGAGAATCGCTTATTTCATCATACTACTCATATTACTGAGTTGGCACATTTTTTCTTTTATAAAATGTGTTTTGCATTTTTTTCTCCTATACCATAATGTTAAACGAGCTTTCCTTTTACATGTTAAAAGAAAAAACGAATTATTTATGAAATATTTTGAAATTTTAAAAATACTATATTATAAGCAAATGCATGAGTTACAAGGTCATAAATTTTTATGAAAGTTAAAGCATTTTTTTTCTGTCCGATAATGTGCTCCAATTAAAGTTCATGCTCTCATGTATAGGGCGAAAACAGACTTAAGAAAGAGCCTACGTAATTTTTATGTATTAGAGCATTTTCTACCCGGGATTTTAAACTGTAATTTAAAAAAAATAAGTATTGGATGTACATGCAAAATCAATAATGTAGTCGTCCCTGTATGAAGAGGAAAATTCTACATTTCATAAATATTTCAGGTTTTAGGTATTTCCTTCTGTGTGTTTGTCTCATTAGGAAAAAGTTCTCTACTGTTGATCAAGAACAGATAGTACAGTCCCTATTGTTGTCTTTTATTTCTTTGCGCCTATCTTTGGCTGAAAGCGTTAGATCATGCAAAGGGGGTATCGGGAAAAAAAACGCAATTGCCTGTTTCATCAAAACGCAATTTCATTACATCAAGTCAGCGTGTTCCGATGTTTGGAGGGTCTGTTTACTCTTATAAAAACAGAACCACGTGGTAACGTCAGAAAAGGAGAGATCGATTTTCCGGCTTTCATCCTCCCCCTGAGCCCCCTTTGGGCTAGCTGCGTTCTCAGCCGCAATATTTCTCAGTAAAAGGCCTTTTCATTGATCCCCTATGGCAATACGTAATAAAAAAGTAATCGAGAACCGTTCGTGGCGGTTACTGATAACAGCACTTCGGAAACGACTCGGTCTTTATTTGAAAAGAATTATTCCTGAAATGCTGCGAAAGCTTGTTTATAAGGACATATTTTTTTTTTTTTTTTTTTATTCTCTTACTGGAATTGTGTTTTATGGAAAGCGGGAATAAGACAATGGAGTTCGGTTGTGAAGACTTGTTTCGTACATAATAAGATGACACTAAAGGAAATTCACATTGTAGGCAGCAAATTAAAATCAAAATATTCGTAAGAATCAAAGCATAAGTTGTATATATTACGAACAGTATGAAAACAATAATATTCAGAAAGAAATTAATTGTGTGTTTAATTTCGTGATAAATTTACCTGTTTTTTATTGTATCGCTGATTAATTTATTATTTGCCTAAAGTCAATTTATGTGAGTATATAAGTAACATAATCGCTTAAAATATTTATTTAATTCGAATGCTGTTTGAATCATTTCATTTATTGTACCACCAATTAGATGGTTATCAGTTTAAGATAAATAAAGGGGTTTTTTTTGGCATTTTTATTACTTTGTTACACAATTACTCTCGAAAAGTTTAAAATAGGACGCTTTTTGGCTCACTATTTTTCATTCCGCAATTCTAATTGAATTTTTGTATTCCGAAATTTAAAAAAAGGTCAGTAATTTTAACATTTTCCATTTATTATTAAAAGACAACCTCCCCCTCCCCTTGATAGTATACGGGATGACCCTCTCCGATCTTTAGCACACGCCACTTTAAATAAATTTATTCATTTCCCCTATAAAAGATTTTTTTTTTAAAAAAAATGAATATTACGTTTTAGTGTACAATACGACAATCTAATAATTAATTTAAATTGCACTTATATTTTTATATTTTGCAAAACAATCATTCTGTTGTTATCCTTATCTAATACACTCAAAGCAACCGCATAATCACTCACTTGAACTTCAAACTGAAGCAATTGATTAAGGTAACCATATTCTGTCTACTCACTTTAAGAAACAAACCACTGAGACAGAAGCAGAGAAAAAGAAAAGCTAGTACACGAGAATCATCTGTATAGCTTACAGAACATATTATTATTCATGCAAGACATGATGGAGCCTGAGCGGAGGATCTCTAGTGTAACTCAAAAAGTCCTTTGTTGCGAATTGGACACATGCCTAAAATTGCAAGCTATTCTTCGCAAATTTTACAAGGGTGTATTTGTCTGTAGATAAGTTGTTGTGAGAAAGACGTAGTTGCCAAAAAAGCGATGCACTGAACAAAAAATAACTTGAACAGCTGATGTTTGAACTTTATGATGTTTCTTTCAACAAATCTGTGATTTTGAAACTGGTTGAAAATTCTCAGATTTTCTCAGACAGGGAAAAAAAATTAGGTATTTATAGAAAGGATTAAAACAAAAAATGTAGCTAAGATAAGCGTATAAATACGAGTAGTAAGTTAAAAATAATTACGTTGCTTTTTTTAAATTTGAAATAGTAGGATACAACGAGACATTTTATGTTTGAAACTGAAAAGCATTTTCCCAAATATATCAGTCCCATTCTTTTAATTTAAACTTTCAATAATTTTAACTTGTTCTCTTTCGATATTTTTAAACAAAATTAACAAAAATATTTAAGTTTATGACATAAAAGGAGTAATTACAAGGTCTATGTTCAAAAAGTATCCGATCTTAGACCAGAAAAAATATCTTAGTTACTTCGCGGGATTGAGATCAATTCTCACATGTTATAACTTTAATCTCCAAATGATAGTTTGATCTATTCAAAAAGAACTACGGTTTTGCAGCAGGACAATTATTAAACAAAAGATGCAGTCGACTGGTTAAAAGAATTGGAAAAGATTTTGTGCCATACATATAAAATCGCTTCAAATTTTCGGAAAATTGATTAGCTATAATTACTAAATTTTCATGTTTAAAAAAAAATCTTTTCTCCTCCTTTTTTGCGTAATACGAATGAATATTTCAAGGATCATAATAATTTATCTATTTATAATGGTTCGTGCTACAGAAAAGCGAAATTTTAAAACATTTAATGAAAACATGATCAAAATCTCCACTGAGTTGCATTTTATGTTAGGTTATCTTCGCAAAATGTACGACAGCTTGAACTAAACGCGGAATGCATTTTCAATAAGAAAAATGTCTCAATTTTCAAGAAAATTTTTAACGTTGCAATACATATATCTGTTTATAACATAATGTTTTTAAAATTTCAAACCGTTCCATAAATAATCAACTTTTTTAAAAAAATTAATATGTAAATGAGTGGATCATCTAGCATTACGGTATAGGAGAGAAAATGTGATACACATTTTTGACAGAAAAAAATAATCAACTTAGATTAAAATGAGTTGTATGATAAAGTATGCTACTCTCTCTCAAAAGGGCAATGAAGACAAAATTTACTATTAGTGCTGGAGCACTTTTACATCTAAAAAGATATTCCGAACTTCGGTCCGATTCCTTTACATTACGTGAAGACAGCCTTAATAAATCTTGTTGATTTCCGACGTGGAATCAAAAAAAATTCACCAAGTTATTTTGTTAACTGAATGTAACATTCATTTCGTATTAATCACAAAGTTTCGTGTTTTTATTACTTGCATTTTAAAAAGGCAGCTTCTTAAGACTGTTTAAAATATTTAAGTAGCATGCTGTATTTCTTTGAATGCAGTACTATTACTGAATGCATTGTATTCATATTTAAAAAAATATTAAGTGTACACTCAGTTATGGAAATTGATAATAATTTCATATATTTTTTGTGACATACTTTCCTCAGAAGCATTCTGAAATGTGTCAGAGCTGCTTTTTGAAAGATATGATTACCATTATCAGTTTTTCTTCACTACTTCTCTTGACCCAATTTTTTCAAATATAATTTTATATATAGCCTTGAATTTTTTTCTGTGTCTTTGAATTGTAAATTCTTAAAGAAAAGAAGTTTATAGAAATAGACGTATATATATATATATATATAAATGAAAGTTTTGCGTATAAACAACTGCTAGATTAGGTTATATAATGTTTAAAAAGAAATAGCGATGAGATGATTAAATAATTGGAAGAACTCAAGAAGATAAGGCGTACGTGCGGTCGTCAGACCATTGTGGTCAAGTATTACTTTCACACTTACAATGTGCGTTCTAAGTATTTGAAGGAACTAGGAAAAATATTCATCAATTTTGATAGACAAAAAAGAATCAGGAAGGAAAGAAATATACAACGGATAAAAACATTAAGGACGCCGATTCTTTCCAATCATTATATCCTGTTATTTACATAATTTATATTTTTTAAGTTATGCAAGAAAAAACTTCAATAGATTGAACCTTTCCCCTTTCACTAATTCCGCATTTCCATACCTTCTGTAAAGTCACTTTCAATTTATTCATGAATTATCAATAAAGGAAATAAATTAATTGTAAATAAGATAATTTTGTTGACAAATAGCATCTTATGTTTTCAAAATGTAAATCCATCAAGCTAAAGTCTCAATCAAGCATCTCACAGTGGCAGTTTTCTCATAACATGATGTGATGATCATTTTTTTTAAAAAAAATACGTCTTCATCGTGCTGCTTCAGTGATAAAGCATTGAAGCATGCATTATATATTATACCATACGGCCCTCACCTTTTGTAAGCAAAATCTACACGAATGCTGAAGGGTTGACAGAATGAATTGTATTTGATTGTACTTACAAGTTAGAATCGTCAGAGCATAGATTAAATTACTTAATATATCTCAAAAGGAATGACGAATAGTCTGTCTGTCACCGCTTTCTTTTCAGACGGTGAACAGACAGTCTTAAATGTTGCTTCCATGGAGTAATTCCATTATTAACAACAAACGTTGCATTTGTCATGTCGAAGTATTTTTGAATAATTCTGACGCTTTTGAACAATGCAGCACTTAATTTGAATATAGCATGTTAATTTGATTTATCTTTTAATAATAATTTGTTATGCTTGGGTCCTTATTAATATTTAGTAATAATATTATCGTATTAATATTTATTGCGTAGTAAAAAGAGATGTCTCTGGTTATTCAGTTGCGGGTATCAGCTCACTGTGTCATTGTAAAATGAATTATTAAAAACTCAATAATACAATTCTTTCTTGTTATATAAGCTTAACTTCAATATTAATTTCCACTAGCGCTGTGTTTTTTTTTTAAACATTCTATCACGAACATTGGTTTTGTGCTTTTTTTTTATTAAAACTGATATGAAAATTTATTTCCTTTATTTATTTATTTATTGCGCTTAAACATTAAACTCAAATTTTTTGGTCATAAATATAGATTTTTTTTTCACTTTGTGATCCCTCAAAATATAAATAAAATGTGTAATGAAAATTCAAAATATATTCAATTTTTTATTTTCGAAATATTTTGAGGTCTACATTTATCATTATTTAATTTTGTATCTAAGTAAACTTCTATGGTTCCCAAACTTCTGTACTTGCCTAAAAATTTAAAAATAAAAATATGAAAATAGTTTAACTAATTTTGTTTTTCACATATTCCTTTCTGTCTTTTTACAAACATTTAGGATAACTTTTATTTAAATAATAAGTGTTAATTCACATATGAAATTCTCTTTCATTATCACTTAACATATCAGGAAATTTTGATGGATTTACTGGCATTCCATAACTTTTTTTGGTTAATAAAAAAAACTTCAAAATTATAATTTGAATCAAATTAGAAAGCTACCGGTAAATTAATTTTATAGCTAAAGCCTCTTTTTTTGTTATCATTAAGTCATTCCTTATTATCCCTTTTATTATCATCAAGTCATTCTTTATCATTCTTTATTATTACTTTCATTATCATTCTCAGTCATTCTTTATCATTCTTTATTATTATTACTTTCGTCATCATTCAGTCATTCTTTAAGCAAAAATTGGTAATTGTAAAATCCCTCACAAGGAATACACAATATTATAAAAATTTGAAAATAAAACAGGTTTCTTTTTGAACAATGCTTAAAACTTCAGAATATCAAGCTGTTTTAACCTATTCCTTCTCCGGAAAATATGTCAGAATAATGTTACAAAAACTAGATTAGATTTACTTATTCTGAACACCTCCCCCCCCTCTTTTCCGTCTGCTTCTATTCAATATCATATTAGAAGTGTATTTTAACCAGAAAATATAATGTGTTTTAAAAATAAGTTTTTAATATGTAAGTAATGTATATACGCTGCCAATTTAATGTAAAATTTACCTAGCACTTTTACACGTCTAATATACAACTACATTATAAAAGTGGAGCACACTTTTACACGGTTTTGCGCCTCGTATTTTACCATTTGTGCCCTATTGTCGATTATAAAGACACACGCACACTTGACTTTCGTTTTTCCACCGTTTATTCTCTGCGTGTTCCCTGAAGGTCACCTAACTTTTGCTTCATGGTCCGTTGGAAACCAGCCGTA
The DNA here is from genome assembly GCA_019973935.1 of Trichonephila clavipes. Lineage (NCBI taxonomy): Eukaryota > Metazoa > Arthropoda > Arachnida > Araneae > Nephilidae > Trichonephila > Trichonephila clavipes. The sequence goes on from BMAU01012716.1 coordinate 222,265, forward strand.
CGAAAAAATGGTCGATTATAAACTCGCAAGGTAAACGCCCATGATCGAAAAATCATATTACCGTTTGCATTCATCACGATAACCGTAGAGCTTGGTATTTGTTTCCAACAAAAGAATACAATTCATTCGGCTAAAAGAACAGACATTTTCAGAGACTAAATTTATTACTTGGTTTTCAAAATAAGCACGTGGTGAAAGCCGTAAGAAAGACAAATGCCATTTTTATGTACTGAGACAGCAAGCTGTTGATGTTGAAGAGGAAAATTTAGTTAACTCATGAAATACTGTACATTGAAGTATTTTCAAGTATAGTAAACCCCTAAGAATAATTTTATGGAGGTTTTTTTTATCATTAAAGTAATTATATGGCAGTGGTGAAGGGAAAAGCGTTTATATTTTACTAAAAACTGTCTCTTTAGTGTTTTTAGCATTGATAAATCCCCTTTGTGTATTTTTTGAATATATTAAAATAATGGGTTAAAAAGTTTGAAGAAAAAATATTTTTTTTAAAGAAGTTTAATTATATTTCTAGAAATGGTACATACAGTATCAGCTTATTTTCAAGTACATGTTAATTTTATAGAAATCTATATAAATCAGTTATTTTATTAACCAAAGACAATTAATTAAGCAATAAATTATGTGATATAATTTACTGTAAAAAAATTTTGCTTTTCTAAAATTATGAGAATAAAATAAGAGGGTGCTTAAATGATTGATATTAACTGCAACAAAGAATAATAACACATCATACTGTTTAAGATAAATTACAATATAGTTTTCAAGCCTTAACTTTAAAAAAAAAATTTTAACAAATATTGAACGTCGTTTAACGTACAAAAATCATAAAATATTCAACCTATGAGAATATTTTTAGTTCAAACATTAATATTAATTATTTCAGATTATAAAGTTTTCAACAGATAATTTCATGTTATTTTGTTTCTAACTGTTTTAAAAGATAAATTAAGTAAAAGTAAGATAGTATACAAAAAACTTAAGAAATTAATAATGTTAGAACTTAAACATAGTAATGATTTTTCTTGTCGGTGACCTGTTTATTATATATTTACTTATCTTTGGTGAATTGTTCTAAAATAAAAGAAATGAGAAATTATATTCAGTTTCACAGTTACATATATTTTACTGATACTCGTAGATCAATACGAAGTATATTTTTGATTTTTCTTGAATATAGGTATCCAAAAGTAATTAAACTTTTCGGTATCAAATAACCACATGCGTACCATTCTCCAAAACCTTTATTTTAAAATCGGATGCAAATTATGTCCTAAATTTTGTGTGTTTTGATGAAAACCACAAATAGCTATCATTTAAATGACATTTTCTCCTCTATTTGATTTATAACGTCAAAATAATTACAACACAAAAGTAATTATTGGTAAAAGTAGTTTCAAGCAAGTAATGACTTTTAGGAACGTTGTTTAATGATCATCAAGTGAACTTTTAATTCGAAAGATTCATTGTTCTGTGTCAGCCAGTTTCATCGCGGAATGGGAATCATATGATATTTATCTCTTCCACCCCCCAATAACATGAAAATTTAAATTAATACTTCAACGGAGAACGAACGAACCCAAATCGCTTATCTGTGCTTAAAAAATCATTTTCGTTATGTCGGTAAGGATACCTGCATTCAAAACAATTTCAGATTAATGTTGTTGTGAATTTATAGTAATGTTTACAAAATGTCATCTAAAATTCATTGAGGTAGAGTTCAAATTTAGTAAAAAGTATATTTGTAAAGACACATAAAAATAATGCGTTTTATACATTGTAATGATTCTTCAATTTACGTTTTTATTGAACATCGTAGCAAAATGTTTTGAAATTTCTAATCAGAAATTGCGCTGTATACACAATGTACAATTTTTAAAGGTCGGATATTTTAATCAACTTAAAACGTTTTGCATTTTTCAACTTTACATAATTCATCCATTTTGTCCTTTATGCCATGTAAATTTTACTTTAGCTTATGTTTTTTTCATTTGCGCTATTTGTAACTATAATCCATCTGATTCGCAAAATCCATATTTAAAAAGTAAATTGAGCTGTATATATTTAGGGGATTTTCAATTAGTATAGATTTTAAAATGTACTTTGAAGTAATTACTTGTTATTCAAAACATTTTAATTGTTGAAGAGCTGCAAATGACAATGTCGTTTTTAATTATATTTTTAACTGAGTAAAATATATTAAAGAAAGAAAAAGAAAGTTTAATTTTCCGAATCAGGAGTTAAAAAATAAAGAAAAGGCTTTATTAATGTGGATTTTTAATTATTTTAACCTCGTATGGAATTATTAAAAGAGATTTATCTCGATTTTATGTTGAAAAATAATCGAATTAAATTAGAATTATTATTTTGACTCCCATTTTTTAAAACTAAAATGTAAACCGTATTTAAGAAATTAATCATAGAAATCATTCTAATACAGTCTTGAAAGGAAGTATATAAGCTATTTTTGCTTAGTATAATAGTATTATTCATTACTTAGGGTCGTAATACCTAAACAAAAAATTCATAAAGTCATATTTTCCTTGTGTATTGCAACAAGAAATTTTATCGATAGAAAATTTGTCAAATATATTTTGGTATACAAAAATAAACTGTTATAGCTCGACATTCAAAAGAAAGATCAAATTTAATTAAACAATCAAAAGATAGAAAATGATCTTATAAAGGTTAAATTATATAATTTAAAATTTTTAAAAAATCATGATTATTTATATTCATAAATCCCAGAAAATATACATCTCGCTGAAGTTGGAAAAATATTTTACTATATTTGTACAAAGCTTCAAGAGTTCTTTTTCTCTTTTACATTGCCATTTAAATACTTTCTTCCTTTCCCATAACTAATACGGGTATAGGTATAACATATATTATCATGCTATACATTTGTTTCTAACTTCTACTGATGTTTTCCGCCTAAAAGTATCAAGCTTACTAATTAGGCAACAACATTTCTGAAGAACAGGGTAAATAATTTCAGAAGTAATACCTGTGAAGTTAATTATCCTTCTTTCATTCAACGCAGGAATCATAATTCAAAACTTTTACACAAAATTTCGATTTTTAAAAACTTACTTGAGAAAAAATTGACTGGGCTGCTACTGAAAAGCTATAAATGGGAGTTATGTTCGAAGGACTAGAGCGAAACTTAGACATAATTTTTGTAGAAAAATTAGTTCATGCATAAAAAAAAATGTCGATACAAAATTACAAACATATTTTCATTAAAAAAATGTAAGGTGGTACAGCTTTGAAAAACGATATTATTAATGTATTGATGACAACTGCGCCCTGCGAGATAGAAGTAAAAGTCTTTTTTTTTTCAAATTATTTCAATTCTGGCATATCAATTTATTCAATTCAAGCAGCATAATTGGATAGTTCGAATCAAATCATTAGTTTATGTCATCATTATAAATTGATACAATTGATATGAACAGCTATCGCTAACCCCTCTGAGGGACTCTTTGCGGGAGCTCCTGTACAGCCCTGATGCTCCCAGAATAGCAGAGGCAGTGATCAAGACTTTCGACGGAATTTAGTGATATCTACTGCATTTATTCATGGACACGAGAACAACAACAGCTATCGCTAACATAAGCTAAAATGTACTCGTAATGAAAGAACTATATTTATTCTAGATAATCTTGTACAAGTTATTTAATTAATATATTCAACAAACATCACAATTTTGTTCTTCTTTATTAAAATAATTGATAATTTGTTTTATGAATACGAAAACCCTGCAGGACTTAGCTATTGCTATTTGATTACATAAACTTTAAAAGTAATATTTGACATTTGTTTATTTGTTATTTTGTTTATTTTTCTAGTTATATTTCAATTTTTATTTTCTCACCTTTTTAATAGATATTATTCATGAAACATTAGGATAAATTCTTCTTTAAATATTTAAAATTTGTATTGGTATTATTAGTTTATTATGATCTTTGGTAAAATACATTAAGTAAAAAGAGAACTGTGTAAATGTTTGAAAGTTAAGGTTCATATACATATTATATTTCACAAGATTTTTTTTTGAATGAGCTATTTTTAAAAAGTAATATTAGTTCAAGGATGATCGTAACTCTTATTTAACAGCCCATATATATTAAATACTCCAATATATTCATTATTACACTTGAACAAATCATTTTATTAGCATATTAGTAGAAAACTCTAAGTCTTGAACTTTAAGTGCATAACTAGGTATAGAAATAATGTTGAATAATATGCGCAGGAAACATTGATGATATTAAGAATTATAGAAATAAGAATTTTTATCTTGGTTCCTTTACTTAGAGATTTTTAGACTTTTGAATCTAAGTATTGATATAAAGATTTTCCCCATTATAACACTATCAAATACATAATATCTATTAAAGTACTCCTATATTATCATTTATTTCAGAGGTTCCCAAACATTTTTGCCTCATAGACCCCTCGACAGGTTTTTTGGCTTGGGGTAGACCCCTACTTACCTAATATTAAATTTTTGCAAATTCATCAACTTAAATGAGTTTTTGATAGCAGGTATAGAGCTGCATTCTTAAAAGATAAAAATTTTTAACTGTAGTGAAGTATAATGTTTAAAAATTAAGAAAAACACATATAATTAATTAAATTAAAATTTAATTAATGCATAAAATAACTTAAATAAAATAACTGAGCAACTAACAGATGCTTTTATAGTGGGAGGGATTAATATGGGGGTGTAACAGCAAATTTTCAACATTTGACATCAATCTTGTCAGGTTTAACCTTTAATATCTCCTCTGTTAATAGTATCCAGACTTTTTTCTTTCTTTTTGTTTTGGAGAATGGCAAGCGCAATGAAACTTCTTCTCAATCGGAAAAACAATTGAAAACATTTTCAAGATATTCCATAATGTGGAATAAATAACAGGTATATCTTTTTAATGTCAAAATTGTTGTCATCCGTTTATAAACTTAACTTTAAGATCTTAGTTAGTACCTAGTTCTTGTAATCGGAATTTTCTTTTTGAATGTGACTATATGAATTTATTGCCAACTGTGGTATTACGATAGTCAAACAATTTTCAAACCTATTTTCAAAATCCTAAAAAATGGGCATTTAAATGTTGAAAGTTGGTTAAAACCCCTTTTTCCTGGCAGATTGTCCGTGACAATTGTGAAACTGGGAAAATTTCAGATGTCCAAGACTATACTCCTTTAGCTTAATTCTGGCCCACACAAGAAAGGCTGAAATTTGGTCCTTATTTTAAAAATATTTATGCTGTCACCTTAAAACTGCAAATTAACTTCATTAAATTTATTAAATAAATCTATTAATAGGCAAGTCTGGTTTCCACTTGATTAAATTTCCTTTAAAAATTAAAACACGATCCGGTTTAATGAGAGTCACTATCGTAGACCCCCATTTACACCTCATGGACCCAAAAAAATTTTTTCACTGGCGTGGACCCGTTGGAGGTCTATATAGACCAATTTGGGAGTCATTGACTTCTCTCTATCCGTTTGGATCTAAGTTTCCATCTCGAGTTAGATATAAATGGTGATTTGTAATTCTTTCCATTTATTTCAGAGTTTTTTCAATATATCTTTTGGTGATTCAGCATTATATATTTTGAAAAATGTCATAATCGTTATTAAGTAGTTATCTATGTTTCAGATAACATTTATCTTGTCGTCATGTGAATATGTATAACACAGATACAAAACCTCTTACAATTGAAATCCTCAGGGAACAAATAAATAAAACTGCATTCATGTGTGATTTCAATAAAACTTAACGTAGTTTGGCTTTAAAAAATGTTTTAAACTTTTTAATGCAATATTACGGTGAAGTTTGGATTTAAATCAATTTAAATATGCCTAATTCTCACTGCAGTTTTGTGCATATCTGAATATTCAAAATGAATGTAAAAGTTTCTTTTTTTCGTTTGTGTTAATGATTAGGAATTACATATTTGCTTTCAAGCAACTTTATTTATTTTTGAGTCTTTATTTAACGGATAGTGGCCTTAGATTGAGTCAAATTCCGAAATCAAACGAAGGAAACTTTTCTTACGCTGTGTAAAATGTTTCTAAGCTTTTTCCTAAATTTGAATACATTTATTTATATATGAATATATTTTCTTTCAATTAAATTAAAAAACCTATGGAATAAATTTAAAAAAATATGTTTGGAAATCAAATATGTAACCACTAAAAATAGGGGGAATTAAAAATATTTTACAAAAAAAAAAAAAAAATGAACCTGTAGGCTTTTACAGTTTTTTATTTAAAAACCATTTAAACTGTTTGACAATTTAATAATAAGTTATAAAACTTAAAAAATATAAAATCAGTTCAAACATCAAATAGTTGTTGTAAATGCTATTTCTTTTTTTAAAAAAATTCCATCATATTTTAAAATTTAAAAAAATAATTATATTATAAAAATAAGCAATTAAATATAATTGTGTAGCAAACAGTAATGAACTTAATGCTAGTGCGCAAAAAATGTTACTGGGTATTTAATATATAATTATTAAAACTTCATTTCATTTATGTGCTTTGTAATATTCAAGCCAATACAAACAGATAGTAAAATGAAGCCCAAAGAAGTATTGAAAAAAAAAATCGTTTTACCAGAATAAATGTTGAAAGGAAAACCCACATTCATTTCCTCTAAACTGCTAACACATTATCTTGAAAATGAGAATTCTAATCTTAATAAGCGATCAAAGAAAGAAAACCCTAAATAACACGTTACACTTGTTTAGAAAATTCCATTTTTATTTTACACCCGAATCTTATTTTTTTCAAAAAGGCAGCTGAACACCAACTTCTGTTGTGTCACAGCGTAGTAGAGAGTTCGGCTGGCTATAGGATGCATTATTAAGCAGTTTCGTGCCACATGTGACCTTGAATGCCAGAAACAACCTTTCATGTGAGGCCCCCCCTTCAGATAATAGCCATGCAATCTTAAAATAAAATGCATGAGGCTTGAGACTCTGGACATTAATACGCCATATGATAATGGAGTATTTGCTGCTATTGAAGGAGAATGAATGTTTTGACGCGTATGGAAGTTACCGTTACCGATGAAGAGAATATTATACGGTTTATAAAATGGAAGTTTCTTATATTATTACGAGTTACCCAAATTCTTTTCTTTTTTTCTTTTTCTTTTTCTTTTTCAATTTCAAGTTGCTCACATTTTAAAAGACAGCTTCCTTATTCGATTGTAGTTTTCTGGCAACATTTCTATTGAATGCAATACACAGAAAAACTAAAAATATTTTTAAAAACAAACCTTTAAAGCTGCCACGGATATAATTTAGTAATTAGAAAGCATCACTTCATGCTATTCATTCAATTCAAATATAGCAAAAAGTTAGGGTTTACAAGTTTTATAAATCTAACACACAATCTGTTTTTAAACTCTTGAGTAGATGGTTACATATAGGTTATCATGGACAAATCCAATTTTATGTATGAAAATATTCATTTTTAAATAAAAAGGATGCTTATAAAATGTAAAAAACATCAATTTGTAGCAGATCTCTTAGCAATGATATAACTAGTACCTAAAGGTACACTTCAAACTATAAAATTTAGGAAAAACTAATTCAAGTATACTAATAAGTTTAGTACATATTGAATCCACACTAGCACATAAAAGTTATTCCGTGTTTTTCAGATGTGTTTTTGTAAAATATTTTCTAAAGCCAAAAGTAGTAATATAGCTGGTTTAGCTTTTTTTTATTGAAAAGAAGCAACGAAAAAAAAGAGAGATAAAAAAAAGAATGATAACTTTTTAAAGAAAGAAGGAATCTTTTTAAAATAGCAACAAAAAAAACTTATAATTTCTAAAAATATTGATGTGAAAGGAGTTTTTACATTCTTATATGAATTGAAAAATGTGAAACAAAATAGGAAATTTGTGTGTCTAGTCTAACTCAAGAAAAATCTCTTTGAAAAATAATATAATAATTTTTTAAAGCATTTATAACAGAATATAGCTAAGCTATTTAGTACAAAATTAGTAAGATAAGAGGCATCAAGATAAATCTATAATCTATTTATATCATTCTTAATATTTATCGAACAAGAGAGGATTTGATAGGTATAAGAGTATAAACACTTTTCCCATATTTTAGAGGTTTATATCAATTCAAGATTATAATTAATGGTTTTGCAATCTTTTTAGAAACTGAATCTATGCAGCCTTAATAGAATAGACCCTGAATTGTCTATTTTTTGTCCACTATGAACTTATCTCTAGTTCTATCCGAAACAAAACACGTCAATTTTAAAGATATTTTGATGCAGTAACTGATACCGAATAAGTCAAAAGCGTTCGACTGATTAATAACAACATTACATAGTTGACGCTGCGGCATCCTTTTGGCATTCTAACTTGTTGAGGCTCCATGTGCTGCCCTCAAGAGAAATTTTACCTACCAATTAACGGGAAAATCCACAGTATTTTTTAATTATATCGTTGTAAATAATTGCTTTTCACCCTTGATAAGAACAAGAAATGGTGTTGATTTTACTTCTGGAAAAGTTGCTTAAAAATGCATTGCATCCACATGTTTTCAATTAAGGAAACTGGATGAAAACTAGTTATTAGTCACGTTTCTTCGTTACTTACGATAACTGTTCGGAGTTTTAAATCAATGCTCATGTTAAAAACTCTTTGACATGTTTCGATAGCACTTGTCTTCCATCATTCATATCCTAGTCAAAAATAACATTTATCACCCAAAGACAACAGGCAACGATGTTAAGAGGGGAAGTAATTACAAGATTACATCCGCCAACGAGTGAAAAGGTAAAAATAAAACTCCTACGTTGTACCTTCAGGCCTCCTTCGCTAAATTATTTATGCTTTCCTGTGACGTAATCCACCATTTGATATTAATGCTCCAGTTTTAAAACACCTTTTGTTATATAAGAAGACAGTATTTGCTTATAAACTTAGTCAAAATAGTTAAATGTTTTTTTTATAATTAAAGAATATTATCAAATATTAAAGATATAAAAATTTTGCGTAATATTTTTTCTTTTTCTTCATAATTTAACATGATTCTTCATGTTTAATTAGTTTCTTATAAATCTAACATATTTATTAATTCTTAATACAGCTGTTTAAATATTCTATTGATAATTAATAGTTTATAGTCAGAATTTATTTATTGTAAATTTTATTCAATTTATCGTAAAATAAAAGTAAGCTGAAAAGTAGTTTTTGAAAATAGATTTTATTTCAATGTTCTAAGGTTTTTAACTAGATATTTCAGTTATATAAATGAAGGAAAAAAAGTATTCAGAGCACAAATATTGTACATTTTAAATAGTCTCCTTTAGCTCTAAAAAATTGTACACATATTAAAAATTAGTTATTCATAAGACAAAAAAAAAAAAAAAAATTCTTAAATTAGTTCATGATTTTTTTTCTGTTAAGTAATTAAGTTGTAAGTTTTTAACACGTGAAAACTTTTATTATATTTGAATTATATTTAACTTTTCGACAGTGACAGAAAATAACAGAAATAAAATAACAGAAAAAAATCCAGTTTATTTTAATTTTTTAAGTTTAAATATGCTAAATGGTAAGTTCGAAACACGGCCAACGGTATAAAAGGAGTTTTAATGAACATGTTTTTTTTAAACTCATTGCCCTCGTAGGTATCTCAAATTACGTGAAATTTGAAATTTCCAGAAAAATTTATTTAAAGTAAAATATTTACTTTTGATGAAATTTCCCGTTTATGATGTTTTGGAATCATCAGACTAAAAGAACAACCGGGATTTATTAGCTATAAATCAAACGCATTTAAGTTAATGTATTTTGTGTAAAAAACGGATGAAGTACCAATTTACTTAGGAAATATTTAATACGTAAAATAGAATAAAAGAATGAATTTTAGTAATAAAATGATGCATATTAATTCTATTAAGCATGCACAATTTTTAGCTTCTCGTGCATTTTGCAAATTAATTTTGAAAAAAATTAATGAAGATTATTCAGAAGTTCAAAATATGGCGCTGGGTAAAAGGAAATTTAATTAGAATATTTCTTGTAAAAACAGAGCAATATTTAAAACATCTCAAATAAATTTACTTGTAACACAATATTTAGTTTTAATGAATTTCCCATATGAAACGGGAATCTTTAAATTAATGAAGTAGTGATCCATTGGCTATAAATCACTGAGGTAAAAGTTATCATATTCGTACATACTGCGAAAAAAGTACGAATGATCAATATATTTTGAAATTGTTTAATATATAGAGCAGAGTATATATAGAAAGAAAAGGGCAATATATATATAAATAGTTTTAGATGTATACAAATTTTTTTGTTTTCCATGTACTTGTTAAATGAATTACAGAGCTTTAAATTTAAATATGTAAAGAAAACATTAGGGGTGCGGGAAGAATTAAGACATTTTGCGTTCAATTTAAAAATCAGGCAATGGATAGTTAAAATCTATAAAGAACAGTACAATGTCGAGCTTTATTTATACATTTCCATTTCCTTATAATAGCAGCATATCTTCGTAATATTAATATTTAACTTCATTACGTGTATACATATATAAAGATAGCAATTTTCACTGAACTGAGAAATAAAAAATAGATATACTCGCATTTAATAAATCGAAAATACACGTATCTGATTAGATATTTTATTATGAATACAAAAAAATTAATGTATACTTTAAATTTAAATTAAACAGGTATTTTTATTATTCAATCATAAGCAGTGGCGCACACAGGAATTTTTCAAGAAGGGGAGTCGCGGGTCGAAAGTGTACCATTCTCGTATCATGCTCCACTACGCCGCAAAGCATATTCTTTTAATTATTGAATGAATAATTAGAATTAATTAATAAAATTAATTTTTATTAATAATAAATGCTTCATTAAATTTTACATACTATATACATAGGATTGTAATCAATCGAAAAAAGATCAAGGCTATCAAGGGGTCCGGATCCGGGGACCCAGCCTTGTGTGCGACATTGATCATAAGCTATATTATCTGGGGATCAAAATCAATCTAACTTTTCGTTTCGCATTTATAATACATTTTTATGATAAGTACCTCTATCTTTTTATTATAAGTACCAATACTTTTTACTTCCCGAAGGGCCTTCTCAGCCATTGATTTCAAATGAAGAATTCACATGTCTATTTGCATGCTTTATGACATTGCAATTATGTAATCTTCTAAAGAAAATGCCAGCAGTTTGCATTCAATCTCTTATAAGATATCGACGACAATTTCTAAGTTCGTTTCATTCAAAGACTGCCGTATTTTAACTTTTATGGATACCGACACATGATTGTAATTTGGCGGTGAGCCTTCTGATGCATATATTTCTTTTTACACTTTATGATTCTTCAAAAGTTAATACCGGCATCTCAAAATTATCCTTCATCAATGATCTATTATAAAGCAGAAAACAAAGACATGAATCAACAAATCCAAATTCAAAGAATTGTACAGGAAGACTGTAATGGGCAATTAAACAGAGTAATTTTTTTAAAAAAAATTTATGAAAAATGCTGCTGGTGAATTCTGATCACGATTTAAAATGCCTTTACTATACCAGCCTTTGCATACTGAAGAACCTTTGATAGTTTTGAGCTTTAGATGTAGAAAATGATATAAAGTCGGCTTATTGAAGTAATAGATTTGTTCATTCATATTTGTTAACTAAGAATGAGCTTTATATGGTGAAATATTTTTAGTGATCGTATACGTATGTTCCCTCTTTGGTGAATTTCAAAATTATTTACTAGATCAGTGAAAAACAAACTTCAGCGGGCGAACGAATGAGGCTTGTGTGAGGTTCTGTCCGACCCATGGTAGATTTTAAATAAATAGTTCAGGAGTTTTCGTTTTTATATTTTAAAACAATTTTTCAGGAGAGTGTTTAATTTTTTACATATGCACAAATTTTAATATAAATTTGAATGTACTTTACATTGCCTTGTTATAATTAAGTTATTTACACAAAAAAATATTTAAAAATTTTTACAAATGTGCAAAAAAAATTGGAACCTGACGTGGTAAATGCGCATAAAATTATTGAAATTTAATTTGTTTTATACTTACATTTTTTGAAAAAACTGAAACACACAAGCATTGCAGTTATTGCTTAATTTGTCCAATTAATATGAAATAATTTTCAAAATGTACTTTTTAAAAGTATTTTTATTGCGTTTAACAAAATATTAGACAAACCTTTTCTTTAAAAAGTTTACCAATCTTTGTGCTAAATGTTACCAACTACTAGGAATTTTTAAAATGCGGGGCATTTTTTTATTTGCTAAAAATGATATCAAAAATAAATTATTATAGCCCTTTAAAACCCAGCCTGCACGTCCGAGCTGGAACATTTTTCGTTCCAGGTGGTAGCAAAATGGTTTTTTTTATTTTTTCCAGTGTCATTTGGGCCAGTATAGTGGTAATAGCCAGAAGATTGTAATACTTGATATTTCGGGTCTTAAACTGGTAAGAACCTTAAACCCGCACAATCGCGAGAGCTGGGTCTTAAAAGGATTGGGCAGTAGCTACCGTCGTATTAGCCGTATCAATGATACGGGGCCCCAACATGCGTAACTACAATCCCACTAACAGGGCTCCCATATCTAAAAAAGGGCACCGAAGGAATTTTGATACAGGACCCCCTCAGAATTAGCTACGCCTGTGGATGGAAGTGAATACTAAATATAAGAAATATATTACAGAAGTAAAAATTTAGCTGCTGATTTAAGAAAAACTACGCATTAATTTTAAATCTCTCGATTCAAGCCAATACTTACACTTTTCTAATTAATTTTAGGCCCACTTGAAAAAAAATGTTGAATCCACTGTTCACAAATCAAGCTTCGGCTTTCGTAAGGAAATTTCTTTTGAACACTCATTCTTCACAAATTTTGTCCAGGTTGCATAAAATCTTATGAAGGCTATGTAAAGCAATTATGGATCCTGAATCATGTCATGGTTTTTCTTGCTAAAAATTTTTAATTTCGTTATATTCATATGTATTGAATTGTTTTAAATTATTTAAATAACATTTGAATTTTAACTTACAGTAGATTTTATGATCTAAACGAGATTGTTTTTAAAAAAATGTGATAAGATATTTTAGAAGCACTGAAAATTCAACGAGATGCATATTTTATACAGTTCAACATTCTTCTTTTCCATGAATAATTTTATTTAAAATAGCACATGCTTTGGGGTCGATTTTTGACAAACTTCTCTTATTATTTCTGGTGATTTTTAAAAAAAGTAAGATCAAAAGATTTACAAGAACATGGATCCTAAGCTATCAATTTTACCTGATGATGAAGATCAAGTTCAAATTCTTTTGCACATTTGCTTGAATGCCCTACTTTGTAGCAGAATAATCAAGATGCATTCCTACGTATAAATATAAATAATGAATATATATCATATTTATTTGAATCTAAGCCACACACTCTCTCTTTTTCCAATAATAATACTATTGAAAATTGGGAGTAGCTTAGAATCGAAGAAGGAAAAATTCGTTGGCTCAAGGAAATTGAACATAATACTGACGGTTAGAGCAGCTACAGGTTCATGCATATATTATAAAGTTTTAATGCTGGCAAAATAAATTAATTATTCGCTTCTATTGATTCTCTAAAACATTTTTCAATTTCGTAAATTATTGATAAAAACCTTTTTCCACTATCTTTTATTTTTCCCCAAAAACTTATTGTGCATTTGGGATGCGGCTTAGATTCGAATAAATACGGTATATAATAAAGTATCAAACGAATTTCTTTCGATAGATATAAATACTTACTTGTGAAAAATTGTTTTTCAATCAGTTTAAAAATTTTCCATGAGTATTTATTTACTCTTTGGCACGCCTAGAATATCAATGCAGATATAAATGAAGGGAAAACAGTTACATTACTGGTGTCCATTTTCTAAGACAATACAGGTACATAGATTTGTATACAGTGCATTTAATAATTTTTATGGATATTTTTTTAACCATAATGCAATTATTGAGGATTAAAGAATCAAATTTAAAATTTGAACCTCTCTGTTAATTTGATTAACCAAGGAAAACTATTTTTACTTCTCAAGTAAAAAGAGCTACTACAATCAATTAAACAATTATATGAAGAAACCTTTTCTTTTTTTTAATCAAGGGTTTACTATAAAATAATAGCTTCGAGTGTAAGATTAAACACGCCTTCGTCCAAATATCACTGATCAAAAGGAAGAAGATTGTCGTAATTAGGAAAGAGCCATTCTATACGATTTCCTCAATTGCCTATGTCGTTAACTTGTAAAATAGCCTCAAATGATTTGTTGTAAGTTAAAAATATGTTGGAATAATCGAGTCTAATCCGAAGGGAGAAAAGGAGGGGGGGGGGTATGATCTTTTCATGTACATTTCATGCACAATCTCATTTTTTTTTTAAAAAAAAGGGGTAGTTTCTCTCCTTACGTGTGTTTCCAAAATTGAATTTGATAATAATTCAACTTATCCTTATAGTTCCTGTATTAAAATTATGCTAAAGTAGGACTATAAATAAGAATTAATAATCGTCAACAATCTCTTATTAATTAAACGGAATTCTTAGCTGATAAATGAGTATAAAAAAACCTAGCTTCAAAAGTTTATGTAACTATTTCTTGTAAAAAAAGGATAAAAGTGTGTTAATACACACAAAAGGAACATCACATAGAATTCAGTCACTAAGTCCACTGGCACCCCAAACTCTGAGCCGTGGACCGATCCGTTTCATGGATCAAATAATACCGGACCGCTCAAGGAACATTAAATTATTTCCATCTAATTTACAATTAAATTAAAATTATTAAATGAAATCAATCTAAAATATACTTTTAACGTTCTCCGTCAGCAGGACACGGTAAAATTATCAAACGTTGACCGACACGCAGCGATAAAAAGGTTGGGAAGCACTGACATAATCAACAGCAGAGGGTGACTCCGGAAAAATACATAGAAAAGCAATATTTTTTAAAAAATTGTTATAATATAGTTAATTAAAAAAAAAAATTCAGAATACAGCATACAACTTGATTCAATACCTTTTTTTTCACTTTCGTTATTTGAATCCGCATGAAATTTCAAAATATAGCTTCTAGCTCCTTAGCTGGGCTTCATCAAAAAGTGGCATCTCTCCTGTTTAAAAAAATTAGGATAAAACTGATTATATTGTGAATAGGTTTATTAAATTTCACTGAATTTATATGCATGATTTTATTTCTTATGATCATATATAAAAGCAGTTGTTATATATATATATATATATATATATAAGAAATATGTATAATTTATCAAAAACAAGAAATAATAGATAAAGAAAATGTATAAATGTATAAAGAAAATGTATATATATATACTCGTGTATATATATATATATATATATATATATATATACACGAGTCTTCAATAATATATGAAAATAATATTTAAAATAATTTTTCAATTTTCAAATATCAGTGTCAATTAAGACTAGATTGTAACTTGAATACAACTATGTTATTTATTTATTTATTTTTATTCAGATTTGGATGATCAAAAAAGAATGATCAAAAATTGGTGGTTATATTTTTAATTTAAATGTATCTACTTCCTAAAACATAAACCTGTAATATGAATTGTATCGTAATATCATGAATTATTATTTATTGAGAAAATGTACTTTATTTGTAATAATTTTTCATCTATTAATGTAAGAAAAAATATAAAACTCCAATTCTTTTCTGGATATGATACTGAGTTTGAAGATACAAAAGAAAAGTAAAATTTCTCTCGATAATTTTCTTAAAGATGATGAATTTGAAAATGTGATTTAAAAGAATGTACTAGGAATGTACCAGGAACATAAAAACATTTTTATGTAAAAACTTCAAAAATGTATTACTGCTTTAAAAAAATTATTTCTAATTCGTCAATTTGCTTTTTGAATGTTTTAAAGCCTACAATAAAACATGTATGAATAATAATTTTATAAATTCTTGAAATAATTTAATTTTACTTCGGGATTTAATGATTGAATTTTCTTTTTTTCTCCTGTTAATATGTTATTTATTTCATAAGATATACACGATATACTGAAGGCAAAAGATATAAACAATAATTAACAATAACACCAATCTAATAATGCATTTTCTGTGTAAAAAACGCATATTATTTTTGAACCCGTTACTCAATACTCTTAAGCTATTGTAAAACCATTTGTATGAAAACATTTGAAAAGTTATTCAGAAGTTTCATGTAATTTCATATGTTAAAAACACAGCAGTCTCTACGGCAGTTTATAATTAAATAAAAGGTCCTGTTTGAGTTACTTTATGAAATAAATAATTTTATTTAAGGTCATGTTGAAAATGTTTGTTTCGGCGCTTTATATATTTATATTCTCTGAAGATCTCCACTCTATATGTTAAGAAGTTTCAAATATTTTCGAAGAAAATAAATTTTTTAAATTTCCTCATTCGCTGAAAGTGATTTTTAACAGGGGTTACTCGACAAATATCATTTTAAATAAAAATTAAATTAAGGTTTTAAATAACCACTTTAAAAGTACTTGATTTATTAAACTTTTAATGAAAGTTATTGCTAAATATCGGATTAAACAAAATTATTTAATAGTCATTTTTTAAATTCTCATTGGAACCACAACAATTGCCGAAAAGTTTTAATATAAATTACATCTTTCACAAACAACTACTTAATATTCAAGTACATGTTTTCAAAGAGTATGTGAAAATAGTTTAAGAATAATCTGAAATTTTTCTTTAAACTACATATTTCCACATCTATTTATTTGTATTTATAGGTTAATTTCCTTCACGTCTTTGTATGTTAAATCCTTAAATGATTTGCCCGTACGCCGTTCGGTCTGCCAAAAGCTGGTCACAACCGTGCTAGTGTTTTTAAGAGATACAGTTTGTCCGTCGCACTGAAATACTTCTCATTCGGGATTTTCTTTGTGGTGAAGGCGGGAATTTTTCATTGAAGCCAGAAATTTAGTTTCTTGAAAATATTCGATAAAGAGCAGGGATTGGTAAGACAATGGGCAATTTGTCCCTTGAAAGGAAATGAAATGGGAAAGATAGTCCAAAAAAGCCGGTATTATCCCTGTTCCCATTGCAATGTAAGACCTAGTATTGCACCGTGCTTCAAATTGTGCATATACACAAAATCCTTGAAAAAGAGGTACAAATAAGAATTTTTTTTGTAAATATGACAGAAATTCTTTTAAAATATATGAAACATTTTTCATAGCATGCAGAGTGTACTTACAAAAAGCAAACATTTGTGCTCCACAATTATAAAATGAAAAATAGTGTGAAAACTTTAAAATTGAAAATGAAAATAAAATTCTCCCTTTTTCACATTCTGTTAAATATTATACTTGTTTATATGCAATATGAAAAATTATCCTTTTTTTTTCTGGAACATTTTGTGCAAAAAAAAAGAAGAAAAAAATGACCGCTAAAGGAATTAAATTTCGAAAGTTTGAACGATATTTTATGGTTGAATGCTGACTTTTAAATTAGTTTTGCTTATGAGTGATTTTAATTACTATGTATTAATTGCATTCAAATAAAATTCGTAATGAGACTAAAAATGACGTAATAAAGAAATGAGAAAGTTTTGAATGAAATTTACTTTACGCACGGCCTCGTAGTAAAATCGTGTCCCATTCAGTAAAGTTTGTCGTTAGGGTGATTCTTTTTATTCCTCGTGCGACCGCATTAGAATATAAGTTAAAGGAGTGAACAAGGGAACGATTCAGAATGACTTAAGTGAGGTTAACTAGACTTTAATGGGGGCCACGTGCATCTACGATAAATAGAGGCCATAATCATAAATTATATCTCGCTGGTCGACAGACTTAAAGCGTTCTCCAAATCGTTTTGGCGACTCATATTACTCAGGCAATAACAATAAATCAAGCTTCTACCGCGGAAAGGGCTTAGTATGCTCTCTTGCTTTCTTTACTACTGGAGTTACCCCTCCCTCAAAATCTTGGTTTCTTATCTAGAAAAAATTTTTCCCTTTCTTTTCCCCTCTTCAAATTCTTTCCCCCTGTTATAGTTGTGAGAACAGCGTTTTATGGTTGGAACGATGAAGGTTGACAATAAAGGTGTATTTTCTTTCCCGTACGGCCGTGTTACTTACAAGTATTTAATCGGTTTTTTATAGGCACAGGGGAAAGTACTCGTTACTTTATGGGAGTGTGAGGAAACCTGTTGAGTTCGCCGCCAATAAACGACTCATCGTTCCGATTTAACCCGACTGATATGGGAAAGCAACAGATTGACTTGGAATGTTATGCGAAAAAAAACCCTGTTAATATAAAAAGGAGATTGCTAAAAAAAAAGGATATTGGAAACTAATTTTTTTATTGCACCGCTTTTCTAAATTTATTCATTAATAAAAGGTACATTATTATAATTAAGCTATTATCAATCTTATTAAAGCATTAAGACCACACATATAGGACACATTTAATACAAATGTTTTTTATTAACAATATTAGTTATTTTAAACATAAAACCTTTATTTAGCCTTTCATGTAAAACGCAAACCACTTTAAGATAAATAAGAGATACATAAATTATTTTGAATTAATGTCAGAAACCTGATGAGCTTTTTCTCAATAACATTTTAATTTTTAAAACTTAATTTATTCGTAACTTAACGAAATAAAGAATCAAATAGATCACAGCATGTAAGGAGATCATAATTTAAATACAAAGATTATTTTTAAAAAAAACAGAATCTATTTTTATAATACATATTTCTTCTCTTTCCAAACATTTTTCAATATGTTTTTCAAGAAACAGATATACTAAAATTTTAACCATGCACACATAGCTTTAAATTTAATTTTCATTAGAAAATCATTATTGCTTTTATGTGTGTGTGGTTTGTGTGTGTATGTGTGTGTACATGTGGCTGTCTGAGAGACATTACTTGAATAACTCCAAATGTTAAAAGCACATTTTTCAATTTTAAATGTTTTGCTTATTTGGTAAATATTATATACGTAAGAATATATTACTTAAAATTTTAAATGATACACTTGATGATGTAGTATTAATTATATCAGTTACATAATATTTATTTAAACATTAATTATAAATATCAAAATATAGTATACGCATAACTTACACTACATAATATTAAAATTACGTATATAATATATATATCATCTATTAAAAAAATACTTTATTTATTATTTTGTAATTATAAATATACTAGAGAATAAATCTTGTTTCTGTTTTCATTTTTTCAGTTGCTGCAAATGGAAACTTTCCTGGAGTCGAACCCAAACGACAAAGGACGGCCTACACCAGACACCAGATCTTAGAATTAGAGAAAGAGTTTCATTTCAACCGATACCTAACTCGACGAAGAAGAATAGAGATCGCACATGCTCTCTGTCTGTCCGAACGACAGATTAAAATATGGTTCCAAAACCGGCGGATGAAGTGGAAGAAGGATAATAAACTACCAAACACGAAAAATGTCAAGAAGAAAAACCCAAACAACGCAAACAATGCAAATAATAATAACAACAACAACAACAATAGCAGCAATGCTAACAATAATAATAACAACAACAATCCGGACCAGCAAAATGCGAACAGATTATCCAATCCTCAGTCTCAACCACCAACATTGCAACCTGTGGTGCCACCTCCTCAGCCACCACACCATATGATTGGTCCTTCTCCTCATTCCCAACCAAATTCTTTAGTGGTGGATACAAAGACGGATTATGGACTTACAGAACTGTGATGTTGATACGTTAAGTCCTCTCTTTTTGTGTTTGTACTATTTCACACATTCCAGAACATTGTAAAAATGTATGTAAAAGATATTACGCCTCTTCAGGTAGTTCCAACTGGCCAGAACCAGTTAACTGATTTTCGTGTGATGTGAATCGTTGGACATTTTAGAGTTCACATTGAATTTGTGAAGTCATCATGCCTTAAAGTAGAGCGAGTGAATTAGGTCCGACATTGGTGGGAAAAAACCAATCTTTGAGGGTGATTGCTACTTTGAGGTGCATCTCAAGCGTTTAACGTAGAAAATTGCTCTCGATTTTGTTATAATAATAATGTTACAGATTTAAACAAATGTAATATACGTTTATTTATCGTTTATCGATTTATATGTTTTGAAGTGCAATACTAGCAAACTCGAAGACAAATTAAAAAAAGGGAATTATACTGACTTTGAAATTGATACAAAATCCAAAATTCCAGATAATAATCAGTAACAAAATAATAATCTAATAATTAGTATGTCCAAACAGGAACACGGACACTTGTTACACCCCATAAAAGGAGTAATCTCAAATTGTTTCGAGGTTTCCGGTACTAAATATCTGACAATTTCAAAATAAACTAATTTGAGTTCTTAAATTTATGTTAACCATTGTGAAATACATTTAAAAAAGTAAGATATGTTACAGCATAATTTATTTTAAAGAAAATTGTCAATATTTCTTTCTCGAAAAAGAATCTATTCATTTACGATTCATTACTAAAATGGTAATTATTTATAAATTTCAATTTTATTGGATGATGTTATAGTTATTTTGTTGGTATAGCTCAGTATATTTATTGAAAGCCTTTCTTAAAAATTATTTTAGATAGCAGTGAAATGTAGGTCAGAGCTGCTCTTTTTGAGAACGAGTCTCAGTATTTGAATCTACAACATGCGATGCTTACGACAGTTATTACAACAACCTTGAACTTAATTACATGATTAAGGCCGGAAAATGCTCTCATAGAATGAAGAGTTACTACGCTGACTTCCGTACTTCGCCATTGTAGAAGCCAGTTGCCATTGTGAGATAGAATTTTAAGAATCTTTTGATGAGAGAGAGAGAGACAGCTGAATGTGTTCGGAGAATTCGGATTTCCTTTTGTTTAACTCCACGCATTTGGTAATTAACTTTACTTAAAAATGCTTCTGGAGTGAGAAAAAATATCAAAAACATTTTAAATTTCAAACCAAATTCCTCATTAAGTCTCTATTCATATTATAGTGATCAATGCCGGTGATAAAATCCTTTTAATTTCATGTTATTTCATTTTTGAATTAGATAATTCGAAGAAATGAAATAAAAGTTAATTTTTCATTAAAAATGTTTTATCTGAGATAATGATGAATTTAATTCATCATTAAAGAATAATTATGAATTAAATAATAATGATGGATTTAATTCATCATTAAATAATAAGTTTGTTGTTGATGTGCACTTTTTAACATTCAAGCTTTGAATACCACTTGTATTGAAGAAATGTTCATTAAGATGGAAATTTGTTTATTTTTACATTGATATTGTTAAACTAGGATTTCACGGTGAGTACTATCAAACATTTGAGATGCACCTCTTGACAATTCGAAGTGAGAAATATGTTTTGAGTGTAAACATGTAGTTTGTTCGTTTTGGATTACTTCATTGAACAGAACTAAAATGTCAACTGCCTATTTCATCTAGATGTGTACAGAATATCCCTTTTTACGTCCACAGGTACTGAATTGGTGACAATGTGCGCTCGTTGCATAAGGTAAAGCTATAGAAAAAGCAAAATAAGAAATAAACATATGTTTATTTATGTAATTTATCGCATTGTAAAAAACGGATTCCATTTACGAAGCTGACGCTGCTGTTGCACGTTAGCTCTGAAAGCAACCTGTCAGAATGAGTTTCTCTACGATGTTTTTAAACAGAGTTGACTGCTGCATCTTAGAGTGATAACAGATAACCTTCGTATACGTTTAAGTTCCAGCGAAAATTTTGTAGATACAGGCGTTGTCAGATTCATAACAACAATTCAATGTTGTTAAATGTTCTTTTGTTAAAGGATGAAAATACTTTAAAAAGTGTGACATTTTCTAGTTATCACCCGTTTATAAAAGAGTACAAACAAGAATTTCCATTGATTCTCTATTTCTCTTTTTCTGGCCATGCCGAATTGTTTTATTATTTGTGAATCTAGAATAAAATGAAAAAGACGCTGATCTTTTTCATTCAACGTAAAGTGGAAAATATTATACTCATTTAATAATCATAGTTTTATGGTAGAAAATCATTTTTCAACTTGGTGTGGCATAGCACCTACTCATTTTGTAGTTAAGATGTGAACTCGGTTTAAAAACAATCTCAGGAGGTTTTTTTATTATGTGTAATGCGTGCTGATTGTGGTTTCCTGCTGAGCAGTCATATTTTTGTATGTGTTTCCTAAAATTTCTCGTTGTTTTTTGTCAATTTTGTGTTAAAATAATTGCGGATTTTCTTTTTTTATTTTATATAAATTAATTTAATTTTAAAAGTCGGATATGCATTTAAATATTTCCTGCAAAAGTTTCTCAACTTGCTTAATTAAAAAAGTTAATGGCATTTATCAAAATTAAATACAATATGAAGTGTTCGCCAGAAAAATTATATGCTGTTAAAATTGTTTGCAACATTTACAGTTATCCAACACTGATGATACTCTAAAAGTGATGCGGTTTAAGTTTCGAACACGAAATTTACTAATGGATCAAACAAAACTGAATTGTATGTTAAACTTTTGAACACTTATAATTTACTAATGGAACAAATAAAACTGAATCCTAAGCTAAACTTTTGGACACAAAATTTACTGATAGGACAAATAAAACTGAATCTGATGTTAATTAGGTTGCTACACAAACATTCATTTTTCCCTGATTAAAAAACTGATAGTTAGCATTATGAAGCCATATACAAAACATGTTTTTTAAATATAAAACAAAAAAAAAAAAATGGCAGTAATTAAGAAATCCAGATTAATATTTTAAACGATTCATTTGAAGATATAAATGAGTAATTTATATTTAATTGAAGAAGGTGCGACTCCCTCTCAATTTAGGGGGTCAGAGGAGAAACTAGAAATCGTGCAAAGCCACTTTCAAAAAGTCGTAATAAACCCGATTCGACAACTGTTACAAATACGGTAGTTGCCGAAATGAAATATTGAGCCCATATTCAACCCTTAAGATTTAGTTAAGTACCATCTAATTGCTCGCTGACGTTTTCTTAATGCTCCCAATCGAAAGCGATCCTGCCGCCGATCGTTTGGCTTTTTTGTTTCCGTAAGGGAAAAGGAAAATTGAATTGAAAAATCTGTGAAAGCGCTTCATAAGGATGCGACAAGCCAGTGACAATGTAGCTCGCTATAAGAAAAATGGTCTCCCCACGGCGCGATTCGATCGGCTTGAAAACCTTCAGCGATTCCTTTATGGAAAGCTGGTGAAGGCAAGGGGGTAGTGGGTAGGGGCGAGAAAATGATGGGAGTTTAAACTGCGCCAGTGTCTGACATGAACCTTAACTGGATGATGGAAGTTCCCTGGAAGCTTGCCAACATCCAGTTGCAACCATCCGTTCCCTCTTGAAGACACGGCGTCGCGGCGTCCTTGTCTCTCAGCCGCTAATGTCTCGCTTTTTGAATTGCACAAATGACGTCAGCAAGATTTATCCCCCAACCTCCTGATTAAGACAAGTACGATTGGAGAAAATTTAATGCTTTCCACGCTTTTTAACCTACCACACACATTCCTTTCTTTTTTCAAATACAAAACCCTCCACGTTTCGAATATTTATTTCCCAATTTTTTAATATCGTTTGTTTTAAATTAACTTATTCATTGCCATTAAAAGAAACAAAACCAATATTATTTTAAAGCTAGGGTCAAAAAATAATTATTACAATCCTTAGTAAGATTTACGAGTGAATCATGAAATGATAATCTATATACAATTATGCTAGATTAAACGCTAGTGCTTAAATATATTTAACTGTAATAAATAAATAATACATTAACTTACATTTGCTTCTAAAACCAGTGGCGTAACGGAGAAAATTTGACTCCCCTTCAAAGTCAGATTTTGGGCCCCCTCGCAATGTGGGGATGTACAATACGCCACTGTCTAAAACCCTAACTGAATTTATATGAAACACATGCCACCCAGCATGACGTATATTTTTGCTTAATTTTTCATTATTTGTAAACGGAACGGAATACGTTGTCAATCCCCCCCCAAAAAAAAAAGTTTCTTAACATACCAACCCTTAAAATAAGCTTTGAAATTACTTGTACGTCCATCAAAATAATTTATCTAAATTCGATGGATAAAAATGTTGCTTACAAACTATTTTAACTCTTAATGAAAGCTCAAGATTGATTATTTGACATTTGTGATAAAAAATGTCTTTAGAAAATCTTGATACAAAAGCATTTTATCACCCTGAACAGTTGGAAATAATTAATATTAATTGAAAAACCGTTATCTTGCGAGATTTATATTCAGTTTATAATCAATTTGCACTTGTTGAACAGTAAATGAATAGCCCGAAAGGTGATTTTTGAAATTGATAGCACGTCTTTCTACCATTAATTAAGCGAAACTGACAAAACAAAAAAACTCTTAGATTGATTAAGCAATTCAAAATGAGCATTAAATAATTGTAATATGTGACCTTGAGTAAAGGATAGAAAAGTCTGATTCACTGAACTTGATGAGATACTTGAAGTATTTTTAATCGTTGTAAAATTAACTGGATTTTCCCAGTAAGGTCTCGAACAAATAAATTTTGATAATTAACCATAGAATAATTTTACATAAAATTTATCAGAAATTAAGTCTCCCCGGTAAAGGGTAGTATCAAGTTATTGCAATTGTTAAATACATTTAATAAAACTTTCCATATTCTATCTAAAACTGTTCGTTTATGTTATTTAATAATATAGCTGAAGTACATATAAAAACTAGTATTTATATTGAAATCAAATTAGTTGAATACTTCTTTAAATAATAGATACACATATTCCATTTTAGTTTATTAAAGTCTTATGAATTGAATTCATATTAAGCAATTAGGGTATTAATATAGTCTATTAATTAAGTATTTTTACTTTTTTTTACTTACCAAATCAACACTTAACTCACAAAGGCGCAACTTATTAAAATTTTTATGAAAAAATTTGCCCTCACATGTATTTAAATATCAATTTATATTTAATTTTACTATAATTGTTCTCCCGTCTCATTTTATTTTTAAGCAAATAATACATAAAGAAATATGTCTTTTTCATTCCACAAAATCAAGAGCAAAAGGGAAATGTTATATCTTAGCTCGTTTTTCACTGAAAACAGGGTATGAAGCTACTGTGTTAGAAATTTAAAAAAAACTGTTCTAAAATATGCATTTTTTTAAAAAGAAATGTTTATTTTAATTTATATAAAAAAGAGTGTTCATATAAATTACATAATTAACTCCTTTATTTAAATTTTCTTAATTATTTTCAACTAAAGCACGAATGGACATAAAAAATTTTTAAGTTAAATTACAAAAGTAGTAACTACTTTTATACACCAGAAAACACTTTAAAATCATTTATAAATAAATTTAATCGTTATTTATTGAAATAAAATTAGCTTTGATAATACTTTTTTTCAACCTTTTTCTTCCGTATGAATAATGTAAGTTGAGAAATTTCTGCATAAAACGGTTTGATAAAATCCTTTTTTTTTTCATTTTCATTTTGAGATGTATAGATTAATGTTTTTACATTGTTATCATTGTATTTAAATACCCGCAATGTGTATGAAATTTAGCATTGCTACTTATGCAAGCATTTCTGAACCCGAGTGTCAGCATTGTACAGTGAGCAAAAGACAGTCTAATTTCAAACGAAAAAAAAGTGTTTACCTATTTCAGTCTTTCTATGCTTCTTCTGACTATTATGATTCATTTATTGAAGTGTTATGCACTCTAGTGACACATGTCAGTTTCCTGCCAATAAACGAATTATGAGATAAAGGATGCGATGTTTTAAGGTTCATATAGCAATTTCTATGTATAGAATTATTTCAGTGTTTTATTCAATAATACAAATTGTTCGCGTACCTCTTTTATGGTGTTGTTTTCATTAGTGAAAATGTGTATGCTGAAGTCCTCACCAGTCTTAAGTTGTGAATGAAACTGATGAAGTATTAATCAATTGTTATCTGACTGTTTATCACGTGCAGATGTGTTTTCTGCAAGTGAAGCGTTTTCTGTAACTCAACTAATTCTGCTCAGTTTTTTCGTTTGTTTACTCAATGTATATGTAATGTAACTACGTTTATTACGTTGTCAAAGAATTATGTTTTGTTGTTGACTTTTCTTGTGGAGTTAAATTTGTTGTTCCCGTTTTTTTTTTATTATTATTTTTATTTTACTCAGCGAAAAATGATATCATTCCATGGAATATAAAATTATGTTTACAGATAAAAAAAAGATTAAAAAAATCGAATAATAAAATACTTATATGTTAAAAAAATAGGCCATTGTTTCGAGCAATTATGTTTTTAATGTGGAAAGCATGTGCTTAAAGCAAATAATCGATTGCTATAGAGACTAAAACAAATCGATATAATAATGAATCTAAAACAAAAAAAACAAAAAAAGAAAAAGAATTTCAGTCATTTTAGAAAAGTAAATCAAAGCTTGACTTTCTCTGCTGTAATTAACGTTGAATGTAAATGTTCAGAGATGTCTATGTTTTCCAAAAGGAAAATACTCTTCAATGTTCCAGAGCAATTAGCGCTGCTTTAAGCATTTGTATATTTTGCACCTGTCATGTATTTTGTATATTTAGATATGTACACGGTGCAAAGACTGTGATCTTACAAAGCCAGTAAATAATTTACCTAGGTGTTGATTGCAAATAAGCCTACTCTATTAAAAAAATTAAACTAAAAATTCTCAATATAAAAATAATTTATCTTGACCATAATTGGAAACATATTGTTCATTGACGAAATATTCTAAAAATAAAAACAGGTTGTGGAGAATATGCATTTTTATGTCACTCATTTACTACTAAGTGTGTGTTTTATTTATTCATTTTTGTTTGTTTGTTTCATTTTACCAAGTTCCGAATTAATTGCTGCGGATGGTCCATCCGCAGTTTGTTTTGGATAAATAAATTGCACATTTACCAGTCTGGTTGAACTGTATTTTTCTTTGACTAATTTTAAGTGTGTTCATTTTTTGAATGTACAAGGAGACACATGCATACAAATGATTTATTAAAAAACAAGCACATCGCTACAAAATACTTATTTTTTAAGATAAATAAACATCTACCAGAGATTTCAATCGAGGTTTAAATAGATTTAAAAAGGTACAAATTCATTAAACGTTCGCTGATGAATTTAGATACACAGAATCGCAAAAGACATATTAATAAAATCAACATTTTTATTTGACTTTCAAACTACTATCAAAAGGTTATTTAAGCGAAGGGTCAACTTAATTACTAACTTAAATATCAATAATAATTATTAAAGTACTTATCTTTCTCCATAAAATCTGACGCAATACTACTCGTCCTGACTTGACGAAATATCTGGTTCCGTGAAACGTAGGATTTCTCCTTACCTAAACTCTAATTCAATTATTATAACTCAAACAATCTAACTTCAGTATCAGCATGACGATTATTGTCTCCCTGTCTCTCTTCACTTGACTTTAAATAGAAACTCACATTAACATGAATCCCAGTTCCTACACAAAAAGCGATTTTATAATCATACAACGCAATCGAAAGAGTTTTCCCTAGAGGATTAGTAAGAAACGCAAATAGGACCGCTACAAACGTAGCATTTTTTATATTGTTAATATTCTATAAAGAAATTGTAATAAATATCTCTTAATTGGGTTATTAAACTAACTAAATAACTGTATTTAAGTTATTAATTAATTGTTTTGCGTTATTTTAACTTAATGAAATAATCAAACAACTTTTTATATGTTGTAATAAATTATTTATACCGTGGAAGGTATTTTAAAAATTTAACCCCTTTTTTTAAAGTCAAAGTTCATTAGTCTGCTATTAAAAAAAATAACAATTTTTACTTAATTTATATTTTATTTAAATTTTTATTTCGTAAATATTATAAATAACGTAAAAATAACTTAAGTCATCTAATTACCGAAGTATTAAAAAAAAACACCGATAAAAATACTTAATTAATGCACTACATTTCAGATATTATCAAAACTCTTCAATTGTTTTGTAAAACCACTTTAAATAATTAAAAATGGTTTGGATAAAAATATTTACTGAATGAGTTAGGTTTCTTTTTAACCCTTTTTTCATATCTGTTCAGTGCTCAAATCAGAAAAGTTCAGATTGGATGAAACTATTTGCCTCCAATCACACTCTTAAGAGTTGACAGAGATGTGATGCATCTTCGATGGGCGTTTTTGGAACGGGCCAATAGGAAACGACTAAAGGTTATTTTTATTTATGACAAGATATTTCTCGTAAGAAATTGCGTATATTTACCAATATTGCTCTAATTTAACGAATATTCTACGCTCCTAAAGAAATATGGTTTGAATTCAATGGAAATGTGCAGGGTATGAAGAATTTCACCTGCATTCAAACAATAGCAAAGGTAAAAAAGAAACAAAAAAAGTATACTTTACGATTAGCATTTTTCATTCTTGCTTACACGAATTTCTTGAATTTTGCTTGCAGTAAAAAATCTTTTTAAGAGCCCTTTTGTACTTAATGGAGTGTTTTTCTTAATTATCATGTATTTTCATACATATTTATAGCTTTTAAGACAATATAGAACAAAATATCCCCCCATTTTTGAAAAGAATCTAGTCTAAGTGAATATTTAACTAAAAAATCACACACAACACAAAAGGAAAAGTTTTGATTCTTGAAAGAGAATTCATGCGATGTGACGTCATCTTCCGAAATGAAACGCACTCTCTGGCTTCGTATATTACATTCCATAATTAACTGTGGTTATTAACTGCCACAAGAAGAAAACTTAAGGCTTAGATTGTAAGCGACAATGATTGAAATATCAACAAACTATGGAATAAAATAAGATAAGATGTAACGGAATTTTTAATTTATATATAAACATTATTTAAAATGTGCCATAACTTTAAATAAAAAATATGTATTAAATGATTAGATTACATATTAATAGTGATAAAACCATTTATAAAAATAAATTACTGATAAAATAAAGTATTTAATTACTGCTATATAAATCTTTTAATTTAACTTTTTATCTGGATTCGTAATTTTACTGCTACCTAATTTGTTAATTGTATAATTTCATTTGTGGCAAATTGTATTGATTAAAAGTAAGCTAACATACAGCACGACGTACAATTTAGTGACGATCAGTATTACAAAATTATACTTTATCAGCTCATAACGAGTACATAAATACTAATTGATTAATACTTTAAATCTCGAACAGGGCGCCTCTCCTGCTTATATATGTGTATTATACAGATGTATAATATATGGGAAAAAATATACTCATATGTTATATATTTATTTTTATTGACAACTTATCAGATATCAGTTATCATATAGTTATCAGATAACATAGTTATTAACTATTTATAACATAGAACTATCAGATTTGATATTATTAATTTTTTTCTTTAATGAATATCTGCAATAAATTAAAATAGTATTCTATGTGCAGAGTTTTTATGCTTTTTTTAAAAATATAAACAAAACAATAGTATTCAAGTTAACATTACTTTCTCTAAGAAATTGAAGTTTACTTGTAATTTCTTGTATACTGAATGCATTTAATTACCCTCATTCTTTACTTAGAACGTTAATTATATGTTTATCGTTACTTAGTTATTTAAATACATTTATTGAGCTATATTTTTATAATATTTATCAGATCAATATTGCATATGCATAACTACTCTTTCGTAATTTTATTTTACGCATATAAGTGTACAATGCATATGGTAAGGCTTTCGCGATAGAGGGAATCCGCATCAGATCAAAGGTTAATGGCCTTCACCTACTCATAATGAGATACATAGAACAAAAAACGTTAGAGTACCTGGATTAATGGATTAAAAATGATGATAATAAGTGACCTTACGCTGTCTTCGCCTAATGTTGGACAATAGGGAATAAGTTTGGCGAGTAGTTTTAGATTAAAAGAACTTTCCTAATTTCACATTTTGATCACTATTATATATCTATAGAGAGAGTGAACTATATTTTATTATTACACTCATTTCTGTTTGAATCAGTCTATTTACAAGTATAATGCGTAAAATTATGCTTCACATATTTCATCTCCTATACTAGGGATGGCGAAACAGTGGCACGCGTGCCATTGATGGCACGCGACACTATATTTTTGGCACGTCAATGATCAAAATGGTCTGCATTTTATTTCAAAATTTCAAAGTTCATTATGAAGTATTACGAAAAAACACGAGTGATCGGTCGTGGGCTGGTAGGAAGCACACTCGTTTGTTTCTGTCTTGTCTTAATTATGTCGTAGACTACAGTTGCTTATGATGCAAAGTTTGTCTACGCATAGCATAGTTAACTTCATTGACACAACTGCATTTTAAAGTTTATCTGTGTTGTATTTACGACTTTTAACTGTCATTTAACATGGCTAGTTCAGCAAAAGAACAAAAGTAAATATAGTAAGTATAATAGTGAATTTCAAATTTGGTGGACTGAGAAACATGGCATTATTTGTAAAGGCAACAAAGCGGTGTGTGTTTTATGTTTTGGAATAATGGTATGCAGAACATCGTCTGTAAAACGGCATTTTGAAAAAAAAAATCATAAATCCTCTTGTCAAAAAAAGTGAACCACAGCAAAAATAATTAATTTCTTAGAAGCCATTTGGCAGATGATTCGAATTAAGCATGCATTCTAAAAAAGTAACATCCTACATTCCAAATATAAGTTATTTATCATTCAATCTGCAACAACAGAAGTCTTTAATGTTACTTTATAATTTGAATTACATGTATAACTAAAACATTTAAAACTATATAGTGCCAATGGTACTTTTTCGTAGTAAATAAAAAGTTTTGTGTTGCTAGTATTTAGTTTTATTATTTTCCAAGTAATCACTAGTCAAAATTATTAGACGGCTCGCCTATACCTCATTAAACACTTCTTTCGAAAAAATGGCATGTTAATCCCAAAAGGGGTTCGCCACCCTTGTCCTATACTGTAATGCTAAAATCGTATTTAGTTTAATGTTAGTGCAAAAAGTTGCTTGTTTTTAATCTATTTAAAATTTCCAATGCCCTTTATTATGCTAAATTGATATGTGTTACGACTACACGAGCGAATTTTAATATTTTAATATTGGACAATTTTCTTTCTTAAAATATGTTCCGAGTTTGGTACCTGCTCCGAGAGGTATTAAAAGAAGAGTGTCCTAAGTTATTAATCTGGAATACTATTCATTGCTTTCGTTTATACCTGCTAGTTTATATACGTATGGTAAGACAAAGCTTCAAGAATAAAGACTTGTTCTAGACTTATTTTAGATTAATTTCTATATATACTTGAATCTTCCTCATATATTAAAATTTTTTCCAAGTGTTAAGACTGACAATGCTTAATAATCAGCTAAAGAATTGCTTGTTTCCTTCTTTGTTCTTAGAAGTTGATTATAATTAACAATTGTTCTCGAAATGAGCACTTAGGAAAATAAGACGCTTCTTTTCTTGCACTTCTGGGTTTTCAAAATGTAAAATAGGGTTTGCTTAATGGTCTTAAGTACATCACTGCACTTTTCTTCGATATATTTTACACGAGCATGAAATTCAAAGTATTAATTAATATTTAAGATAAGCTTCACTTCTGCTTTCAAGATATTCATATGCGTTTCGAGATTTATAATATAAGGATTATATGTTCTTATGTATGTACTGAGGTATGAAATTTTTTAAACACAAATTTGCAAAGGGCTATAAAAATTTACAGCAGATAATATTGCACGCGAAAATAAATGAACAAAAGGGACAAAATTTCGATAAAAAAAACTACTTTTACGAATCATTTATTTTATAAGGAAAAATGTAACTAATAATGTATACAAATAACCTTAAAGAGGAAATGTCATTTTATATCTTTATTATCTCAGTTGTATTCTAAGTAAGATATAAAGAAATTGAAGCAACACTGAGTAAATTTAAGTTACTAGAGACTGAATACAAATCAAAGAATTTCAATGTTATTTAAAATATATAATTCTAAGTATTTCAAATCTATTCGTCTAAATATGACTGACTGATAAGAAGAATGTATTTTGAGGGACATTTATAATATGAGAGGATAGAGAGAAAATAACCCCTGTTATTAAAAATTGATATTAAATAAACGTACATATTTAAAGAAAGGTTGTATGACAGAATATTTTCAAAATGGATTACATTTCTCAGCTCCTAGAGTAATAAAATACTAGTAGAATCGATGCAAGTAAAAAGAAAACAAGCATTTATCAAAGTCATGTTTCATGAGAGGTTAATATTAAGGTATTGAATTATTACGTCCTTACGATGTGCTTTCGTTGATTTTTTTTCATGAAAACTTTTTTAGTGAAAGTTCAGGATTTTATTTATGAGAATGATTACGTGTTCTTTCTTTTTGTACTGAGATTAAATGTGGTTCTCCAGTCGAAAGGGGAACAGGAGTAGTGAGAGATGAAGTTTATATTAAAATATTAAAAACAATGATCAACTCCTCGAATCACCAAGGCTGAATGTCTTCTTAATTCTAACTCGTATTAAAAATTCTACTCGTATTTTGTTTTATAATTAATTGATTTAACAAATATAAAAATAAAATACGGAATTGTAGTCTATAATAAACGATGTATGGTAAATAGAAATTACAATAAAGTTTACATAAGTTACTCTAAAGAGTAGTAATGATAGTAAAGTGAAAAAATGCTTGTAACAGGTAATTAATTATACTAATAATGCCTGAATAAAATATTGACAATTGCTGTGGGGGAAGAATTTCTATTTTTAAAATACATATGTCCTCAATAAAACATAAAAAGCAACGCAGTAAAGACTTATCCGAATGAAATGAAAATCGGTTGATGGGATGAACATAAATTGAAAACGAGATGCTAATAGCATCATAGGTGTTGAATGTTTTATTCAGGAAACACATCAACAAGAGCAGAAGCGTAGCTACCGCCGTATCAGCTGTATCAATGATAAGGGACCTACAAGCTACAGGGGCCCCAACGTGTTTAACTACAGTCCTACTAACAAGGCTTCCATATCTAAAAAAGAGCCCCAGAAGGAATTTTGATACAGGGCCCCTTCAGAGCTAGCTACGCCAGTGTACAAGAGCAAACTAATAAAGTCAATAATGCATTGATCTACCTTTCCTCCTGATGTAAGCTGTTATCTGCAGACAGTGGCGTAACGGAGAACATTAGGGCCCTCTGCAGTATTAGGTTTTATGCCCTAAGTCGAATCTTACAAATCGTACGTACTTGGCAACAGTCAGACTTTAGGACCCCCGGCAATGTGAGATGTACATTATGCCACTGTCTATAGGGCACCGATTCGTAGAGTTGGCGAAGATCTTACAGCACATTTGCTTGCCATGCACATTTTAACTGGCGAATTAGATTAGCATGATCCAGAGGCGACTACTTACCAGAGTCCATACTTGATCTTATGGTGGTGGTCTGGCGATTGCGATGGTTAGAGAAGTGTGAATAAAATCAGTGGAAAGGAGATCTACGTGCGGCTATCAAATGAAAAGATACCCCTTACCATAAATCTCGACGGAGGGCTGAGTGGCGAATGCCACTTAGGGTAAGTATCCCACCACTGTCTAAGACGTTTCCAATCTCGCTCTTCGCTGGTCATCAGGACTTCAGGATTCGACCCTCACTGTTGAAAACAATTTACTCCGAAAGTTTCTAGGTCGAATGTGCTTAGCTTCCCTGCAAACGTTCTTGGTAGTGTCTAACCGCGAGGAACAGTCGGTGCATTGGCCTCCATGACCTCAGTCTTCTTCCGCTGAGTCACCTACTGATGATCAAAGCAGTCACTGGTGTCCCTGTTACACATTGGTCGTATCAAGCGCTGTTAGCTCCATTCGACCTATCAATCTGTCTTCTTGCTCAGTTTTTGCTTTCGGTCAACCAATACTTTCTTTACACTCTTTTGGCTTACCCCTTCTTCCTCTAATATTGTTGAATTATAGCACCGCACCGACCTAAATGTTCAGCAATCTGTGATTTGACCACCCTGCTTCTTTTAATGCAATGCTTTTATGACAACATTTACTCAGACTTTTTGCGAATCCGTCTACGAAGCATTGCTACAGTCCATGTGAGTTTATGGAACCCCATTTACATGGAATTTATGCTTTAACATTGGATGTCCTGCTTTGTATACACCATCTGGATGCTCAGTTGCAGTGTGCAGGAGCTACTGCTAGTAAGTCAGTGACTGCCAAAACATAATGATGTTGCTATTCGACTACTACCCTCCTCATTGTAGGAGTGTCGCTTTTTACGTTATAGAGTGTATTTTAAATTGTTTTCCCCCATTTGATGTTCCATAACTGCTTTGACTACATACAAAAACTAAATAACATTAACTCAATATTAAATATGCAGAAAGATTTAATAACAATAATTAAAAAAATCTGTATGTGACCCCCCTCCGTAATGAATTTATTTTCCGGCATTGCTACGTATTACACATTCTAAAATTAATTTCAAATTGTGAAATATTACTCGTCAAAAAATAATACAGTATTCAATGCAATTTCGCAGTATTATACAGAATTGAAATTGTTGTTTCCTGAACTATAATAATGAGAATAGAAACTAAAATAGCTAATGAAAATAAAAGAAATAAGAATAAATAGACGTCTTTTTTTCGCAAGCAAAAATTGAATAATACTAACAAAAGCGTAAAAAGATTACTTCAAAGTTAAAAATACATAAATGTTTAAAATGAGAGAAAACAAAGAAAAAAATCATTTAAAATGTACTTATCTACAGCAAAAGTATTTTTTTTTTAGTTTTTTTTATACCGAGAACAAGAGAAATATAAACAATAGTATATACTACCGTTTGAAATTAAATAATACACACTGATAATTATATTTTTAAGAAAAAAAAAACACAGAGGAAATATATACGTTTTTATACTTTGTTAGATTATTTTTATTTATTTTATACTCAACGAAAAAGACAAAGACAGTTTGACAAGAGGATCGACAAAAAACTTCCGCGGGAGAATTCATAAAATATTTCTACCACCTCTGCAGGATAAACAAGAAAAAGTGGCGGCGGAAGAAAAAAGCATGAGCGAAAATTGTGTTATGACTGTAAGCCGTCCAGATACTAACAGAGAAGAAAACCGTCTACGTCTAATGCATGTCCCAACGGTCTATTACATGCCCAAAATTTCTTTCCCTGCTTTTACGAGAGAAGACGAATTGATATGTTGGATTCGTACTGGGGTACCGAGTTTCAACAGGAGAGCTTGGTTTTTCAAACACGCCATTCGCCAGCGTTTTATGTAGTAACGCCAGCCACCTCCTGGCAAAATCTATCCCCCAACTTGCTTCGTACCCCAGCCGAGGGAGGGGATGGTATACAGAGAAGAGTAAGACCCCCTCCTATACTCCAGAGGTTCGTCTCCAAACCTGCAAAAGCGATGGCGGCCATTTTTCGGGTAATAAATGTCCTTCCTCAACGCATACTTCATCGCTCACAGTCAGCATTTGACCAAGAATAAGAAATGGGATTTTGAAAACAGCTGGTTGTGTCAATATTGAAGGAGTGTTGGTAAAGGAGTGTTTATAAGATACGGGTGTTCATTGAGGATTTTCCACCCTTTCGGGAATTCAGGTTTCTGATGATAATAATAAAGGTTAATAATTCAGCTCCTACGCAGAGCTTCTGTGCTATCGGTTCTTTTCTTCTTTGGTGGACTTGTAATGGATGGATGAGGATCGAAGTGGGTGTTTGTAAACAAGCACTTATAGGAAGCTTAACGTCGTTACACACTTAGTTTTATTAATTTAAAAGGGAGCTGTGTTTCTATCATGGAGACAGCTCATTTCGGAAGCTATTGTCCTTAAAATTTACTTTGGCTGAAAAAAAAGATAATAGTTGACGATATTAAAAAAATGAGTGCTACGTTAAAAGAAGGTCGTTTTTGCAAATACAACAATAAAAAAATGTAAAGTGAATAGATTGAAAAAAAAAACTACGTATGACATGCAATAAAAGATGCTGATTTTTTTTCCAACAAAAGATTAATTTAAATCGTTTATTGAATTTTGGGTAAATGTATGTGTATTAAGATGTATAAAATTTAGAACGATAACATTTTTTAATTATAACATATATTTGAATTTATTCAGTTAGTTAATAAATTCTTCTAATGCTAGGTATTTTCCGTAGAGAAACATTAGGACTGAAAAAAAAAAAACAATCAAAACGAAGAGGATGACGGTAACTTTTTCAAATTTTCTGGAATTAGCAAAAGCAAATTCTTAAAGAAAAAACATTTTAATTTCTAAAAATATATTAAAAAAAAATTAAACTAGCTTTTAAAATAACCGAAATTTACTGAAAGGTGACCTTCCTAGACATTGATTAAAATTAATAAACTATAAAGAATTTTAAGAGTGTAGAGAACTATAAATAGAGATGGCTGTGTATGTGTAAAGCTTTTACAAAATATTAATACAAGTAAGGCGCTCAATACAAAAAGACTTGAAATATTTATAAAT
This sequence comes from Trichonephila clavipes, assembly GCA_019973935.1. NCBI lineage: Eukaryota > Metazoa > Arthropoda > Arachnida > Araneae > Nephilidae > Trichonephila > Trichonephila clavipes. Next base: position 258,968 of record BMAU01012716.1, read on the forward strand.
ATATATTCCCAATGGAATTTTCAACTGTTATTTCTTAAATAAATTATAATGGCTTGATTAATAAAAATTCTTAATACTTCCTTTATCCATACTTCAGAAAATCGCTTGTATAAATAGCTAGTCAGTAAAGAAACATCGTTTAGGATCAATTAAAATATATGTAAGCAAACTTTTAAATACTCATTTTGTGTGAAAAAGGTATTATTTATTGGGAAACATTAAGAAAATAGTTCTAAACGATGATTTTTGACTTATCCAATTTGAGCAAAAAAAAAAAAAAAAAAAAAGAAAGAAAAAGAAAATCTCGAAGGAAAAAAAAACAGTTTTAATAAGCGGGGAAAATGATTCCCCTTAAAATTTTACAACAAATTTTGACAAATCTGAACATATTATTTTCAAATAACAACCAAAATATGTGCCAATAAAAACTAAATTTAATAAGAAGTATATACCACTTTTTCTTTTTCTAAAACCTCCCACTCATTCTATTTTTTCCTGTGCTTTTTTAAATATAGTTACATTTTGTCATATGTTTTAATGTTAACATAGATCTATCAGCATTTAAACTTTGCAAGATTAAAACGAAACTATGACAACCGTTGAATATAAAGCAATTCACCTATTAATAAAGATTGAGTGGAGTAGTGCCTTTATGTATAAATTTGCTTCTTTTTTAAATAATTTTTTTTTATCAACAGTAGCGAAAGAAAGATTTCAATCTTCCTCAGGAAACGACGTATAAATTACGATGATGAAAACTAAACAACCAGAAAGGTTAATCGATAGCTTTCTTTTGACTTTTATTACTTTTATCCGAAAGATAATCTCCGGATTCGAAAAATCGCTATATCATTCTTAGTTCCACAATTGTCAAGCCACCTCTTCGAACGACGAATCTTAAAATATGAGAGTGACTTCACGAACACAACACGCCGAGAAAGACGAGGCGAAGAAAGACGGCTTCTCTATTCAAGCCAAAATGAAATAAAAAAATAAAAAATTACTTTCTCAAAACCGGTCTCCCATAAAAATAATAAATTATTACGTCTGGCATAGACGAAAGTAACCTTCTTGAGAGGGGTGTCAGAGGTTCTTCTGTCATCCTGTCAAAGATTTGAAAACACAACAAAAGTCTCTGGAATCCTTTTCAACTCTCTTACCTGCTGTAATTGCATACTATTTTCTACAATGGAAACACGTGCAACTGCTATGTGGATCTCGTGTCTTGTGTCTTACATACACGCAAACCTACCTACAGTGGAAAGGGCATGGTTGCGTTTTTCTAATTCTGTTCTTCGTGTCTCAACCAATGTCTAGAATTTTACAACGACAAGTTTGAATCTGATTTCTTCTAATTTTTTTTATTGCTAGTTTTTTGTTCCTTCTTTTTTCTCTTTATTTTTTTCACCCAGTCGACATTTGAATTGCATATTAAAGTTGGATTAGCCAATCGCAAGACGGCGTTCTCTTTATGGCGTCTATACTGAAGCAATTTTCTCGTTTTTTTTTCCTCTTATTATTTTTTTCTTTCGTACCTTTTTCTTGAGAAGTATACAAGTTGAAGATCTTGCGCTACTTATATAATGATCTTTTAAGTGGAACTTCCACATGAGGGGTGGGAAGTGTTTCTAGAAAGAAACACAAATAACATAAATGAAAGGAAAAAAATTCAATTCCCAGCAAAACTTCAGAACAGCTGTCTAAATGGTTGTTGGAACAGGAACATTCCACAAAGGTCAACATTTGAGAAGATTAATATTTTCCAGTTAATGATACATGCGAATGGTTCTAACTTACAAACATTACTATTTAAGAGACCATTAGAATTTTTAAAGTTATATAAACAAACATCTGTATACAACAAAAGTTCGAAAATTATTCATACGATTCTGACATTCATAAAGTTATTCCATTTTTATCAATTGGTGTACTCTATAATACATAAAAGCAGTTTAAAAAAACGCAGGGAAGAATTATAGTTATCTTAAGTTCAATTCGATCAGTTGTTTTGATGTTTGATATAGTTTTATATACTTATTTTTATCCTCTACAACTGGGGTGGGTAAACTTTTCAAGGTGTTGTGGTCCAACCAGTAGCGTAGGTGAGGAGAGGTAAGGAAAAGTTCTACAATATTTATTATAATTTAATATTAGATACGGAGAGAGAAAAGAGAGAGAGAATATGTACTTACCTACATAAGTAAAACTTTAAAAAAAAATTCACGAATTTGAAGCCTTGTTTAAAGCAAAACGCATGAAACAAACCTATAGCTACAAATATAATAATATCACGTAAGGCATTCGTTATCAAATAATTCAAAATACATTAAGTAATAAAACATTTTTATCTAAAGTTGTTCACGCTGTTACATACACAACCACACAGTCTACATACTGTGAGACAGTCTGAAACATATTTCAGTATTTTACTAACAGCTAATCTTCACACGGTCACCCCAAAATGTCTTGGAGGTCTACCGGTCGATCGGGATAGACTTAATGCCCATTTTTTTGTACAATATATTATATCGTATATTTAACAGAGCATACTAAATGAAAAAATAAGAAGTTAATTATTTAAACTTTATTTAATATATTAGGTTGCTCCTTCACCCATTGATTGATTTATACTTAACCCAATTAAAGTACAAATATATATATATATATATATATATATATATATATATATATATGTACATATATGTAGAGATTAATCGGTGGTGGTGTATTTGGATTATTGGCATATAGTTTCAGGAAAGATCTTCACATAATTGATTTTCATCTTTTTTATTTTGATACACTTAATGTAAATTACATTGGAACTTCATAATTAAACAGGGACGAACACGCACACAGACACTATCAACACAGAGAAAACAAAAGGCGACGATTACATGGTTAAGCCAAGCAGACAAAGAGAGTGAGCGAACGAACGAAAATAAGATAGATCGCGAGCGACAGCGAGCAGCGCTTCTGCTCAGAATGTATGGCGAAGAGGGACGGAAGCCAACATGAGAAGAAGCCCAAAAAATGGGGAGGGGCGGGGGAGAGTGAGCACAAAAAGGCTTTCTCTTTTATACCGGCAGTGAAGATTGCGTGACTCCTTTATAACAAGAGATATGATTGGTTAGAACGAGTGGGAACGAGATTTTCTGGTGCTATGTTACTATTCGATTACGATTAAGATTAACGCGTTAGCTTTGAACCAAAAAATTAAAAGTTATTTAAAGAAGATTATTTAAAAGGGTCAATTAAAAGGATTCTAGAGGGAATTATTGCATATATATATATATATGTATATATATATATATATATATATATATATATATATATATATATATAATATGTGTGTGTGTGTGTGCGCACGCGCAATAATATGATTGTTGGATGTTATCTCTTGTTTGTAGAGAATAAGACTATATATATCAATCATGCATTGGAGAAATTCTTGGATTGATAGACAGGAGAAATGCAACGGGCAGCCACATTTATCCTATTACATTTTATTTAAATATTCTGTAAAGCAGTCTGCACTCTCTCTCCAAGCCATGACGAAAACGAGAGCTCTTTCAACGTTGATCAGCAGCGAGTGAGTCCTTAGTACACGTGTCTTCTTTTAGTCCGGCGAAAGTAGAAGTTAAAGTTCTTATGCGGAAGGTGGGTTGAGTTGTCCTGGTGGGAAGCTTACCCCAACTGACACTTGAAGGGCTGGGGATTCATCATATATATATATATATATATCTATATATATATATATATATATATATATATATATATATATATATATATATATATATATATATATAACGTATCTTTACTAGTTTTTACCTCATTAATAGGGATGAAACTGATAAAAACTATTACATTTTACTAAGCTTAAACTAAAATATTAATCCCTACGGGATCAAATCGGGTTGACAAATGAGCTTGTTTCTTCAAGTCGAAGGTTCAAAGTCCCTAAAGAACCATAGTGTAAAGGGGCTGATGCGCGTTAAATCTATCGAGTTAAATCTATCGAAGATCAAAGACCTCATGCTAATGTGGAGGTCAGATGTCATTTTTGTCACTTGTCCGAAGTACAAAATTATTAGGTCTGCTCTCAATACCTCTAGTGTTGCCTTGTGATGGATGCGAAGTTTATACACCGTCAATCAATCAGTCAAACAAAAATGAGCTCTCTTTTATTTTAAGTAAAGTTATATTAAATGAAGTTGAATCAAGTTAGAATTACGACAAAACCGATCGTATTATACTATTAACATATCGTCGAAATTTAGCCATTTTGATACATCACAGGTAATCAGGAGGTTATGCTGTTTTCTATATTCTAATATTTTTTATATAGACACTGTCTCTCAACATATAATTTTTTTAACACTATGTTAAAATAAATAATCTCAATTCCTAAAACTATTTCCTTGCACGTTTTATGTTTCATTTACGGTATACTAGTTTGATATTTACAAAACTTCTGTTATCTTAATAAAATTATAAATAATAGTAGTAAGCAACTGATTCACAACCCTAAAAAAAGATTTTAAGTAGATGAGAAATTATTGAAAATGTGTAAAAAGAAAATATTTATTTATTATGTTTGCTATATTTTTATTAATTATTCAGTTTTTTATTATTAATTATATCTTTTATTATTTTTATGTATTCATTCTTTTTAATACGTTCTGAAAAAAAAGGAGTGATTTAAATGGGAAAAAAATCAATTATTTATCTTGTAATATAATTGTGCATTGAAACTATTTGTTAATGCAAATATTTGGGGAAGAGAAAAATTACGTTCAAGGTTAGCGTAACGTAATTTCGAAATTAAATAAATTATACTTTTGAAGTATATATATTTCAAAAAGTTAACGAACATACACAAAGCTTTTATATTTAATCAGTCATACTTGTATTTTCAGTTTGTTAATAGCGGAGGAACTTGGTGAGTTTCGCGAGGGGAAAAAAAAATTTGTTCTAATCGCAAACGAATAAAAGAAAGGTAATGACAGATTTCCGAACAAGATGATCTGTGTGAAATAAAATATCAAACAAAGCCTTTTTTCTCACGATTAAAAGCAAATCCAGACGATCATGTTTAAGAATTACTCACAAGTGCGAAAAAGTAAGGAAAAAAGGAACAGAAGAAAAGTAAAAAATTCACTTTACTATTAGCTGAAGCCATATAGTCAGACAATTACGCAGCGGGCTTCATTTATATTCCCATTATCAGTCCATTAGTTTGAAGGCTTCAAAAACGCTACGCGTTTCAACCCAACATCATTTATCACCCACTAGCTCATTTCAACTTCACTTAGGAGACGACCCCCAAAGTGGTTTACGTAGAACTTCATTACTCGATTGATCAATGTCAGGCGGCGTGTTGTCATTCCTCGCAGACCACCGAAACGCAGAACAGGACTGAGGGTCCCTGCCTGCAAAATATGTAAATCGAAAATTACCCCGTCAGCCTTGTAGTCTGACTGGCTGCTTGTCTGCATAGCTTGTTTCGGGGGTGAGTTCTGGCATGCAACCTCAAGCATTGGTCAGCATTAGCGTGAATAACCTTTAGTCTCACGTGTTGGAGTAGAATCATGATTTCCGCAAGCATTTGTTACGAATGTTACGTCGCCATAACTCAGTTCAAGTCAAGTTAGCGCTTTTGAAATGAAGTTTAGAGTAGAGCCAGAATTGCAGACCAGTTGGCAAATTGAGGTTTCTGCAGTTACTGAATATTCAAACATACACTAACTTAAACACCGCTTACATTTTTTCTAATCAAACTGACTCGAAGTAGCTGTTCAGTATTATATAATTAATAGAAATACGTACAAACATAATATATCTAGTTCATTTTCCAGAAAATACAATAAATTAGACTCATGAAGGGAAAAAAGAAACTAACATTTCTTCTTTTAAACATTCAGTATGAATAGATTTGATGAAAGTAAACGTGATTATAAATTTAAGTAAAAATTTCAAATTTTTCTATTTAATATGGAATTATTTTAACAATTCCTTGTTATAATGTTACATTTAAGAGGTTAAAAGGTAGCTACAAAAAACTGTTATATGTATATTCAACTACATATAATTCAAATCTTACTTATTAAAAGACAATACCAGATGAGATATTATAATAGTAAGATGTATATCAATGCTTTCTTGTCACGAAGATTTAATTTAAAATATGGACTATATATATAGGCAACTTTTTTTAAAAAAATTTCTTCGAAATTGTATTTTAATCCATTTGACAATGCCAAAACTTTTTTTCTTGATTTATTTATTTTATTTTATTTTATTTATTTTTTTAAAAAAAAGGTCAATATAACGCCGTAGAAATTTCTCGAAGTTTGTACAGATTAAAAATAATTCAAACAAACTAAAGGTTATAACGTGTCAGCTCTCTTTCTCTCTCTCTCAATTGTGCCCCTTGTTATTTATCATTAATTCAAAATTACTTGAGATTTTATAGCAACGCTCGTTAAAAAACCTTACTAAAGCAGTTTTTTTTTTAACTTTTATAATAAATAATAATTCTAATTAAGAAAAAAATTGTAAGCATTTAATTGAAATATATTTGGAAATAAAAAAAAAAGTCAGATTATAAATGCCATGTCCTCAAACAATCAACAAAAGAAAAAAATTGGAAAAATAGGCAATTTTTTTTTTTTATGTAACCTATATATATATATATATATATATATATATATATATATATATATATATATATATATATATATATATATATGATTTCCTATAACTAGGGATATGTATATATATAGTTATATATATACTATTTTTTTCAGAGGAAATTAAAGACCCTTGTGGAGTAATATTTGTATTTTCTCTTACCCAGAGTAACAATTTTGGATCTAGAATGCCTATATATACATGGATCGTATTCACCTTAAAATCCATTTTTAATTAGGGTGAAGAAAGAAAATGTTAGAGGTGTGTATCACTCTCAAAGAATATGATTTCCAAGCACTGAAAGGACAAAAGAAATGCAGTTTGCCTTTAAAAGTCAGATAGCCAGAAAAAGAATGAAGATCTTTATAATTAGAATAGTAACCTTGAAGTGTCGACTTGTTAGTTGGTGACAAAAGTCACGGTCAGTTCATTTGTATTGTGAGATAAGAAGTTGAATATAAATGTTAAAATTGCGCTATGATCAAAAGCACGTTGCATTCCTGATTTGACATCTCTTTCATGGGAAGTCAAGTGTAAGCGAGTAATTAATAGTTTTAGTACTGAGCATATTATCCAGCGTTCAAAACTTTAAAGAATCGATAATCGGAAGAACTGTCGGTAAAATTCAAATATGACGAAATAAGTTTTAAAACTATTTAATAGTAAAGTTGAGAGAAAGAGAGAATATATATATTTTTGTGTTTTTACCAGTTTACACCAGTGGCGCACACAGGGGGCTGGGGGTCGGATCCCCCAAGCCCTTGATTTTTTTCCGATTGATTATAACTCTAAGTATATAGTACTTAAAATGTAATTAAGTATTTGTTATTAATGATTAATTTTATTAATTAATTCTAATTATTAATTCAATAATTAGTTTTCTACTGTGTTTTGTTCCCAAAAATCGACAAAATCAAAAGGAGCATGATACAAGAATGGTGAACTTTCGACCCCCTTGAAAAATTCCTGTGTGCTGTACTGGTTTACACCAACTTTTTTTTATTTTCAAAATATGACATAAAATAAAAACTGAGTGACTGACATTTTCTTTTACCATTTCTACGAAGAAAATGGACTCTAAAATGAATTGTTTTTAACCGAAACTATGTAAAACGTAAGAGATTTTTGACGAAATCCTAAAAATTCTACTTTTGGGGCAACACTGCAATGCTTCTATAACTCAGTATAAGCAGAAAAGTTTTCATGCCCATTATTTTTATATCACTAAACGAACTAAACTGGATGTAATTTAAAGGATGAAAACGGCTTCAAGCTTTCCATCTGATCCTACATTTATATCGTTGACAGACTTCCTGTTTTCATATTTCATCTCCTGTTATCTTGAATTTAACGTTTCGGAGTTCTGGCGTGAGGTTTTGTACACGATCGCTTCTAATTATCCGTGGATAGGAACATTAAGGTCATGTTGCGTGGCTCATGCATAGGTCTCATGGGTGCGGCTGTAGCAAGTAGCACATACATTATGCAAAGCCCGCGCTTTTCAAACACACGAATGCGACGTACTTGGAATTGAAACGAGTCGAACGCTTCATCGCCAGGCGGTTTTTGTGAAATTCATTTTCATTTTAGTCAAGTTCTGTTAGGAAGATTCTTCATTTTCATGAGTGTTAGTTTTATATTTAGAAGAGTTTCTGAAAATAATGTATGCAATTAAGTTTTTTTAATGTAGCTCTAAGAAACAGTAAGTTGCAACAAAGTTAATAAGTTATCAGCGCTGTTGACAAATTGATGAATGTTATCCGTTTTGAAAGTTATAATTAATCTCAAGAATCACAACATGTTTGAAGTCAATGTGATACAGGAAATAACTTAGCAAGGGGAGTCTTTTTTTTTTTTTTGATTACGTTGTTATTTGCGGTTACAATATGTATTTATTTCTTTCATTGATTATAATTGATGTTTCTTTTCACAATATTTTCTATCGTTTCTTAAGCTATCGTATCCAGTGGCGCACACAAAGGGGGGGGCCTAGGGGTCCGGACACCCCCCATAGCCCTGGATTTCATTTTTGATTAGTTATAATCCTATGTATATATTACGTAAAATTAATTATGTATTTGTTATTGATAATTAATTTTATTAATTAATGCTAATTATCTATTCAATAATTAATTTTGTATTGTTTTTGTTCCCGAAAATCAACAAAATCAAAAGAATATGTTGGGTGGCTCATTGGAGCATGATACCAAAATAATGGACTTCGACCCTGGAGCCCCCTTGAAAAATTTTTGCGTGCGCTACTGATCGTACCTTATATATAAGCATGCATTATTTAGTTTAAACTGCATGATTTTATCACATTTTTCTAGTACTAAAGATGAATATAATGTAACATGAACCGAACGGAGTTAATAGCAAAAATTTTAATTTTTTCCATGCTTAAGGGTTTTAACTGTGGAAATGATAATTTTATTTCCTTTTAATGTTAATATTAATTTTTAATGACTTTTAAACTTATTTACTTCAAGCAAAAATAATGAACAAAAGAAGTCCAAACAAAAGGAAATCATACCTAAATTATACGTATGCTATTTTTCACTTATTCTAGGTTCAATATTACGCGGTCCGTCATCCATTTTCGGCCTTAAAAGGCGACGATAATAAAATATCAAATAAAATCAATGCTGTTTTTGAAAGTTTTTTTGACTATATAGTACGGATAAAGATTTATATGTATAAGTATCATTATTTAATATTCATAAAATATCTTAATAATTTCTCTTACCTATTTTTTGGGGATTAGAGCATATTATTTGTAAGTGAATGACATATGTTTCAAAACGTCCGAATATTACTTTCATATATCGTTAACATTAGTTAAAATATGAATATCATAAGGTAATTAAAATCAAACAAGAAGTACAAAAAAAAAAACCTTTTTTGATAAAATATGTTTGTTTTTAAATTTTATAATTCTCAATCATAATCATAACAATGTTGTTGCATTATATAAACATTCAAAATGAAAACTTTTACCCATATGCAAAAATAAAATATCCTAGTACCTCTCGCGTATTTTCTGCATTGAACTTTCTCAGTATGAATTAGGATTTATGTTTAAATTATTGTGTGTGTATGTGTGATATTGATTAGAATTACTTACGTAAGGATTATTCAATCTTTATCGCGTACCAATGGAAAAAAACATCTAGAGAAGGAATAGTATTGCAAGGCATAAAATTACCTCATATAATCATAAAGCCATAAAAGAAATATATAGACTTTTTTTACGCAAAATAAATATTTATGGACAAAGAAATAAGCGAAAAACTTTATATTTTCTATTAATTTAGACATTTTAAGATTCTTTAAGTGTATTAAGAGCATTTATTTTTAATATTACTGTGATTAGCAGTGTGTTATATTGTTCTGCTATTAATTGTAATTCATTTTTTTCTTAAAAGCACAGTTTAAATGCATATAGTTGATTCATGTTCACATATTTACATCGAATGTTCATTTATAAAAAATTGTTATCCATAAAAGAATAGGCTGTAAAATTTATATTTATTTTTCTTTCCTCAATTTTGGGGCAAAAGTTTCTATGAATATCTTATTCATCAAGCAATAGTTTTGCACGCTTTTTAACAGCATATAAGCAGCAAACACACATTTTTTCATCCATCCTAATCAGAATTAAATTAATTTCACTTACACATATAAATTGAAATTTATTATTAAATTTGATGGATTTTTAAATTTCTTGTGAGAACAATCTAATCGGTTTGAAATCTTGTAATTCCAAACTGAAATTGCTCCTTTAATCTCAAATCATTTCAAACGGAAGGATTATCTAAAAATATATACTTATTTTATGCAGAGTAACTTAACCAATTCTTCTGAATACAATATCAATTCTGTTTCATTCAACATAAGGCCAGCCAACCTTCCTCTATATTAGTCTATACAACTGGCTAGAAAGGAAGAGGAAATAGTGTAGGAATATATTTCTAAAAGCAATATAATGCTTTTAGAAACTTATTTCTCTCTCTTTCTAAACTCTTAAACTCAATAATAAGTAATAAACACTAAATATACGTTACGATAGTTATCAGAACCAAAGGCAACGGAAACAAGAACCTTAACATACATACCAAAGCCAGAAAAATCAAAAATATAAATAAATATAGAATTTTAAAAAAAATGCCAGTAGAAAAAAAATGCCACACGTGAAGATTCACACAAATTTCACCAAAAGCAAAACAGGATCGCATTCAAGGAAAATCGTTAAAAATACTCTTTAAAACTTTCTCTCTCTCTCTCCCTCTTTTAAGCTGTGGCTGCGGTAGCCGAGTGGTATAGGTATCGGACCGTGGCTTGCTTTGCCACGGGTTCGAGCCCAGTACCACTAAAGACCCGCCGTGTAGGGCAGCGATGCACGTTAAATCTGTCGAGAGCTGAAACGTCCTCCCGTTGGTGTGGTGTGGTAGTTAGGAGAAGGGGTGCCAGCTCAGGTGTCATCCACGTCACTTGACCATGGTTCAAAATTACGTGGTCCGTCGCCAAAAGCCCTCGTGTAGCTGAACAGTGCGACGTTAATATTCAATCAATCAACCCTCTTTTAAGCTATTTATTTTGAAATTTATATAATCTGATCAATTCATTTTTTTCTTTGGCCACACATCTACAAATTACAATTTTAAGAAATATTATTATTGTCTTAGATGAACTATAATATTTTTAAATCTTTCTGAGATTCTCCAAGTCAATAAAATCTGTTTTAAAAGAAAATGTAGTAACTTTAAAAAAAGTTGAAGAGTAGTTTTAAAAAAGTCTGCAGCCAGTGTGTATCACACTGGCACGATAGAGAAATATTTTTAATTCAGAGGCATATCTGTATTATTAGATAATATTTGCTCCGATTTATCACAACCAGAAACAGCCGCGAGATTAATTTAGCTGTCATCTGTTTCGAAAATATCCTCGCATCAACTACTCTCAAATCCTTGAACATACTACAGGTTGATTGAACACCATATCTTGAGATAGTATCTTCTGTCTGAGAAATAATTGTTACTCACCTTGCATTTAAACAAAATGTTATAAATATTATTTATGTGCAACACCCTTTTAAGTTTTTCAAACAATATATAAATAACATGAGCTACTTTGTATTTATTTCGCAGATCATAAAAACTTCCCATTCTGTGGCTTTTTTGATTTATTATTCGAGATAGTTTATGAGTGAGTGGCTAATCTAGAGGATTCAATCTTTATATAGATTTTCACAGTTTTTTTACACCCTTGACTGTAAAAAATCCATTTTTTATGCACGAAAAATAAAAAAAAACTTTTCCTTCAGAAACCGGAGACTTGACGAAGAGTTTCCACAAGTAGTTTAATAGAGGTATTTGAGGCAGACTCCGTGATTCTGTTCACGTGCTTAAGATAATCATATAACTAATTATCACTTCAAGGCACAATTGTGTTTATACACGCAAGTGAAATTGAAAGCTCAAGGTAAACAAAGATATTAAAAAGTCTCCCTATTATTTTTCTACTCTTTTCATTACAGCGAGACTAAATTATTTAAATCGTCTAGTGTTTGGTTTATCATGCTGAAATTATTAAGTGTGATACTGTAAACTGCATTATTAAGATGAAAGAAATGGATTTCTTAAAAACATTATTCATAAAAGTGGAATCCAATAATGTGGACACGATAAGTTTTTTTTTTTTCTTAAGTGAATTTTCGTAACCGATTTTTATATTGATCAATATAACCCCCAGAAATTGCAATTTTACCAGATTTAAACTTGATGCCTCTGATAAGAGCTCAATTTTATCTAGATTTTATAGAAATAAAAGAGAAAAAGGGGGGAAAATCTTTAAAAAATCATGAACCAACTTTATTTAAGAATTATTGGTGATTACTATCATCATAAACAATGTTAAGTGATGTACGCAAGGGGTGGGGGTTCAAACCTCTTTCCCTCATAAACCAAGATATTTTTTTATTTTTACCATAAAGATTACCCCTCGGTGCTTTCGTCAACGTGTTTTTTAGTATATAACACCCCCCTCCCCCGTGGTGTAACAAATACCTCGGCAACTCCGCATCTTAGGGAGGCCCAGGATTCTAGGGGGCCCTAAACCTGGCTAACGCCAAGTGCGTTTGGTTTTGTAATCCTTGGGACCCAAAGTCTTATTAACATTATCTGTTGATATTTGCTCTTATTGTTTAGGACAAGTTTTTTGATTCATTTGGAGAAAAAGTTGTAAATTATTTTAAAATAGGGACAAAGATTTTTTTTACACTTTTATGACTTTAATTCATGTACCATTTTACGATAAATATATTTAACTGTGTAATACAAGGAAATATATAAATTAATAAGAAATGTTTCAAATCATACAGCTTTACACATTTCCTGTATTTTAGAATTGAATCTTTTGTACAATATTTTAACATTGAATTTAATATTAATTAAACATACTATTATTCGAATACAGAATTAAATTATGTAACAAAAAAAGAGTAAATATTGAATAGGTAAATATGAAAACTTGTGTAAAATTAAATAAGTTTTAATTATTTTCGTAAAAAAGTTATGGTGTTTTTGGAATATAAAAAAGGAAGAAAAATTTCACCCTTTAGATTAGTTACTCGTTAACCTTGAAACAGATTCCCTTTCATTTTTTAAGAAATATGCGATAAATTACTCTTAATAATTTACCCTCATCTCCATGTTTGAATTTTTTGAAGGGTTAAGAGGAATTCTTTACCTTACTTAATAGTGTTGTAAGGGAGGTATATTGAATGTGTTAAGGCTATATTTTTTGACAATTTTTCTTTAAAAAAAAATTACCCTTTAGAGGATTTAATAATAATAAACATTCACAGTATGCTCACATTTAAGCATAAATGCATGTTTAAGTTTATTTATTTATTTTTTGTACTTATGTCCGTAACTTTTCCGTGTGTGTTACATTAATTATCAGGTATTGGTGTAATTACTTCAAGTAAGATATTGTTAACTGTGTGATCTTTGTTTTGACTTCTAACAGAGCCATCGACTTGATCCGCTCAACTCGTTAAGACATCGCATAACCTATTGGGTGCAGCCACTAACACAAAGAATTTAATTTACTAATGATATCTGCGTTGAGTCTAGTTAAGTAATTCACCCAAAGAGGTGGCGGTATAAATTATAAATCTATCCCAGCAGTTCCGGTCACCCTCTGAATAGGCCATCGAATTAAAAACACCAACAGCCGACGCCGCCAATGAAACAACCACACCATTTATACACCTTTGGAATGAATAATGTAACATAGTAACCCTTCCACGGAAAGCATGGCTTAAGCAAAGCCTACTCGCCGTTTAAACGAAACAAGTATCCGATTTTCCCAAGTTCTCTAATCTACGTGTATTGCACGAGCTTTGCAAGGGGTCAGACTCCCACCCCCTTCGCTAACAGGAGCACAAACGGAATTCAAAATAGAGCTTGGTAGGGTATCGGTCCTTGGCTCCTATGGTATTAGCAGCATTACTAATTCACGTAGACACATGTAATGAGCAAGCCTGGCTGATGAGCTCAGACCTAAATTAGATCAAGTAGAAGGGGTAGGTTCCCTTGACACAGAAAGGGAATAGCTTTGAAAAAGTGGAAATTTAAATGAAAGGGACGGAGCGTAAGAATAGAAAAGGGGGAGAAGGGATCCGGAGTGGGCTGGCTATAAATCTACAGAGCGGTTTAAGGAGCTGGAGCGTTTAGGATACGAAAATTGAACTCCGATCGTGCTATGCGTATTTAAGGGTTTGTTAAGTAAGAAAGTGTATTGAGTTGTTCGGTATTCATAACAGCAGTTCTTATCTTGTGAAAAGGAATTGTAGGGAATTCTAAAAAATTAAAAATCTAATTACAAAGATTATTTCTCTACTTAAGTGTTCTTTGAAATTAATTTAATCATTAACGTTAATCAGAATATAACAATTCAGTTAACCCTTTATCTACCGCATTATGATTTATTGCAGTTTTTTTTTCATGCATATATATATATATATATATATATATATATATGTGTGTATATATGTGTGTGTGTGTTTAAATCACTACATTGAAAATTAAGGATATACATAAAAAATCAACTTTGGGAAATTTAATCCATTAGAGCTAATTAATTAATATTAAAGATATTCAACTGTAAAATTAATTATACGCACTGTTCACTTAAAGTAAATAGTCAAATTGTTTTCTAAGGTCTTCATTAACATAAAAGAAATAAGACGTTTACCTTTTGACATTAACTACTTTTTCGGAACAAAAATGACAATGTTCGCAATCCGCTGAAAACGCCGTCAGCTGATAACGCAATTCCTGCTTTAAAACTATTCGCCTTTCCCGCTAAAATACTCATCATAGAACCCGTGTTATCGTATATCTTGGAAGAGTGGATTTCAAAAAATATTTCTGCTAAGTATCGTCAGAGTATTCGTAAAACTGTGGTTGTTCTGTGTAATTTTTAAGTGAATGGTACTTTAAGTACTGTCGGTAGATAAAGTGTTAAATAGAGTGATAAAATTTTCTTTTATATACTCAGTGCATGGAAACAGATTCATAATTTAGGGATGATTCTTTTTTTTTTGTTTGGAATCTGATATTTTGTGATTGTGAATCCCTGTTGAATCCTTTCTTTCATATGTCAGTTTTTTGACATCAAAAGGCTTACTGTACAAAAGTATATGATGGTAGCTTAATTTCAACTGCTAGTTATTCAAGGAATAATTTACTAAATGCTTCGTGCATGCTGTGAGTTTTACGTACTCGATTCTGAAGAGCAACGATGTATAATTAAAAAGCCCATGTAAAGCTTACTTCAATTATTATTTATATTATTTTCGACACTGGTGCCACACCCTTTGTTTGTTCACGTTCATTTATCCACCATGTTTCATTCATTCTCTCTTTCATCAGTTTGCGTTGTAATAACGTTGCCCAACTTCTTTTTTAATGTGTACTAGCATATTTTTTAATATACTAGTATAAGAACCATATCAACGTAGAATAATTTAAAATTTACGATTTAAGTATTTAAATGTAAAAAAATAAAAATAATTGGTTATATTTTCAGTATTTATTGTAGAAAAAATTAAAATGACTTGAGAAAAATGTGATTTTTGCACTGTTTTTTAGTCAAAAATTTACTTGATAATCAAGAAATAATTTTTTTAGCACTGCCTCTGAGTTTTTTTCATTGTTGAAACAGTTTAGAAGAAAATTAACAAGAGTATCAAGTAAATCGCAATCTACTAAATATGTTAATACGACTTTATTTTATATTTTTATAGTTTTGCTTATTTTGCTTTTAAGAAAACAAATATGGAATATTATAATTAAATTGTTCTTGTTATAAGTTTTGCCTAAAAGTGAATTATTCGATACAAGTTTTTCAGAGGGAAAAATATGCCTCACTATTCGTTAATTTATCCATTAGTGAATAATTATTATTAAGTATAATTAGTAATGAACTAAGCAAAGAGTTTTGAATCGCTATTTCAAAGTAGATTATATGTATTGTTTTGTAAGAGGTTTTAAATTATCCAGAATTTTTAATGATTCTTCAGTAAAAATTTATTAGTTTTAAAATATATGAGATCTGAGGTTTATGGTTTTCTAATGTAGTATCCCTAAGCTAATAAAATTTTGCTTCTTATATATAAATAATAACAAAAATAGCATAATTCATAAATAAGAATAATAATAATGAGCAAAATAATTTTAAAAATACCAATTATTTACTTGGAAATACTACCACAAATTTTAAAATTAAAATTTCTTATTATTTAATGTTTAAACTATTATGTAAGTAGTTTGTGATCAAATTTTTTGAAAAAGAAGAATCACTGAAGCAAAAGATTGTATAGAAATGGAAATTTATCAGCTATTCTTTAAACTGTAGAGAATAAACCCTTACTGCTAATATTTCCAAAAAAAAAAGAAAGAAAGAGAAACAAAACTGTGGTTTTCTTCATAAATATCCATCGACCGCTTTTTGAGCTGTGTTTAGCTAAACACGTCATTATTTATTAAGTTACAAACCTAGCAATAATTTTTAAGAAATCCCCCCAAAAAAGAAATCTAGTGATAACAATGATTCCCATCTCATCTCCTTGACCTAGTCCCACAAGTTCATTAATTATTTTTCTCGACTTTCGAGTTCTCTTTTGCTATCAAATCAAACAAATCTACCATGCCAAGTAGTACAGGGTCGTATATTCCGAAAAAAACATTCGTTTTCTATACAAACCACTTTCTCATTTTATTCACAGAAGAAAAAGAAAAAAAGAAAGAAACCAAAAAAGATATGCAAAATCACTTTTTCAAAGATCGAGAACCAAAAAAAAAAAAAAAAGTCAGACACAGAAATTGAAAAACGCAAAGCGGGGCCAGAAATCTTTTGGAAAGAGAAGGAGAACTCTCTTCAAGTGCTACATCACAGTTAATAAAGGCGGCTTTCCACGGAAAGGAGAATTTCCTTGACGCAAGAAAGCTCCGTATCACGAAATAAGGAGCGTGAAACTTTGAGGAGGAGCGAGAGAGACGGAAAAGAAGTCCTATGCTTGCTAAATCCCTGGAACAAATTAAATGGCACGAGTGGTCTGAAACGGCTTCGCGATCACCCATGCGTACCCAATCTCCTCCTTTTACGTGGATGGGAGATACAAGCCGCAGTCGAGATCCGGGATTTATACACCAAGATCACGTGATCAGCAGAGATCGGATGTGTCTTCATCGCTCTATATATACCCGGACAACTCGCATTCTTTATATTCTGAAGAGAAAGAATAGGGTAATTTTGTTTGCCCAAGACGCCACGTCCCTCAAGGGAGGTTAAATTACTTTTAAAGACGAGGTGAGGGATAGAGTTTTTTGCGTTACCTGGCAGACACCAGTGCTGTTTGCATTCGCTCCTGTCTGTAATTAAAAGTTCTTTGTTCCAGGCCTGCCTATAGGGTAGAAGTGGGAGGGGTAAGAAAAGGAGGAGTTTTAATCAGGATTTAGGAAAATAATTTAGTGTAAGTAATTAATCAAATCAGAGCGAGTTTTCTGAAGGAGGGGGGTGTAACTTTAGTAATGAATACGTAATTAAAGAAAAAATTTCCAGCGTTTGGATAAAGAAGTGTGTGTGTGCGTGGGGAAGTGGGACGGTGCCGAGGATGTCCGGGAAGGTATTGTTGGAAATTAATAAATAAGATGGAATCGTATACGGGATGTGGAAGTAGGCTTCGGATTGATTTAATACTTAATTAAAAAAAATTGTTGTTTAAAAAAAATTAGGGAAGATTTCAATTAACTTGGTTTAAAACTGTAAAAAAAAAAAAAAAAAAAACAGTTAAGTGAATTGGATTACGAAAATATAAATAAAATAAGGTCTGAGATAAAAGTTATCTTAAAGAAACCAAAAATATTGGTTGCCATAAAAGGAAAAACAATAAATGAGGGGGGACTAATAATACTAACAGTAAAAGAGATTCCCATGTCATTATTTTCATAGCAAAGTTATTTCAGATGAGGGGGATAAATATCTCTGTTATTAAACTGATATATTATAGCAGAGGTTCCCAAACTTTTTTGTCTCATAGACCCCTTAACAGGTTTTCGGCTTGGGGTAGACCCCTACTTACCTAATATTAAATTTTTACAAATTCATCAACTTAAATGGGTTTTTGATAGCAGGTATAGAGCTGCATTCTTTAAAAGATTTAAATTTTTAACTGTAGTGAAGTATAGTGTTTAAAAATTAAGAAAAGACATATAATTAATTAAATTAAAATTTAATTATAATGTATAAAATAACTTAAATAAAATAACTGAGCAACTAACAGATGTTTTAGTGGGAGGGATTAATATGGGGGTGCAATAACAAATTTTCAACTTTTGACATCAATCTTGTCAGGTTTAACCTTTAATATCTACTCTGTTAATAGTATCCAGTCTTTTTTTCGTTCTTATTTTTGTTTTGGAGAATGGCAAGCGCAATGAAACTTCTTCTCAAACGGAAAAACAATTGAAAACTTTCTTCAGATATTCCATAACGTGGAATAAATAACAGGTACATCTGTTTAACGTCAAAATTGTTGTCATCCGTTTATAAACTTAACTTCAAGATCTTAGTGCCTAATTCTTGTGATCGGAATTTTCTTTTTGAATGTGACTTTATGAATTTATTGCCAACTGTGGTATTATGATAGTCAAACAATTTTCAAACCTAGTTTCAAAATCCAAAAAAAGGGCACTTAAATGTTGAAGGTTGGTTAAAACCCCTTTTTCCTGGCAGATTGTCCTTGACAATTGTGAAACTGGGAAAATTTCAGATGTCCAAGACTATACTTCTTTAGCTTAATTCTGGCCCACACAAGAAAGACTGAAATGTGGTCCTTGTTTTAAAAATATTTATGCTGTCACCTTAAAACTGCAAATTAACACTTCATTAAATTTATTAAATAAATCTATTTAATAGGAAAGTCTGGTTTCCCCACTTGATTAAATTTCCTTTTAAAATTAAAATCATAATCTAATTTAATGAGAGCCATTATCGTGGACCCCCATTTACACCTCATGGACCACCAAATTATTTTTCACAGGTGTGGACCCCTTGGATGTCGTCGTAGACCCCTGGGAGTCTATATAGACCACTTTGGGAATCATTGCATTATAGCATCCCAGCTAAATTGTTACTCTATTTATATAATTCTATATAAAGGGTGTTTTTTAGAGGTATAGAATTTTAAATTGCAATAAAACAACGTAGTATTATTCTATTGACATGATTTTTTTTATTCGAAAGATAATCTTGTGGCATTACATTTTAAATATGATTTCTGGCATATGACTGCCACGGCTGGCTCGTATTTAGTCCAATCTGGACGTCCAATTTTCGATGACTTTTTCCAACATTTGTGGCCGTATATCGGCAATAACACGACCAATGTTGTCCTCCAAATGGTCAAGCGTTTGTGGCTTATCCGCATAGACCAATGACTTTACATAGCCCTACAGAAAATAGTCTAGCGGTGTTAAATCACAAGATCTTGGAGGCCAATTCACAGGTCCCAAACGTGAAATTAGGCGGTCACCAAACGTGTCTTTCAATAAATTGATTGTGGCACGAGCTGTGTGACATGTTGCGCCGTCTTGTTGGAACCACAGCTCCTGGACATCATGATTGTTCAATTCAGGAATGAAAAAGTTAGTAATCATGGCTCTATACCGATCACCATTGACTGTAACGTTGTGGCCTTCATCGTGTTTGAAGAAGTACGGACCAATGATTCCACCAGCCCATAAAGCGCACCAAACAGTCAGTTTTTCTGGATGTAATGGTGTTTCGACATACACTTGTGGATTAGCTTCACTCCAAATGCGGCAGTTTTGTTTGTTGACGTAGCCATTCAACCAGAAGTGCACTTCATCGCTAAACAAAATTCGCTTATGAAAATCGGGAACAACGGCAATCTCGTTTTGGGTCCATTCGATGAATCTACGCCTTGCTTGATCATATTTAAAATGTAATGCCACAAGATTATCTTTCGAATAAAAAAATTCATGTCAATCGAATAATACATCGTTGTTTTATTGCAATTTAAAGTTCTATATCTCTAAAAAACACCCTTTATATATATATATATATATATATATATATATATATATGTGTGTGTGTGTGTGTGTGTGTGTGTGTGTGTATGTATATACATATGTATATAAATATATATGTGTGTGTGTGTGTAATAATTCACTTTAGTTTCAGCTTTCAAGTTATTAATTTGTAATGATCCTGACCCTCCAGGAATTTCGCGTAAATATTTAACTGTTAGCTTACCCGCCTAAAGCGATGTAATCGTACATTTTTTCTTAGAAATTAAAACCTCAGCGTATTTAAATAAAATTACACAACACATCATCATTCGATTATGTGGACTAATCAGAAGAGGCGCCTTCGGAAGTCATATGCGTTGTTGTACTTCTGGTTGCCGCTCTGTATAAATATTTCCGTTTCATAGAAAATTCCCGCTGCTTATATTGTAGCTTCTATGTGACTGCAAACTTGTGTTAAGGTATGTGACTACTTTCGGAGCACTTTTTTTGAAATATATAAAATTTCAATTAAATAAACCTTTTTTTATTTGAAATGGGACATAAAAGTAAGAATTCCAATACAGTTCTTACAAAGTTAAAAGTAATTTTGGAAATATTGGGAATTTTGAGTGAAATTTTAGTGAAAAATTGCAGTTGCGGTAAGGATTGTATTGAAAATTCTAATTAATATATTCTAATAATATTTATACAGTACATATAAATAACATCCTTAGCTGTGTTGATAGCTATAAAATTTGTAAATACTTCTGAAAGTTTTTGAGATATTTCAATTTTTATGCAAAAACTCAATTTTTTACAAAACACTAATGTTATTTTCTCACAAAAAGTGCAATAAAATAAATAAATATATACACAGAGATTAGATTATAGTCTAGAATTCAGATAACACTAAATAAAACATTTTCTAAAAATTTCAAGTCAATATCTTAAAAAGAAATTCTGTAGTGAACTGTACCGTGAAGAAAAAAATTAAAAAAACATAGTTTTTCAGGAAATGCATTTAAAGATTTTAATACTACATGAAAAATTTTCTACTAATTTTTACACTTTTAAACTCACTATATTTATAGCTCAAGCTCTTTTTAGCTTCATGTAAAGCTGATTTGACCTTTATTTTACCCTTTTGTTGTTTTCTGGAGAGTTTTGTAGACTATAACAATTTTTTGTTTTTAGCGAAATTTTGGTGAAAAATTGCAGTTACGACAAATCTTGTACACAAAATTCTAATAAAAGTATTTAAATAATATTTATAGAGTACATAAACAACATCTTTTTCTGTGATAGGAATAAAAAAAATTGTAATGTTTTTGAAAGTTTTTTAAATATGACAAATTTTATGCAAAAACACAAATTTTTAAAAAATTAATGCTTTTTCTTTCATAAAAAAGCAATAAAGTACATAAATATATACACAGAGATTAGATTTTGATTCATAACACAGATATAACAATATAAAACATGTTCTGAAAATTTAGATTTAAAATCTTAACAATATTTTGTGTAGTGAGCTTTATCGTGAATAAAAATATTTAATAACAGTTTCTCGTAAAACACATTTAATAATTTTAACTCAAAATAATTACTTTTCTACTCGCTAAACATTTTCAAAACTCCCCATATTTATAGCTTAAGCCCTCTTTAGCTTCATTTTTAGCTAATTTGGACTTTTTCTTGGCTTTTTGTTTTTTTCTGGAGAGTTTTGTTGAGGGTAATGACTGGCGTTTCGATTTTTGAATTCTCTCCTTGTCAATTCCCATATAGTTTTTAAGTGTCGTTGGATCAATTCCTATACCTAAATAATTAAATACAGGCAATAGCCCTAAATAACCCGAATTATATAAGAGGACAGCCATGTATGAACCCAAAAACAAAGTTTTTATGAACAAAAATTTCTTTCGGCAAAACAGACCACAATACATTATTAAAGCTTTCATTATTATTTTGAGTCTTGCCATGGAGGCATTTTTTAGTAACTCCTTATCACAGAGTGCTAAATAAGTAAGCTTTATCACTTTAATCACGTAATTTGAAAGGCCTGCTGTTTTGTCCACATATACTTTGCCATCACTTAATGCTTGTTTATATTTGCACCAGCTGTCTTTCCCTGTTGGACATTGCCCATGCATGGGATTTTGATTGCTAGAGCAGCAGTGAAAGAAGGCAGCTATTACAGCAGATTGCATTTTTTTCGAGGCATCCAACATTGCTGCGGATGGCAATCCCATAATAGTTCTGCAGTTTATCGATAAATTTATCAGTTAATTTCCCCTTCCCACCAAGTCCTTTGGTGTTCTTTTTTTAGTTTCCTTAAACGTGAGCCTACTCTTTTTTGTATATGTCCTATACATTCAAGTTTTGTGACACTGTTTTCACCATATATATCCTTCACTTGTAAAAATCCCTTGGAATCACCATCACCATAGTACTCGGTGTATTGCAGGTCTCGTTTGATTAGTGACCTTTCAAAAATTCTAAAAGCTCCAACAGCTTCCATGTTTCCAGAGGATCCTTTATAATTTGAACATACATGCTCACGTTTCACATTCAATTCACACATTTTACAATACTGAGTCATTACTTCCAGATCTAAAATTTTTCCCGTATCAATGGAAATAACTGAAACGCAGCCATTAAGTGACATATGGCCTCTCCGCTGCCATGAGCCATCTACCGAAACACCACAAGTTGTACTTTTTTTTAAATTTTGCACTTCTTTAGATGCAGCTTTCATATTTTCTTCAGAACATAACTGTACTGCTTCCAGCAGTTTGAGTTCATGAGCTCTGAAGGTATTTTTAGAAATGCATGGCAAATTTAAAGTGCATAACAACTTCTTACCAGCTGTGAATCCTCTGCCAATCAATCTCAATCCAAATACCAATAAAGTATTGAGAGAGAATTTCTTATTTTCTTTAGGAGTAGAAGTAAAGCCAGTCATGAACCCACAACTGCAAGCCACACACAAATTAGAGCAAAGTCCTTCCTTAGAATCTTCTGCCAGTTTCAATCCAGTTGCATAACATTCCGGACAACACAAGATTGAAATAATTCCCATCAAAGCTTGGAAATTAATAATTCTATTTCCTGTAGAACCATGAAATTCAGGTTCAGGCACATGAAAACTGTCAAAAGTGCTCAATTTCGCTTCACTTGCAGACGTACTATTATTACTGTTAAGTGCTAACTTGGTAAACCTATTACCATAAAATTTTCTCTTTCTAGATACTTTCGATCTAGCTTTCGGCATTTTGAAATTACTCACAATCAAATAAAACGTTAAAATTAAATGAAAATTAATGAATTAACTGAAAAATTATCAAAAGTAAGTGATAATTAAGAAGAACGCTTTAGAATGAACAATGTAAACAAACTATAAACGATATTATTATTGCCATTCAGTAAAACAAGCTTGAATTAAAAAAAAACAGTTGCCAGATTAAAAAATAAGTAACTGATACTTAATAAATAAGTAAAGGATACGTTGATCTATATTTACCATAAATATTAGATATTTATATTGCTTAAAAGTCACGAAAAAGACGTTCAAACTTTTTGTTTACATTTTTATGTCTCTTTAAACACCCATTTCCGGTTTTGAAAATTCCATTTCCGGTTTACTAAATAAGCTATAACTTAGCTTCTAAATATCGTAGGAACTAAAATAAAGTATTTTTGGAATCTTAAGAGTATGGGCTATGATATAAAAACATAAAAAAAAAATTTCGAAAATTTTCTCCAAACCGAGGATTTTGGGGTAGTCACATATCTTAATCGTCTTTTGCTTTTTGTGTGTGTTAGTCGTTTTTAAACTTAAGTGTCTAAATGTGAAATAAAAGTGGAGTGTCCATGTACCAAATGATGCCTCATCCCTTCAACGGCTCTGAAAAGTACCTAATAATGGAAAAATAAATAAACGAAAGCCTTACCACATCGTGCCATTTACGTTATATGTATATGTGTGTGTGCATTAATTCTCCGTTTAAATTTTCTTTTAAGGTACGTTAGTTAATTTATGGTGGTCTTGCACCCTCCAAAACATCGCGTGATAATGTATTCTTTTAGTTTACCTAACGGGAAAAATATCCTTTTATCCACAACTTTATCTCATCAAAAACTGCCCCGTCGGCCCATTTCAAAGTAAGATGATGCAATGTTTCAACCATTGATTCTGACTAATTACTGTGTTAACTAACGGAAATCATATGATTTTCAAAGCTTCTGGTTGGGAAAGATGAAAGCTGAGATCTCCGGAATGAAAAAAAAAAAATTCGTTTTTGTTCAATGACTAATGTCTGTACGTGTTTATGTTGCTGATATTCTCTTTGTCGCTGTTAAAATTTATAAAATGTGGAACTGAAATCAGAAAGCATCTAAACAATGCTTCAAACTACTAAAACCATATAAAGGAGTCCTAGAAACATGTTGGTTCCAGTGAAAACGACACACACACACTATAGTTTAAACGTGTTTTTTTGGCTCAACTTCATTTTTCTTTTTTTCTTCCCTTTTATTGCACTATTATGTCAAAATTTTCTGCTGTAGGGGAAGTTTGGATCCTGTCAAGCAAGCTTAAGCCTATTTCAATGTCCTAAATCAGTGACAGCTCTAGAAAACATAATAGTTTCCCATTTTGGTCTATTGACTTTTATATGTCTACTTATATTTTGGCGGGCTTTTGTAGGTTTTCAAACCCATTTTCATTAATTCTTTGCTATGTTGAAATACAAAATTTGTCTATATTTATTTTATTTTACTCTATTATATATATATATATATATATATATATATATATATATATATATATATATATATATACAAAAAGCGCCATATTATTTGGTATCAGTATTTTGGCATTATTTTCATTCTTCAAATCCTATTTCTTTATCTACATTAAATTACTATCCCGTATTATTTTCCAGCCTGAAACAATCTATTTGGCCTTAAATTTGGTCTAGAGATCTTATATATTAAAGAAAAACTCATCCTTGATATTTATTTTACTTATTTGATAACCTAATATAATGAGGAGACTTCGTACGATCATCTATTGTTGAGTCAGGAGACGAAAGACCTAGACAAGAATTCCGTTTCTTTTGAACACGTTCGGGCAAATGATGGTTATATGTCTGTGAGAAAAAAAAACACCTTTTTTTTGTTCATTTTTATCATCTTTTCCGAAAGAAAAAAAAAATCTTGCTCTAAAATGAGAATTAGTGAGAAGCTTGACTTATCTACCAATACAATTGAACCTGTTTTTCTGCGGCAGATAGGAACCGCATAAGAAAAACGCACAAAAAAATATTCAAAAATTTCACAAATTCTTCCATGTAACAAACTACATATAATTCGTGAAAAAACGACAATTTTTTTTCTATGCGGTGGATAGGGACCACATAAAAAAGTCGCATTTATAAAATATGCCAATTATTTACGAAATTTATGTAAGAGTACTTCCATAACAAAATAAATAATTATATATTACACATAGAAAGATTTTAAAAACATATAGTTTCTCATTGTATACACGGATAATTTTTCAAAATGCACATACATAATTCATTGCTACACATCATAATCCAAACCCCTATGATGAATAAGTTCAAAATCGCTTTCGTCACTTGAAGGTACAATTTCAATTGATTTATTTTTTGGTAACATAAAGTAAGAGATAAGTTTTTGTGACGAAGGTCGGGTGGTCAGTTGCTTGTAAATGTCCCGATAACCAGATATACATGATTGAAGCCTTTTTTGGAATTTTATACCCTTTCTTAATTAGTATCTATTTTAAGAAAATGCTTTTCCAATTTTTTGGAAAGCTGGATCCCTGCATATTTTTATCCGTTCTCAAAGAATCTGGATCTTCCTGTCCGTCTTCATAATCTATCAAATTATTGATAATGTCACTGTCATTGAAAGTTTCGTCTTCAATCAAACGCGGGCTGCTAGCGTTGAGAGGAAGCAACTGAATGCGCATTATCGGGAGACTATTTATAACAAATGAACATAACGCCTTGAAGTATCTACATTTCAGTGGCGTAACGTACACCCCCGCATCACGGGGGCATGACTCTAGGGGCCCAAGGCATGACTAACACTAAATACATATTTACCCATTTTATAAAATATTAATGGCAAAACCTGACTTTCAGGGGAGGGGGTTCCTAGCATTCTCCGTTACGCCAATGGTAAATAGATAGAAAACATTACAGTGGCGCCAAAGCCAAATTCATACACCACATAAAAAAAATCGCACAAAACAAATCACACAAAAAGAAAATCGCTTAAGAAAAGTCCGCACAAAACAGGTTCTACCAGTGGCGCACACAAGGGGAGGGGCTCCTGGGGGTCCTGACCTCCCCCCCAAGGCCCTTGATTTTTTTTCTGTTTGATTATAATTCTATGTATATAGTACGTAAAATTTAATTTATTTGTTATTAATGATTAATTTTATTAATTAATGCTAATTATTTATTCAATAATTCGTTTTTTACTGTGTTTTGTTCCCGAAAATCGACAAAATCAAAAGGAGCATGATACAAGAATGGTGAACTTTTGACCCCGGACCCCCTTGAAAAATTCCCGTGTGCGCCACTGGGTTCTACTGTATATCACTTCATTTAATACGTTTCACAAAATTAGTCAAGCATAAAGAAATTTTTCTCCTGTAATATAACAGGAAGTTTATATCCTTAATTTAAAGCCACATATAAAAAACAAACTTTTTTAGCTTTAAATTTTCTTAAAAAATATCAATAAACATTTCCTCTGATAATATTCACAATAATCTGTAGTATTATGAGAGGTTTATTAAGAGGTGAAATTACTCATCTGATGTTGGAAGGTCTAACTGAACTAATTTTAGGTACTAACGTAAGCGAGGCATTGATACGAATTAATATTTCAGTAATTAATTTAATGGTCAGTTCTCTGAACTGTAACACGAAATTCCCTAATTTCGGGCTCAGGTATGCTAAGTAGGGTAGAAACTGATGTAGAATTAAATGACTCTCAGTTTCAGTTGATTTAAACGCAGCATTCAATTTTCATCGAGTTTCAAACGTCATTTCCCGAATGCTTCAAAAGGTTACTTGTAAATGAAGCAGTTAATTTATTTGTACAATTAAATAGTTGGCTTTCAGACCGTAATTTCACGACTGAAAGACTTGCTAGCGAATTATATTAGAGATGCTGAATCTTGGTTAGTCTCAGCTGTCCAACTCCAGCTACATATCTCATTTGACCGCATAGATTCGCTGCATTGCACTGACGTGAACAACAGGCCATGATTTCGCACGAATAGAAGCATTTGGGCAGAGTTGAAACTTCCACAATAATAATTAAATGACATTAGTTAAACAAGTTTACTACTGAACTATCGTTGAGACAATTATAAGTACAAGTAGTCTCTATTTACGAGGACTAACAATAGAGTAGTATTATAGTATATATTATATATATATATATATATATATATATATATATATATATATATATATATAATGTCGGTTTTTCAAAACATTTTGTATTTTTTCCCCACTTTTTACTTGTGATTTATAATGAAAAAGAACGAACTACAAAAGAACACACACAAAATCTATGCAATAAAAATGGTACGAAAAACAAATTGTTGCATTTCTAAGATTACCTGACAATAAAAATGTATGTAAAATATTTCACCGTGATATTATTAAAAAAGAGTAATTTAAAAATTTGAAGGATTATTCCCCTGTCATGGAAAAAAAAGAAACAGTTGAAAATTATCCTATACGTAAATATATATATATATATATATATATATATATATTCTCTTTTGCAAATTATATAATTATGTATTCCTTTTAGAATCTTATTTCGGCAAAAAAAAATGTCTTATCGTTCTTTTCTTAATTATATTTTATACCTTTAATATTGACAAATAAAGCGGAAAATCGGCCCCTGAAAACTATGTTTAACTTTCCAGTTTTACTCCTAAGCCTAAGTGTTTAGTAGAGGCTATTTTACTTCGTCTTCTATTGTCTTGCTATTTTCTTGCTTATCGTTTTACTTTTAGTAAGACTTATGATAATTTAATATATTATTAATTTTTATATGTCTATAATGCATATAATGTGTATAATTCATGTGTGTGTGTGTAATAATTTTCCATGTAAATTTTCCTTTAAATGATTTTCTTTAAAATATGAAGGTATTGAACGTTCCAAGACATCGTATACAATTAAATCTTTTAATTTACCCGCCGAATAGGAAATGCCATTTTAACTACAACTTTAACTCCAAAAACTGTCACGTTGCCAGATGATGCAACATTGCATTGGCACCGCTTCTAGCTAATGAGTGTATTAAATACAGGAAATCGTATGATTATCAAATATCTTAGATTTTTCCGGTAGGAAAAGGTATAAAAGCTGATATCTCTGGAATGTGTATAGATAAGGCATTTATTCGTCTGTATGTGTTTGTGTTGCTGCTTTTCGCTTTGCTGTTTTATGTGTTAAAATCAAGAAATTGCGGAACTAAAATCAGAAAACATCTCATCAATCCATTAAACTACTGCAACTAGATAAAGATGCTTCAGTTAAATATGTTTGACACTTTCATGATATAAAAAAATTTACAATA
This sequence comes from Trichonephila clavipes, assembly GCA_019973935.1. Taxonomy (NCBI): domain Eukaryota; kingdom Metazoa; phylum Arthropoda; class Arachnida; order Araneae; family Nephilidae; genus Trichonephila; species Trichonephila clavipes. The sequence continues at coordinate 287,899 of BMAU01012716.1, forward strand.
GCATATTAAATAAATTATTCCGTTATATACCTAAAAAAAGCAAAAATTACGTGATTCGAACTATGAATTCATTCTGAAAGCTAATTTAAGTACATACAGTACCTTTAAAACCACTCTTAAAGAGATTGTGACTTTTATCTCCATGATCTGTTTGAGGTGTTTACTGCGATGGGGGCAGATTAAATAGAAATTCGTGTGAGTGACCGTGACACGCCGTATAATTTCATTTGACAGAACCTTTTGAAACTGCAGGAAATTGTCATCCATTTTATATGCTCTGTCAAAATGTTCCGCCAATTCATGGACACCTGCTTCCATTTAAAGGCGTGGAAAAATCTGATAACACATTCGTTAATAAAAACACATATAGACGTTATATTGCTTTTCACTATCTTTTTAAACTTTTTGTACATTATAAGATAATGCTGAATTTCACCACGATAAAGAAGAATTCTCAATATCTTATACTTTTGAATTTTTAATAAGAATTTTTTTAAAGAATGCCTCAATCCATTTATTTTCAAGAAAAGAGAAATTAAGGTATCTGACTACTCTAAAGTCATTATTTTTTTAAAAAATTAACAATTTTTTTCTTTTATGATTTTATTTTTAGGCCATCTTATTAGCTTTATAAAAGTACCAAGGGTTTTTATTTTCCATTCACTAGAACAAAAATTACATGTGTTTTAGTAAAAGGAGATGTAGCATAGCTTTACATAAGATGCCAAACTTTAAAATACGTTTTACTCGAAATGTATTTTCTTCAAAAAGCTCAAACAGGGACAGCGATAGCTCAAAAAGTTTTTGAAATAATTTGCTTAAATTTTTTGTGTATGTTCAGCAAAACGGGGTACACTGTTTTAACCTTCAGATTTATCAATCACTGTTTTATTATAATATTTACAGTACTGTTCTGGTTTCTGTAAAAATTAAAATATCTCTTATCCTGAAGGTCATTTTACAAATGAATACCAAAACAACACATCAAAATTGAGAATTTGTTCATTTACTATTTGTACAGGGCACGCCCCGTTTATGCAATTTTTTGTCAATTTTTACCCATTTTTAATAGTAATAATTCATTTTTCTCTTCTTAAATTTAGCTTTTTTTTCCTTAAAATGTACTAAATAAATTTAAAAACCACAAAAAAAAAATCTCCATATTTCCATTTAAAAAAAAAAAGCTTTCGCAAGTGTAGTCGGATACCTTATTAGAAAATATAACTTAATGCTTCTTTGGAGTTTTAAAGTAAAAACTTCAAGCCATAGTTTGATTATGATTTAACCAATTTATAGCAAATATTTCCCCAGGGAAATTCTGTAAGGACATTTAATATCGATAGCTTTTTGATTAAAAAAGTTTACAAAGTTCAATTTATTCAAATATAATTAAACTGCTCTCCAATCCTAAAAATAAATACAGAGTTACCATATACTTATTTTAAATTATTCCTTCCTCTTCTAAAAGAATAATTTTCAAAGAGAATTCTTATTAATATCATAAAATTTCCCTTTCACTTAAAACATAAATGATTCATTTTGCTTAATATTTCCGCCTAAACTAGATATTTATTTTCTCCATGGGAATTATCAGTTCCACCTAAGCATAGAAACATTTTTAAAAGCTCTGAACTTTCTAGCTTCATTTTCCGCATCGTCCCTAGTATTTAACACTGTTCGTAAATAATGGAATAAAAACCATTACGCAATAAATGCAATTTTCCTAAGTAATCTTTGTGAGTTGTAACACAATTCAATCTTCACCGTGATGACAGCAGTCGATAAATAGATTTATTATATTGAATTCAGAAGATTTTTAATGGGATCTTTCTTTTAAGCGAGAGGGAAGAGTAAAAGTATTTTTCGTTTCACAAGCAATGAACGAAAATAAGTTTCCGAAATTAGGTTCCAGATATCGGGTTTTTTTCCTTCCATTTCCTGAGAGATTTTCCTATTCAGGATATTTAATTTCAATCAAGTAGGATTGTAAAACGGGGCAATTATTTGTTTATTTCATTTCTTTTGGAAGAATTTTTTTTTACTTGATTGCCGCTACATATATTGATTCGAATTACATTGAAAGAAAATGAAAAATGCAGTATTTTTGTACAATATGTATGATTTTTAATTCGAATTGATATTTTTCTAATAGCTTCTGAAAATACAGGAACACCACTCAGAAGTCTTCAAAACCTGTTTAACCAACTTTTTTCAGTTTAAATTAAAACATGTGCATATTTATAATAGACAAAATTAATATATAACTTAGAGAGGGTTTATAAAAATCTCTCTCTCATAAACTGCTGTATCTTTCTTTTGTATATGTTTTTTTCCCACATAAGTTTTTGCAGGCACGGCAAGTCCCTAAAATGTTAGAGCCCTTTCAGTGGTGGCACCATCTAGCGGTGGTTTTCACTACCAAATTTTGACGTTTGAATGAACTTTAATTCAAGTTTTCGTCGAATGCTAAATATTGCTATGATTTAATTTTGCTAAGAGTACCAGAGCGAAATTGATACTCAAGGGATATTTAATTGCTGCTTTTGAAGAGTTTTTTTAAAAAAAGATTATAAAATAATTTTTACGCTAGAAATTTTTTAATAACTAATATTTCATTTTGGAATATATATGTCATTACTTTTCCAAACTTTAACTTATTTTTCATTATTTTTTTCGATTAGTGCGAATTTATTTATGATAATTTTTTTATAAAAATTCTGTAAGAGTGGTTTCACCCTATCCAATTCTTGAATAATTTATCCTCTTCTAAAGCAAATAAATGAACAGAATCTTTCAACGCAGTTGTGACAAGATTTTACACTAAATATCTTCAAATTAATTTCAAAGATTCTTGAAATTGGTCATAAGGAAGTAAACGTAATGGTATTAAACCGTTAAATTCAAAGTCATTTAACCACACATATTACCAATTCTATTCCATTCCCTAATTCAAACGTCATTTTAGATTACAGGCTGACTAAACCCACATTTTGCCAAGTTTTCTGACTTGGCAAAATATGGGTCCAACTGACAGTTCGATATGGGACTCTCTCTCTGAGACTGACAGAGTTGAATCTCAAGAGACCTGTTTTAAAGAATCACACACAGAGAATGATTTTTAAATTTTTCTCTCCGAATGTCTGGCGTTTCCTTTAACTAATCTTTTTCGAATACTAATTTTTAAGGCAATTTTAAAATAGAACTGATATAATATGTGATTGTAACAACAGAGAGTTATTTTTTTAAAAAAATTATTAAAATGAGATTTTATTCCCGCTGAATTTAAGTTTTTTATAATTAATTTTTCGTAATACTTTATTGTGCCCATTAAGAATTAACACTGATTATGTAATAATTTAATATGACCGCTGTAATCGAGTGATCATGATCACAAGCTCGTAGCCGATGTTGCTTAAGGTTTCCGATTACCCGGTTTTTTCCATTCTCGGGAATTTCCGGGATATCCCGGGTACGTAATAGTCATTCCCGGGACTCCAGGAAATGCATCAAAATTTTAAAAAATTTAAAAACAAGTTATTTTTAATTGACATCAATAAAAATTATATAAAATAAGGATATATATAAATTCCAAAATTTATACTCAATTATAACTGAACTGAGCTCAGTGGCGCAAAAGCCCATGAGGGCCAAAGCCTACTGTGCTTATTTCAGTTTACGTGACCTTAGGCTTTTGGGTGCATACTCAATTTTGCCTTCAACCAAAAGTACAAAAAATATAAAATATGTTAATTATTCCTTTTTAAAGTGTTATTTGAGCAAACAAATCATCTATGCTTTTTTCACTCAGTCTAGTTCTTAGCTTAGCTATGTTAGTTAATGAAGACCACACATGTTCATTGTACAGACAGGAACTGATCAAACCAAATAGTTTCATGTATTTACTCTTTCCTACGAAAAGCTGCAAAAATTCTCTCCAACCCTACATGAACGTTACTGCTTCTCTTATTACACTCATACCTAAATGTTGGTGAACGATCGCGAATCTCAACAGCGCGGTCGGTTCAAATTTATAACGGAGGTCAAAATCCATTGTTAAGTCAAAACTAGCTACCTCAGATCATTTCAGCCCCATGTCGTTCCCGGAAATTTCTGGGAACGAAGTATAATTCACGGAAATACAATTATGGAAATCTTATGATTTCCCATGAACCCAGGATTCCGGGTTCCCGGGAAAGAAACTCTAGTGATATTATAGTCGAGTTGATGCTCAATTCCTGATGTTACGTGTGGAGGCACATTATATTTCTCGATACTAAAAGTCTACACTCTGGCGAAGTGAGGAAGTTTGAAGAGTTCTTCCCTTGACCACTCAGAATTACGAAGTTTGTCATAAACAGCCCTCGTATTGTTTCAGAAGCTGACGTAAATAAGCAATTAATCAGTAATAAAAAAAAATAATTAACATAATAAGTCTATACATGATTTTTTTTATCTTCCATAATATTAATTATTTAATTTTATTTGTAATATCCAATATGTATCTGCATATAAGAACCTATCACGAGAGCTTTTTATTATTCATATTAATGCCAAATCACCGTAACACAATGGAATATTGGCATTGGGTATTCAAATGCAGAATCTGTGTCGAAAGATAAAGTTGGCATTGGAACTAACTCTTAATTTCTACACCAAAGGAGTCCTAGTTCAATTCCTTGAACAACAATTCTTATCATTACGTAGAATAATCTTTGAGATAACTATGACTCGATCTGCATTTCACTGTTTACAAAGGGTCTCGATCCTAACAACAAGGTTACGGAGGATCAAGGAAATAATAGAAATATCTTTGGGTTACAATAATTTATTTTAATTAATACATAATCCAGGAAATCTCGATAAATAATTTTAAGTAATGAAAATTTGGGAATTATTTTTTTGTTGCTAATATTAAAACTTTGACCATTGAAAGAAACTTTATTTATTAACAAGGACTAATTTTTCATCGTTAAATTGATCATACAATATTATATACATAACCTGAAGTTTATATGTTGTTACATATGGCTATATTAGAAGGATCAATCCAAACATGTAAAATAGCTAAAAAAATGATAAATAATAAAAAAGAGAAAACATTTAAAGTAAGAACCAGAACAAATGAACAAGGGAACAAAACTTAAAAATTTAAACAACAAGAAAAGGAACATAAAAGATGTACTCTGTACAAAGTCATGAAAGTTCTGGCCATCCAGTATAGTTTGGTTATCTCACCACATTTTTGTGACTCTTTATCTAGCTCTGGGCATATCAGATGATGCTCTGCAATCATGATGCCCGAATTACAAATTTGGTATGTACTAGATGGAAGAATGCTTATTTTTTAATAAGATAATGTGCCATGCAATAATGGTCTGTTTACAGCCTGAAGTTTCTCATGCTTTTTTAAAAAACTTTTTCCAAGTGTCTTGAATGTTAACCCAGGATTTGACTGTTGATTTTGCTGCATGGTCAGATCAAGAGTAAACACTAATTTCTTTAAAATTTGTTTTTTACGGTATCCGACTACGGTCAGAACCGTGATTTTAAAAAAGCGCATAAATGGATAATTTTCATGATATTTAGAGTCACTTAGATTAGAATACATTTATAAAATTGTTTTAAGGATATTTTAACAAAAACAAAATTAATTAAATATAATATTTTGGCAAAAAATTAACTTAGAATAATCTTTTTTCAAAATATTTTTCCTTCCATAAAAAATGCTTTTAAAATAATAATGTTTCACTCATATAAAGTAAAGACTTCTCCAGAGAGTCTGAACCAGGATTTTTGAAAAATTCACATTATTTTCAGAGCTACCACCCATTGAAATAATTATCGGCGTTTTTTTCTTAAAATTTCTCCCCTCTGCTGTCGTAAAAAATGGTTAAACCCACTTCTAAGTTAAATATATCTAAGATTCTAGTTGAGCCTCTGTAGAGAAGTCTGAGATATATACAGGCATAGTATGATTATAATAGAAGCATTTTTCACAAAAGGAGAATATTTTGAAAATGGGTCATTCTATGTTCTTTTTTTGTCAAAATATTGTACTTAAATAAATTTTTATTGTAATAATATGCTTAAAACACATTTTTAATCTGAGTGACACTAAATATCATAAATATTATCCATTTATATGTTTTTGCAAGATCACGATTCCGAACGTAGTCGGATACCTTAAATAACTCTAGAGGAAGTGGGATTTTTTTGTGTGTGTGTTCTGGCTCAAGAGTGCTCATCTTTTGGCTTGTAAGTCTGTTTTTACTTTACCGTCGATACCTACTACTGAAGTTTAGATATTGTAACGTCACTTCTCGAAAACATCAACATCTAGTCGGTTTTCTTTGTGGACCCGACACCCACACGTGCATCTGCAGGTGCAGCGCAACCCCTGTTTGACCCCCCCCTGAGGAATCTAGCTCGTCGACCGGAAGATGAGGGGAGAGATGCTTTGAACCTGCACGAGAGCGGTGACCAACGAATCCTCCTCTCACAAAATATTGGACTCTAACAATCTATAATTAAATTTAATAACTTTAATGTTTCATTTAGTAAATAATTTTCAATAGTTGTGACGTAAATAAATTCCATATTTTAATTAACCAAGAATACGCTACCGTTATTCTTTCAAACGTTACAATATGCTTATAGCTCAAACTGTAGGGCGCGCGCTCTTTGGAGGGCATGATGGCTCGACGAGGGCGAAGGGGGGTGAGCATATTGAAAAGTCGAAAACAAAAGATTATTTTTTAAAAAATTATTAATTCACTGAAAGTATAAGCAAACAAAATACATTGGCATAAAAAAAAATTAAAAAAATCCACATTTACGCTGATAAAAACACTTATAAATGTATCAGTACTACAAATGTATTTTATATAATTAATTTCGCAATACTAAGTTAAGAACAAATTTAATAATTATCATTGATCCCATGGGCTTACATAAAAATAATTATATATATTTCGCATGTCATATATAAAAATTTCTACACAAAAATTAACGCTTAACTTGATAATTTGTACGGTTTATAATTTATCCCTTAACTGCCGGTTAAAAAATACATGATTCGCCTCCCAATGCCACCGTTTTCCATGTAGACATGCGTATGTGATGTATTGGAGAGGGAGAGAAAGAAAAGGAATAAGTAAGCAAAATCCTCTGAAAAATATATATATATATATATATATATATATATATATATATATATATATATATACACTGGTGTGCAAAAATTAAGGACGAAGTCGAAAAATTAGCATATCAGCTGAACGAAGAGGCAGAGCGGACAGAAAGACTAATCAGGAGATTAAGTAAGGTGATGTACGGTAGCACATGCGCAGATATGCAGATAGACGTAATGGGGGAGTGTCTGAGTAGTATAAAGCATATTGTCGGAGTAAAAGATCAGTATTTCTGGCAAAGAGATTGCACGCCGTATAGCAGTTAAAAATCACACCGAGTTGCTGCCTCAGCGAGAAATGGCGAATAATCAGTCTGTTAGACGACATCTGGATGCTTTTACCCGAGGTCGAATCATTGGGAAGTTGGAGGAAGGCCGCAGTGTGACAAGTGTGGCAGCAGAATTCGGAATTGCTGACAGCATCGTTTCACGACTTTGGAGACAATTTCAAACTACAGGAACAGCTATCCGGGGGCTCAGTAGTGGTCGTCCACGAGGAACCACACCCGCAGATGACCGGTACATTGTCTTACAGGCCAGAAGAAACAGGCGGCAGACAGCGGGAGAAATCGCTAGACACACGACACAGGCGACTGGACGACCGATATCGCGTTTTACCGTGGCCAGAAGACTGCACGGTGGTGGTCTGTTTGCACGACGCCCTGTACGGTGTGTACCTTTAACGCTTGCCCATCGGAGAAGGCGTTCTCTGTGGTGCCGGGAACACCGGAATTGGAGAGACAATGAATGGGGACGAGTACTCTGTACAGATGAGAGCAGATTCAGTTTGAGTAGCGATTCTCATCGCATACTCATCTGGAGAGAGCGGGGAAGCCGCAATCATCCCTCGAACATCATTGAAAGGGACAGGTATGGAGGTCGCGGTGTTCTCGTTTGGGGAGGCATCATGCTTGGTAGTCGTACAGACCTTCACATCTTCGACACAGGTTCAGTCAACGGGACCCGTTATTGTAGTAACGAGATTCTTCTTCCATATGTGCGTCTTTTTAGAGGCGCTATGGGTCTGCAGTTCCTTTTCATGGACGACAATGCACCATGTCATCGCACAGTAGCTGCCGAACAGCTCTTAGAGAGTGAGGATATTGAACGTATGGATTGGACGGCACGATCTCCGGATCTCAATCCCATCGAGCATGTATGGGATTTTCTAGGCAGACGCTTGGCAGCTCGTACCTTACCACCAGTAACGATTCGGGAGCTTCGATTGGCACTGCAAGACGAATGGGCAGCAATGCCTCAACAACTCATTGACACCCTCATTCTCAGTATGGGCTGACGCTGTGAAACCTGCCTAGCAGTCAGGGGATATCATATCTCCTACTAAAGACCGGATGTTTCTTGCTGGACACCCATCACAGGGATGTTTCGGCCTTCAGTCGCATTGCGCTCCATGCTACTTTTTCAATCAAGCTTCTTTTTATCCCTCTGATTTCTCTTTTAGTAAGTGTTGCTTACATTACACATGTCCTTACGTATTGGGGATCTTACGGTATTAAATGTGTTGATTTGGAAAGCTTTTGTACAAAGTTATATTGAAAAAACCATCTAGTCCTTAATTTTTGCACACCAGTGTATATATATATATATTTAAGTAAATCCTTCACAAACACTGTCAAAGTCTTTTTATTGCATTCCAAGAACTTCCGAAAATTTTACAGATAGCAGTTCGCAGAAGAGATTGTACTTCGAAATGACGTATATATACGTCCGGAGAATCAACGCTTTGGTTAAGAGAGACGTTTATATACATAGGTGGCACTTAAGAGTTTATATCGTTTTGTAGCTTTAGCGTTAAAGTATGGTATTATTGAATTCAATACATTGTTATTGAATGGAGGGAGGGGGACGATGAAAATTATGTTTGAATATTGGGTCGCAAGTATTGAAAGTTTGAGAAACACTGGCTAATGGAAACTTTGTAAGGATACCAGCCAGTGGCGCACACAAGGGGGTACTGGGGTCCGCCCCCCCAAAGCCCTTGATTTTTTCCGATTGATTATAATTCTAAGTATATAGTACGTAAAATTAATTAATTACTTGCTATTAATGATTAATTTTATTAATTAATGCTAATTATTTATTTAAAAACTAGTTTTTTACTGTGTTTTGTTCCCGAAAATCGACAAAATCAAACGGAGCATCATACAAGAATGGTGAACTTTCGACCCCGGACCCCCCCTTGAAAATTCCTGTGTGCGCCACTGATACCAACCTACTAATAATGTGAACTTCCAATGGAAAGGACTATTTTTATTATATTGCACTTCCTTTTCTTTCTTACTAACTGCAGTTTTTTCCATACACAATCATATTTTAAAACATTTACTGTTATTCAAGTTACCCACAGTTTGCTTAATTAGTATAATAGTTGAGTGAATAATAGTTAAGCATTTATGGCACCAACTCTAAATACGGCTAATTTGCTCGAAACATTTGCTTAAGGAAAAATTAATTCCTAGAAAGTAATCAAATAAGAAGTAATAATTTCGTGTTAGGGTTGTTTGTTTCTCTGTCATGCAGAATTACAGATAAAAACTGTAAGGTCACTTTACCAAAAATAAGAAATTGATCTGTAGAGTTAGAGCCAATGCTATGAGTAAAATTTAAAGAAAAAATTAAAAATAAAAATAGCACTTACATGTAATTTTATTTCTAAAGAAAAAAAAATAAAGCATTCTTTATTAGATTAATATTTTAAGTATTTTTGTAAGTGAAGGCACTTAGATAATTTTTAATAAACTAAATATGGAAAAAGTCATTATTTTTCTTTAATTAATTCTTTTCATAATACTTTTCAAAACATATATCTGTTATTATTTCAATTAATTAAAACTTTTTTTCCGGAATTCAATAAACATATAATGGACATTGTATTTCGCTATATATATACACTTACACACATTCGGACCCCGATTTAACGAATTTTTCTCTTTGCCCGATTAAAATGAAGACAATCCCCCCAGATTTAACGAAAAATAAGCCCCGAAACAACAAATTATTTCAGCAGCTGAAATATTTATTTATTAGTTTGCGTTGGAAATAATTGGATTCTTTTTTCAAATGACATATTCTTTTTGTCTGGAACAGAAAAACTTTTCTTGTAAGCAGCAGATTGCAACGGGAAAGGGTGAAATCCATTATTAAACTCTACGAGTGCAGATGAGTCATAAATGTAACCTATTGTGTGAGACTTGAGTAGGCAGGAAATTCCTTTCTTGTCTCATCCCAATCCACAGCACCGTGGATATCTTAAGATTTTAATGATTATGATACGTTTGACGAGGGACTGCTTATCTATGCAACTGAAGTTAAAGAAACTGTTGATTTATCGGAGCCAATGACTAGCGATTCTGCTGTAGAACTTAATAGTAAAACTTCTACCAAAACGTTTTAATGTCTTACATTGTTTGAAAACTGTGAAAATATACCTCTTTTATGCAGTAGGATGTAAATGATACAGTATTTTCTTCTTTGCATAAAGTTGAAAAAGAACTCTTTCGAGTAGGGAATTAAAAAGATTTTCAAACACCTTGTAAGCGACTTCCCCCTGAAGTCATTTCCTCACCGTCCTGCCTACCTAAAGATGTTGGACAGAACAAAGCATAACCAGAAACTTCTATGATAAATCTAATTTATTATTACTATTCAATCACACTTATCAACCACAAAATAAACCACAAAAGGAAGCCCTAGGAGTGATATAAAAAAAGCAACAACCCTAAGAGAATAAGCGCAAGCAAACAGATTAATTTAACCTTAATCAATCCTAACCTACCTACTCCTAATTCACTAATTTAGTATAGTAGCAAAACTCTGTCCTTAAGTCAAGTTGCGTAAATCCTAAATCTCACATTAGTAACGCTGCAACAGATGCTCCGCTCCTTCTGCTTTACAATTATCAAACTCTAACTTTATATACTCTACCTAATTTGCATATCAGGGTTTCTTATTGAGAAGGATGACTGTGAATTAAACGCGAATGCTAGCCCAAAGAATCCCCAAGAGGATTAGTTGGTGAAGGTCACGTAAAGACCCGTCACAACCTATTAGTCAGTTTTTTAAAGTGTCCGATTAACTAGTGCGAAACAATTCACAAATAGATCCTGAATAAAAATTGTGTAATTTCTAACTCTGATCATTTTTTGCGTAGTTGCTTTTTGAATTTCCAAAAAGGTAAGCACAAAAAATTTGTATTTTATGTAGAACCCGAATCAACGAACAAAATGGCCGGTCCCACTGAATTCGTTAAATCGAGGTCCAACTGCATATATATATATATATATATATATATATATATATATATATATATATATATATATATATATATATACGTGTATATATATTTGCACATATGCAAATTAGCCATTTTTTTTGTAATTTAAAAGTTTATAATTTAATTCTTTAATTTTATTGTTGATCAAAAATTACTGGAATTCTTGTCAATATTTTTTATTTCTTGTTTTATTTGTAAATGGAAATATGCAGAACTTTTAAAAATACATTATAGATAACTCAAAAATAGGGGTGTTTTTATTTCCTTTTAAGCTGCCTTGCTAATGATAGTGAACAGGACCTTTGAAAACAAGTACATTTTATATGTACCCATATATGCAAGTTGGCTGGCCGCAAAACTTGTTTAAACCTGCAATCCTGGTTCCTAAGGCCAGGAGTTTGTCATTATACTACTGGGCCTTCTTCCTAATTTTAGTTATCTTAGGTAATATATATATATATATATATATATACATAGAGAGGGAGATGTGTATTATATACATTTTTAACATGAAAGGTTATTAATAGTATAGAAGACGTATAGTACTGCAGATGAAATATGAAACGAATTTTATGCAAGAAAAATGGGCTCATTCAAACAGAAATAAGAAAATTAGTAAAATATGGAGTTTTCCTTTTGCTATTTAAATACAAATATGACATTAATGGTAGAGTAGTTTGCTATATTGGAATATATGTTCCGGGTTTCGGCTTTCTTTTACATTAAGCGAGGCTGGTGTTAAGTGAAAAGTAGCGGGACGAAATTGACTGTTTCAAACTTTGGTGAATTCGAGCTTGCTAATTGCTTGAATTTCTAGGACACGAGAAGCACGAGCCCTCCATGCACACATTTTACCTAACAGTTTGCGTGGATTTAGAGAAAATCGATTGCGCATGCGCTTTACTCCCAAACTTCGACAGTAGAAAGAGGGATGAGGTCTTGGTAACCGGGCGCGCGTTGGCTGTCAGCCTACCTTTAGGGCAATGTGTCCATATTAAAGTCCCACAGGGATCAAATTCCGATCAGGATTCTTGCCCTGGTTGTACTTTAGCAATCTTTGGCTTTGTAAATTTTTCAACATTTACATTAAGAATTGTAGATTTTTTTAGATGCAATTTCTTTAAAATGTAATTTTAAAAATATGTAGTTTTTATTTTTATTACTTTAAAATTACATTAAACTATGCAATATTGCCCCATGTTACAATTAAAATGTTTTTACATGCAGAAAGGTGGCAAATTCTTTCTCTTAAGACCACGTGTACCCATTTAGACCAGGGCTTCCTAACCTTTTCGGGTTGGCGACCCCATTTTTTGTACAAAAATTTTTGCAACTCCATAAGCATTGAGAAGTTTACACACAATGGGTACTTCTACATGTGTTTTATTTGCACTATGTTATTGTTTTTGCAGAGTAACGAGCATCCTTAATACGTTTTTACTTTGAATATAAAGATATAGAAATTTTAATTCAGTAACAAAATAAAGAATTCATACAATGTAAGTTGGGATGCTTATACTCGTTCTCACCTGATATGATGTATTTTTTCAATAAGAATCTAAATCAGTGTTTCCCAAAGGGGTTTTATATAGATCCCTAGGGGTCTACGACGACCTCCAAGGGGTCCACGCCAGCGAAAAAATAATTTGGGTATCCATGAGGTGTAAATGGGAGTCCATGATAGTGGCTCTCCTTAAACCAGATCGTGTTTTAATTTTAAAAGGAAATTTAATCAAGTGGAAACCAGACTTGCCTATTAAATAGATTTATTTAATAAATTTAATGAGGTTAATTTGCAGTTTCAAGGTGACAGCATAATTTTTACTTAAAACGAGGCCATTTCAGCCTTTCTTGTGTGTGCCAGAATTAAGCTGAAGGAGTTTAATTTTGGACATCTCAAATTTTCCCAGTTTCACAACTGTCACGGACAATCTGCTTGGAAAAAGGCGACTTACGTTTAACATTTAAATGCCCTTTTTTGGATTTTGAAACTAGGTTTGAAAATGTTTTGACTATCGTAATACCACAATAGGCAATGAATTCATGTGGTCACTTTGAAAAAAAAAGTCAGATTTCAAGAACTAGGCACTAACTATGATTTTAAAGTTAAGTTTATAAACAGATGTCAATAATTTTGGCTTTAAAAAGATATATCTGTTATTTATTACCCATTATGGAATATCTTGAGAAAGTTTTTAATTTTTTTTCCGATTGAGAAGGCTTGTTTCATTGCGCTTGCCATTCTCCAAAATAAAAAGAAGAAAGAAAAAAAGACTGGACACTATTAACAGAGAAGATATTAAAGGTTAAACCTGACAAGATTGATGTCAAATGTTGAAAATTTGTTATTGCACCCTCATATTCATCCCTCCCACTAAAAGCATTTGTTAGTTGCTCAGTTGTTTTATTTAACAGTTATTTTATGCATTAATTAAATTTCAATTTAATTATCGCATAAAATAGTGTTTAAAAATTAAGAAAACACATGTGAATTAATTAATTAAAATGTATTTCCTAAATTTTTAAACACTATACTTCACTACAGTTAAAATTTTAAATATTTTTAAGGATGCAGCTCTATATACCTGCTGTCAAAAACCCATTTAAATTAATGAATTTGCAAAAAATTAATATTAGGTAAGTAGAGGTCTACCCCAAACCGATAAACTTGTCAAGAGGTTTATGAGACAAAAAAGTTTGGGAACCTCTGATCTAAATGAACAGTCAAATTATTGTTTTTATTAATTACCAATAAGTTATTTTATGTAAAAAGTACATATATATCGGAAATTCTAAAATTTTTGGTGACCCCAGCTGCAAGTCAAGCGAACGAACCCATTTGGGGTTGTGACCCCTCAGTTTAAGAGAGTGTTTTAGACAAATAAATATGTCCTTTGAAAATCAGATAACGTCGAGATTTTCTTTCATTTTCTTTTATATATTTTATTTATTTTTAATTGCTATAAAAATAATAATACTTGATTGCTAGCTGCAATTTAAATTTCAATACATTTCTATTTTAATAAACTTCATTTTTGCTACAGACTATTAAAAAAGTCTTGTTCTTTATACCCCATTCTAATGTTTTTTAAAATGATTTTGCTTTTTAAGCTCAACTAATACATTTGTTGATTAATTATAAATGAAGATTTTGTAAATTGGAATGCATGTGCGATAAAAATTACTTTTCCAAATAATTCATATTTTTAATGTAATCTTATTTAAGTTTCTTGATTGTGATCTTTGATAAATTAGTATAGCCTTATTTGATTATATGTACAGGAAAAGGATTTTTTTCATTCTTAAAAGAAAACCCACGTATTAGTAAATTATTTTTTAGTAAATTTAGTAAAGTATTTGTTATTAATAATTAATTTTATTAATTAATGCTAATTATTTAATCAATAATTAATCTTTTACTGTTTTTTGTTCCCGAAAATCGACAAAATCAAAGGAATATGTGGGACGGAGTATTAGAGCATGCTACGAGAATAGTGGACTTTCGACCCTAGAACCCTCCCCCTTTGAAAAATTCCTGTGTGCGTCACTGACTCTTTGTATTTTTGACATTAAATACAACCTTATTGTACTAGTTTATTCAATGAGTGGATCAAGTGTTAAATAAAAAGCTTAAGATCAGGGAGAAAAAGCCAGCAATATATATTCGATACATTTCCCACTCAAAAAAACATTAAAAACCAATGGAATATTAAGAAATTTAAAAAGTATAGCCTTTTTTTAACCTCTTCCTGAAGAAGATGTTTTAGGTTTCTCCGAAAGACTCTTTAACCAAAGAATGATTCTAGATTCAAAGAACTTTAAATATCAGTTGAACGTACTACTAGATTGATATTTTAAAAATGTTAATTTGAAAATGTCTTTCTGAAACGCATTTGTTTCCATTTGTGTTTAATGAGCTGGAAAAAAGCATAATTCAACTAAAACTATGCATTTTTAATGGAGTATGTAAAGTCGTAAGTATGTAGAAAAGTTGGTTTCTCTTTAAAAAACTTTGGGTAAAAACATATAAAACCAGAAAACATTTGGTATTTGATCTAGCTAATTATGAAATTATCGTACTGCTTAGAAAAAAATTGAAGCCCAGTGGCTGGGTGGTAGCGTATTGCGCTTACACGCCACAAGTCCGGGTTCAAATCCCGGGCTGGACAAGGTCGGTTGAGCCTATCATCCCTTCAGTGGGTCGATAAATGAGTACCAAGCTTGCTTGGAAACTGAACACTGGAGGTTTCGCGTCAGACTGACCACTCGACCGAAACATCTACACATGCACCCCAGTGCCTAAGGTCTCGTAAACTGAGATAGGCACAGTAGGCCTTAACCCTCATGGGCTTTTGCGGCACTGAGTTTAGGTAGAAATGATTTGTTATTTATTGCACTTTCAATTTGTTATTCTCTGCAATATCTATCCGGAATGCATTGTTTTTTCTACAAATAAACGAATGGCAAAAAATAATCAAATAATTTAAAAAATTAAAATACGGAAAAAAAATTATTTTAAATTATTTTATTAATTGAAATAATTATTTTAAGAATTAAAGCAAAATGTATTCAGAAACAATTATTAAAATGAAAATTATTATTCATGAAACATAATGTAACTTCTAGCGTATTCAATTTAAACTAGTGAGCTACATTCATTGATATATAGGCAGGGAGATACTTTTTAGGCAGTGGCATAATGGAGAATATTAGGGCCCCCTGCAAAATCAGATTTTGCCTCTAATATTTTATAAGTTGGCTAAATACGTAATAGGCGTCAGTCAGGCTTTGGGCACCCAAGAAGCCTGCCCCCCCTCGATTCGGGGGTTGCGGGGAGTGTGCGTTACGCCACTGGTCTTAGAGTTCCAAACAACTCTCGAAATTTCCACATTTCTTTAAAAAAAAATTAACAAATAAGCCTGCATACTTTTGCTTTTTAACGTTACCAAATGTTTTTAGAGAATTATGTATCATTATAGAATGGACCTTCTTGTAATGATACGAAGAACTATTTATATATTTTACATATTCCAGTGGCACGTAATAGTTATATAAATTGTATATATAGGATTGTTTTTATAGTAAGGAGCTCATTAAATTCATTTAAAGTGCATATTGCAGATAAAAAACTAATTTGTGATAATATTATGATTATAAAATAAACTTTTATATGTACTAATTAAATGCTATAAAATAATTCAAATTAATTAAATTATGATTAATTAAGCTGATTAATGTTTAAATTATACATGACTGTAATCATTACATTACTTATTTTTATAACTTTAAGCTGAATCTTTCTTTTACATGAAATAATAATATTTGTCTGACTACACAAAACTCTGCTTACCTTTTTCAGAGTTTTTTATATTTTTCCTTTAAAAAAATAATATTCAAAATAAAAGTATTAGGATAATAAACAATTTCAGTTATTATGGAAGTAATATTTCGTACATATCCTCATCAACCTTAAAGCAAATAAACGGTTGTGAAATTTAATTTTGTGCATTGAATTACTATGATTGAATTACTGTGATTGTTATTTCCTTATAAAAGAATCATATAAAGACTAAGAACAATTAGTATCTGGTTTCGATCTAAAATAATGTGTTCAAGTAATAGCTATTATAACGTATTTTATATACTTAAACATTATTCTGGTATAGTTTTAAGTAATATTTTTTTTAATTAAGTGCGTGCTCAATAATGTGAATAATGTAGATTTTTCAGATAAATATTTACCAAGAATATCTCTCTATTCCATTTATCTATTTGACATCATTCTCTGGTGCGTTTACTAATGCTGATAAATATAGCAGATGTACATGATGAACACCGTTAGTAAATCAATCGTAAATAATCCTTTTAACTATTCGTTGCGAATTCGCATATAAATAACAGATTTAAATCTCACCCTTCCAACTAAGCTTTTAAATTATTCCCAAAAATTGACCTCATAGTTTTCATTTGACTCATTATCTGTAAATTCGTATGCATTTATATGTAATAGAACAACCACACACACACACACACAAGTTCAGATTATATTAAATTTAAATTCTCCCCATGCTTTTCAAAATAGCTTGATTTAGGTCTATGTGGAAACCTTTAACAAAGGTTTGAAGGTACTTATAAGCTTTTTAGAAGTCATATTTGAAACTTGAAATGCCCAGAAATACTTTAAAAATAGGGAGAAAAAGAATGAATCACAAGCGAAAAAGATCGCTACATAGAAAATGCACTTTGCTATAGAGAGGTTATTTTACGAAGAAAATCGAGAGATTTTCTTGGTTCCAGGAAAAAGTTCGCAATATAGAAGTTCGTTATATAGAGGTTCGACTGTAGTTAAATTTCTCGAAAAAATAAACTGAACTAAAGATAAAGCTAAAATATTTCCAAACAAAGATGTAAATTCTAAATGTAGTTCGTGTTAGAATATGTGTAGGTGTAGATTGTGTCTTTAGAAGAAAATGTTTTGTAAATACACTTGTGAAATTTCTGCGTTTCTTTTATTCGCACAACACGCTGATTTCACTTGTCAAAATATGGTGCTAATCAAAATCAAATAATTAAAATGAGTATTCATCAATGATTGGATGGTAAAATGATTAGGCGAATTGTTGAAAGACTTGAGGCATAGTAATCTCAAGTGCAGATTGGTAGCTAGTCTAAAGTAACATCTAATGCTGTGGGCAACTAATGGGAACAGTTACATAAGACCGGATTCTTAGAGAGAAGACACGGCAAGCTCGTTCTAAAGCTACGATAACCAATGAAGATAAATATTTATTAATTATAGCAAGGCGTATCAGTAGTGCAACAGCGCTTCTCAGCTGTCTCGTAAACTTTATGCAGCCACAGGAATTCAGCTTCAAATGTCACTGCTTACAGAAGACTACATAAAAAGGTCTGAAAGGAGGCCTCTTTGGCATGGTGCACAGAGTATCGATTTTGGAACAGGGTTTATTTGGCGTACTTTGCAGCATTATTAGCGTACTATTACAGCACTGGAAGTTTAATGGTCTGGAGCAGGGGTACTCAACCTTTTTTCTGCTGGGCCGCATCCATATGTCAGCTATTTCAATCGGGCCGCATACTTATGTTAGTTACTTTACGCGGGCCGCAACACGAGGATAAATGGGGGGGGAGAAAAATGCTTTAAGACCAAGATAACATTGGAAATTTGAAATGCGGAAAATTGATCAAAATATTTATAACGCCTGTTTTCCTTTTTTTTTTAATTTTTCTTTTTTTATGTTTCTTTATTTTTGTCACTAACACTAAATTAGAAGCACAATTTCTAAATCAGTAAGCGGTTTCATAAGCTTACTAACAATACAACAAACTTCATAGGATGTCTTTGTTACCGCTGTAATATTACTTCTGACAAAACACTTTGTTGCTGTTGCAAAGATTATTTCAAAAAAAGCCTATTTATCACCTCTTGAAAGAGATCTTCGAGTAAAAGTGCCATTGAATGATTCCTGTTTATTGGTATTGTTTAAATACAGAACTTTCGTGGAAAATCAAACAATTACTGATACATGTTCGTTTTTCACTACAAAAGAGTCGTCTTGAAACATTTTATTTTTTTCGAATATTTTTCGCTTGTAAGATATGAAAGATAGTTAAAAATTAGTTCCACCCATAAAATTGTCGCTACACCACTGTTGTCTGTTATCACTAACCATAACCATTCCAAATAGAAAAGAAATATCAATTCGTACCCGTACGACACTGACACAATAAAAAGCAAAATTGATATAATTGATTTCTTGACAAAGAATTTCCCACCCAATTTTTGATACAATGTTCTTAAATAAATAAATTTCTCAGGGCAATGGACCATGACCGGGTCACTTAAAAAGGCTCGGGGGCCGCAGGTCGAGTATCGTTGTCTGGAGTATCATATTCAACGGGTACATATACTTTGGCAGAGGTTCTATACTCACTTTGAGGTATTAGAAAGTATTATTTTTGAGGTATTGTTTGCCTTTTCAAGGGGGCTGTTATCAATTATTTCATTCTTATGGATGGCAACACTCTTCCATGCAGAGTTCCTCCTCCTCACAATTTCTGGAAAATAAAAATATTCGTCTAATTGATTGGCCTACAAAAACTCCGGATCTTAACCTTAAATATACT
The DNA here is from genome assembly GCA_019973935.1 of Trichonephila clavipes. Taxonomy (NCBI): domain Eukaryota; kingdom Metazoa; phylum Arthropoda; class Arachnida; order Araneae; family Nephilidae; genus Trichonephila; species Trichonephila clavipes. The sequence goes on from BMAU01012716.1 coordinate 307,527, forward strand.
TGGGCTACTATTGGAAGGGCAATTGTATAACTCACCTTCTCCCTCCCCAAATCATCATTACTGAAGGAGTGTGACTGATTGCTACAGGTACTTACAAACTATTTCATTATCAGCATGAATCCACGTTGTAAATGTCCCGTAATAGGAAACCATACTCCCTAAAATCTCAATTTTAAGAAATTTCACCAAGTGATCTTTCACCTTTAGACTTTCCTGCGCTGATCGTAGCCGCGGTAGAAGAGGGATAATGGCTGTAAATTGACTGTTGGTTATATTGCTTCTGTCGATTCGTAGATTCGAATTCTGGAGCAACTGAAGGCCCACCGTATAACGGGGCTGATGTACGTTAAACCTGTTGAGGTTCAAAATCTTCACGTTGGTGTAGAGGGAAAGTTTGAAGAGGGGGCTCTTCGTCACTTAAAGGGGGCTCAAATTTGAGACGTCAATTGTATAGCTACAAAACTCGAGGTTAATAACAACCAATGAATCTTGCACTGATCAGCCGTACAAACGATCATGCATGTATATTTTAATTAGTGTATGTTATTTATTTATTTATTTTTGTATCATAGCAATCTATCTACATTAAATTTGTTTCATACTTCCCCGATAGATTACCAACTAAAAAAAATTCTCTTAACTTTGAATACCAGTTTATTAGTACAAATAAAAACGCTATTTTACGCAAGTCTCTCTGATATTACTTGCCACGAAATTAATAAATAATTTATAGGTACGATGGTAACTATTCTTGTGATTAGTAAGTTAAATACTGTTTCTCTTATGGCTTTGATGTACATGAATCTCAGAGTCTTTCATAATTGCTTGTAAGTATTTTTGAAGTAAAACTTCTTTACGCATGCTTGACTTGAGGAATAAGCTGGTGAATGCATGACGAGGGCGTTACAAAAAGAGTGATCGGGTGAGGCGAACGGAAGTTGAGAGGGAGATATACACTGGTGTGAAAAAATTAAGGACGAGACGGTTTTTTCAATATAACTTTGTACAAAAGCTTTCCAAATCAACACATTTAATACCGTAAGATCCCCAATTCGTAAGGACATGTGTAATATGTAAGCAACACTTACTAAAAGAGAAATCAGAGGGATAAAAAGAAGCTTGATTGAAAAAGTAGCATGGAGCGCAATGCGACTGAAGGCCGAAACATCCCTGTGATGGGTGTCCAGCAAGAAACATCCGGTCTTTAGTAGGGGATATGATCTCCCCTGACTGCTAGGCAGGTTTCACAGCAACTGCCCATGCTGAGAATGAGGGTGTCAATGAGTTGTTGAGGCATTGCTGCCCATTCGTCTTGCAGCGCCAATCGAAGCGCCCGAATCGTTACTGGCGGAAAGGTACGAGCTGCCAAGCGTCTGCCTACATGCTCGATGGGATTGAGATCCGGAGATCGTACCGGCCAATCCATACGTTCAATATCCTCAATCTCTAAGAGCTGTTCGGCAGCTACTGTGCGATGACATGGTGCATTGTCGACTATTAAAAGGAACTGCAGACCCATAGCGCCTCTAAAAAGACGCACATATGGAAGAAGAATCTCGTTACAATAACGGGTCCCGTTGACTGAACCTGCGTCGAAGATGTGAAGGTCTGTACGACTACCAAGCATGATGCCTCCCCAAACGAGAACACCGCGACCTCCATACATGTCCCTTTCAATGATGTTCGAGGGATGAGTGCGGCTTCCCAGCTCTCTCCAGATGAGTATGCGATGAGAATCGCTACTCAAACTGAATCTGCTCTCATCTGTACAGAGTACTCGTCCCCATTCATTGTCTCTCAATTCCGGTGTTCCCGGCACCACAGAGAATGCCTTCTCCGGTGGGCAGGCGTTAAAGGTACACACCGTACAGGGCGTCGATGCAACAGACCACCACCGTGCAGTCTTCTGGCCACGGTAAAATGCGATATCGGTCGTCAAGTCGCCTGTGTCGTGTGTCTAGGGATTTCTCCCGCTGTCTACCGCCTGTTTCTTCTGGCCTGTAAGACAATGTACCGGTCATCTGCGGGTGTGGTTCCTCGTGGACGACCACTACTGAGCCCCCGGATAGCTGTTCCTGTAGTTTGAAATTGTCTCCAAAGTCGTGAAACGATGCTGTGAGCAATTCGGACTCTGCAGCCACACTTGTCACACTGCGGCCTTCCTCCAACTTCCCAATGATTTGACCTCGGGTAAAAGCATCCAGATATCGTCTAACAGATTGATTATTCGCCATTTCTCGCTGAGGCAGCAACTCGGTGTGATTTTAACTGCTATACGGCGTGCAATCTCTTCGCCAGAAATACTGATCTTACACCGACAACATGCTTTATACTACTCAGACACTCCCCCATTACGTCTACCTGCATATCTGCGCATGTGCTACCGTACATGACTTTACTTAATCTCCTGATTGGTCTTTCTGTCCGCTCTGCCTCTTCGTTCAGCTGATATGCTAATTTTTCGACTTCGTCCTTAATTTTTGCACACCAGTGTATGCGCCCGAAAAAATTTATTGCATTACACGCATTATATATTTTACTTTATGTCATGTCCTGTGTTGAATGCAGTGTTTTATTTTTGTCTCAGCGGTATGGGACCGAAAAAGTTTGGAAATCGCTATTCTATATTATTTCTGAGCTGTATTTCTATTAACCCTTTTTAATGGCATTATTTATGTAATTATGTTACATTAAAACATTTTGGGGATTTGGATTAATTTAAAACAAGAAATTCTCTTAGCTTATATAAAGAATGTTTTTTTTCCAGGTATAGAAGTTTAAGTTGGCATTACTTTCCAAGATGGCGACCGATTTAACAGCTGTCAAGAGATTTATTCTCTGTTTGGTTTGGCAATTCATCAAAACGATCATCAAGCAAGGCGTAGATTCGTCGAATGGGCCCAAAACGAGATTGCCGTTGTTCCCGATTTTCATAAGCGAATTTTGTTGAGCGATGAAGCGCACATCTGGTTGAATGGCTACGTCAACAAACAAAACTGCCTCATTTGGAGTGAAGCTAATCCACAAGTGTATGTCGAAACACCGTTACATCCAGAAAAACTGACTGTTTGGTGCGCTTTATGGGCTGGTGGAATCCTTCTTCAAAAACGATGAAGGCCACAACGTTACAGTCAATGGTGATCGGTATAGAGCCATGATTACTAACTTTTTCATTCCTGAATTGAAGAATCATGATGTCCAGGAGCTGTGGTTCCAACAAGACGGCGCAACATATCACACAGCTCGTGTGCCACAATCGATTTATTGAAAGACACGTTTGGTGACCGCCTAATTTCACGTTTTGGACCTGTGAATTGGCCTCCAAGATCTTGTGATTTAACACCGCTAGACTATTTTCTGTGAGGCTGTGTAAAGTCATTGGTCTATGCGGATAAGCCACAAACGCTTGACCATTTGGAAGACAACATTCGCCGTGTTATTGCCGATATACCACCACAAATGTTGGAAAAAGTCATCGAAAATTGTACGTCCAGATTGGACTACATCCGAGACAGCCGTTTCAGTCCTATGCCTAGAAATCATATTTAAAATGTAATGCCACAAGATTATCTTTCGAATAAAAGAAATTCATTTCAATCGAATAATACATCGTTGTTTTATTGCAATTTAAAGTTCTATACCTCTAAAAAAAACACCCTTTATTACTTAATATTAATTTGGTTTTGAATACCATTTTGGGGGGAGGGAGAGTATCTCCCTCGGAGCTGTTTAAAGGTAGAAAGTCTTATGCTTTGCATTTCTTTGATGTTGCATTGCATGATATTTATAAAAAATAGTTTGTAAATACTACCACATTCTCTAAGAATTATAAATTAGATTTTTATTTTATATACAAGAAATTTAAGGCATTATGCATATATTACTTTCTATGAAATCTCAGAAAACAGGCATCGATATATAGTGGGACATTGCAAGCTATACAAATGTATCTTGTTCACGTGTGCTATAATAGAGTTCTAACGGCAATATCTATTTGTTTTTTTGTCAAGTTGGTATATGGTCACTAACTTTAGTCAATCGCATGTCATCTGGAAAAGATACTTTTTGCTGCGCTAAGGAAATTTACAGGTTGTCCTTTGCGCTTGCGACTCCAAAATCCATATATCAGCGATCGTGCTAGCAACACAAATCATCAGGGACGTCTTGAGGCATGTACCGGCCCGGGGCCGGGGCCTCGCCACAAAGGGGGCCTCGTCTCATTCTCGATTCAGCCTTAATAAGATCATGATACGAATAATTTCAACGGTCAAATGTTATTTACGGTTGTATTATCCGAAATACTGGGAATTCCGGGCGATATGTCAACGTGGTTCATGTACAGGCCGAGGCTACTACCATACTACATCATTACTCATTCAGTCATAAGGCGGTAGACAGTCTGTGCGATTGTAAGTCATACACATTTATTTAGTTTGAGTTATTGTTTATATGAGTATTTGACAACGCATGCTATATGTACTGTCTACTTTTATGGGTCATAGGTGGGGCCTACATTTTTGTAGGGGCTCAGTGCCTACTTTTACGTATGGGCCCATGGCCTCAAGAAGTCTTAAGACTTCCTTGCGAATCATAGGTGGGAAAATAGCTTCCCATGAAAGTATAAAGATTAACTAAGGTGGTGGTAAAGTATACTTATCATATCCTTATAAAGCAGAGTTCACCAAAGTAGTGGTCCGCGAGAAAATTTCGCCGGTCCCCAGAAAAATATGGCACCTTTAGTAATGGCTCCCAGAAAATGTGGTAAAAGTGAATACCCTTTTCTTAGTAAACACTATAAAAATTCTGATTCAATTCTCCACAACTTATTTATGTGAAATGGCCTTTTCATCTGTCACAGTCATCAAAACACGGTGCCGATCTCAGCTTGAAATAAATGTCTTGCAGTTACAACATTGGATCCAACTATCCATAATCTTATTTCAAATAAGCAGGAACATCCATCACACTAGCAATGCATAACGCTAAAAGTTTGATACACCTAAACCATTTTTTAATTGCTTTGTTTTTACAGTTTTTGTTTATTTTATTATGGTTTATTAATAGAGCTTTCATAATTCGGTTACAATTAATTGTTTCATTTTATTAACTAGGTACATTTTATGTGTTGTTTTATATATAGATCACAATTTTTTTAAAAAATATATCTAAATCCTATTAGTGGCCTGTGTGATTTAAACTATGAATTTACTGGTCCGTGAGGTCAAAAAGTATGGCAGCCACTGCTTATAAAGGATTAATGTAACATTGCGCATGTAATAAATTTATTATCATAATTTTTTTTTTAAATTTCTGGTAAATTAACGACATAACTATGAACACAGTCTGCAAACTTATAAAGAAGGTATGCGTTTCCTTGAAAATGGAAAAAGTAAATAATAACATATTGTTAACATGGTTCATTCAATTTGTGCCTTTTTCATTTAAATATCTCCACCATGCCTATGTTCATAATTAAAAAGATCATATCCAAAAAGGTGATTATTAAATTTATGTATTTTTAAAAACAAACCAGACATTTAATTTTCTAGGCTGCATTTCAGACTTTTCCCTTTCTCTAAATTTAAAATCAAAGAAGCATACGAAATATTAATTGAAACAGTCCGACTCAAATTCTTGGTCTGAACTGAGAGAAAAGAAAATTTAAATAATTTCCTAGGACGAAGTTTTTAAAGTGGAAAACTCGCTTCCTCGACCATCCATCAAGGGGAGACCTAGGAACAAGGCGAGTTGGTCTGGGCAGACCCCTTCTTTCCCGCACAATACAAGGCCTCTTCTTATTCGCTCTCTTCTGCTTTAATTACCAATGGAGACGAACAGCAGGGAAAAGCAGACTCCAGAGTTCAGTAGGGAGGGAAGAGCACGATCTGCACGAAAACCTAAACAATAGGGTCTTTCCGCAAAAGATCCATAAACGTAGCGCAGTTTCCCAGTCCGATTCGGTCTTGTGTTTAGGCATAATAAATCAAAGAAAACTTTGAAAAATAATCTATCATTTGGAAGATTTTTTTTCCTTCTTTTTTGGTCTTCTCTTCCTATTTATTCCATTCTTTCGCTGTTTTATTTCTTTGGGCTACACTATATATATATATATATATATATATATATATATATATATATATATATATATATATTCTAGCTCTCTTCTTCCTTATTTCATTTAATTTTTTTTTCTTCTTTTTCATCTGTAATTATAAACTATTTTTTTTTACTGTCTATAGGATATAGAAAAAAAAATGAGAGAAAAGGAAGATGGCACAGTATATTATTTTGGTCTTTGTTGTGTTTATATTTGCTATGTATTTTTGAAGCATTATTTTGAGTCATACGAAAGAATATATGTTGTAGGATAAAATAGTGTTTATGTTCCGTAATTGCATAGGATTAGTTTATGAATCATAAATTTCTTTTTTTTCCCTTCAGAGCTCCATTTCTACTTGAAGTAAAGATGAAATGATTTATTATTTTAAAAGAGCTCCAAATGCTAGGTATAATTTTTTAAAAATAAATCTCGTTTTGGTTCTGTTGAAAAACTGAATTTTACTTAACGAAATCTTCCCTATAATATTGCTTTGTATCATATTAGCTTACAAAAAGTAGTATTTTAAATTCCATTCCCATGGGCTATTAGAAGCGTAACTAAAATTTCAAAATTAATAACTCTAAATTTCTTATCTTTGAATTAGCAATTTCCCTATCCTGATCATACTCCTATTTTTATTTTAGTAATTTTCCTATCATGATCTTATTTCTACTTTTATTTTAGCAATGTTCTTATCTTGATCTTATTCCTATTTTTATTTTTACAACTTTCCTATCCTGACAATATTTCTATTTTTATTTTAGCAATTTACTTATCCTGATCATACTCCTATTTTTATTTTAGCAATTTTCCTATCCTGACACAAAGCATCCTTTTCGGAGTTCATTTGCGCAGTTAAATTATGATAATGCTCTACTTAACACTAAATCTCTCTTTTTCTCTCGTTAGTTTATTATTATTATTTTAATGAGAGTTATGAAAATGTTGTTTATTTTCACTTCCGAGAGATCTCAAATTTAAATTATTCAAATTATTATCTAAAGCAAAATTTACCGCAAAGAAATACATGTTTCTGCATCATTTCTTACATCTTCGGGCTGTTTAGAATTTTGCTTAAGAATTAGGAATTATTCATTTATCTAAAATATTTTTGGAAATCGGAAGAGAAATTAATGTTCAAAATTCCAGAAATTTAAATTTCCTACAGGAATAACCTCATCATCTTTAACCAATAACGAAACTATACATCTAATTTTCTAACTCCTCCTACATTACTAAATTGTGCAGTTCCGTAAATTTTGCAACGCCTTCTACATTACAAAACTGCACTCCTCGACAAGCTCGGTTGCATTAACAGCATTTGGAATCTTCAGACCAGATAAGTTCAAAAGAGATTAGGGTGTACAGAAATATATTGATTTTCCATTGCTAAGGTTAATAAATGTGCTTACTGAGATTTAAGCAAACTTGCAGTTTCATAAATTTTGGATAGGTTGGCATAAATACAATTTAGGACATTTAATATGTGTACTTATACACTCCAGAACAGAATTATTGCCAAAACAATGTCGGTCTCTTACTTAGCTGAAATTTGGTTTGATGATGAATATCTTATATTATATTTTAGTGATGGGTCATATTTTTCACGCATTTCTTCAAATCTCAAAACATGTTGAACTAAAATTCGTATCTTGTCAGATTATGCTCCTTAACGATGAAATTTTTAATATATACGCATATGCATGTAAATATGTTAATTCTTTTAAAATCATTTTAGAAGTTTTGTACGTGTGTGTCGAAAACGCAAAAGGCTTTTGTTTTCAAATTACAGTTAAATTGAAAAGTCATAGATTAAATCAGTGGCGCACACAGGAAATTTTCAAGGGTGGGGGATCCAGGGTCGTAAGTCGACCATTCTCGTATCGTGCTAGAATACGCCGCCCAACATATTTTTCCGATTTTGTCAATTTTCGGGAACAAAAAACACTAAAAATCAATTATTGAACAAATAATTAGCATTAAATAATAAAATTAATTATTAATAACAAATTCTTAATTAAATTTTACATACTATATATATATAGGGTTAGAATCAATAAAAAAAAAAAATCAAAGGCTTTGGGGGGTCAGGTCAAACCGGGCACCTTCCTCCCCCCTTTGTGTGCGCCACTGGGTTAGATTATTTTTTAATTTTAAAGTATTCTTCTTCAACTCGGCGGAAATTTTTAGTTAGGGGTGTTTTCATTATTATGTAAGCTTTATTCATTTATTTTGCTCTCTCTACATCCTTATAATATCTAATTGCATATCGTTTATATATTCATATCGTTGTGTGTTTCTTATTTATATTTTCTTCGAATAACCTTTTGGCTGTCTTTACTTAAATGTATTTCGTTTGCATTACTCATGGCATCTATTCACTACTCATAGCATTAATTCATTACCAAGGCATTTATTATTTTATTTTAAGATATTGAACAAAGAAATTGGTTAAGCTGTCCACTTCTACATATCTTGTATTAGGAAAACTTAATAATTAAAATTTACATTTTATATAAAATCTTTGCCTCATATTTCACAATTCTTTTGCAACATTTAAACTTTTTCTGCATTATAGATGCAAATAATTATACTTTTTAGTTAACCCTTATTTCATAAGTTAAAATGTATAAATTCGTAATTGTGAAAGAAATATTTTAAATACTGTGTTGCCTACATTCAGTGGCGCACACAGGAATTTTTCAAGGGGGAGGGGAGTTCAGAGTCGTTGAAAGTCCACCATTCTCGTATCATGCTCCAATATGTCGCCCAACATATTCTTCTGATTTTGTCGATTGTCGGGAACAAAAAACAGTACAAAATTAATTATTGAATAAATAATTAGGATTAATTATAATAAAATGAATTACTTATAACATATACTTAATTAAATTTTACGCACCATATACATAGGATTATAATCAATCAAAAAAAATCAAAGGCTATGGAGGGGATCAGGACCCGGGGACTCTCCACCCCCTTGTGTCCGCCAATGCATGCATTTATTCATTATAAAAAAAGGAATTCTCTGATTGCTAACAGCTGTATTAATTTGCATTTGAAATTTTTACATTAATTACGTTTCTGTATTAATTCTGTACATTTGAAATGAATTGAATACTCATGTCCTATATATATATAAAAAAAATTACTCCATTATATATTAACTCGCGTGACCAAAGCAATTCACACACACACAATTGCTTTAAAATATATTCGACTACGACACCCGGAAACCAATACTTAGAAATTGTTTTTTAAGGGAAAAATTGTTGGAAAACTACATACACAAAAAACAAACTCAAAGTTTAACAAGTTAACTTAGTGATTACAACTCACAAAACCCATTTCTACGATTACCGATCTAACAGGTAAGCAACTTAAATCTAAATGATCTTTTTTTCCACTCCCCCAAATTTTCCCGAATGAAAGCTCCGAGACATAAAATGAAAAATTTAAACATACATATATTTATAAAAGAGACTGGATATCTGTTTTATAAACAAAAATAAACGCATAATTCACTCGATAGTAAGAACCAAAAAGTAAGGATAATCATATTTCAGGTTAGATGCTATAAACGAAGTTGGGAGGAGGAAAAAAAAAAAGACTTCACTGCCACATATCATCTAGCGAACGGAGATAGAGAATCTGAAAGATATGAAAAGGGGTGGGGCAAATATCGTATTACGTGGCAGCAGAAGCAGCACGCTGTATATCGAAATACATTTGCAGAAACCTATAATGTCAGTAGCAGCATTGACGGAGACCCATTATAGATATTAGGCGTCTACTGGCCTCTGCCGAAGGTGGTTATCAAGTTTCATCAGAACATAGTGTTCCCAAATCAATTTGCTGAGCTGGAAATGCCAATTACAAGCGATAGGAAGGGACTAATCTCCTATGACGTTGTGTGTATTTCGGACCAGAGAAAATCAGGGAATTAAATTTTGTTGCTTTCTATTAACAGCAGTAAAAATCATATATCTTTGTTACGAAGCGAGCGTGTGACTGTCAGAATGTATGTATTTTAACTTCAAATGAATATTCTTGTGTGAATGGGCCTAGGCTAATATACATTAGGGATTTTCTAATTTCACAGAGCATATATTTAGTTCTCTGAGTGGTTATTTGTGCAGAGATTAAACTATAAATTGATTGCAATAAATTACTATGTTAGTTTTGATTCTATTCTCAGACTAAATACACATTTATTTTATTTTTAAAATAAATAATAATAATAAATGTATCTCAAATACATGAATTGCCATCAATTATTTACAAAACCTGTTTGAATTCCTATTCCAGATATATCAATGCTCTCAAAAACAAAATAACAAAAGTCTATAATTTCATATACTTTTACTTTAAAATTTATTATTAAAAAGACAGTTTTTAAAAAGAACTAAGTATACATTATTCTCAGTGGTACGCACAAAAAATTTTCAGGGGGGGGGGCAGTAGGGCTCACAAAGGGTGGTCCACGGGCCCACACCCCTCTATGGCCCTTTTTTTTATCGATTGATTAAAATCCTATGTAAAAAAGTATATAAAATGTAATTAAGTATTTGTTACTACCAACTTAATGCTAATTATTAATTTAATATAATTTACTTTTTACTGTTTTTTGTGCCCCAAATCGACAAAATCAAAACATTTTGTTTGGCGGCGTATTGAGGTATGATAAGAGAATGATGGACTTTCAACCTTGCCCTCCCCCTTGAAAAAATTTTGTGTGCGCCACTGGGGGGAGGGGGAGTCCATTATTCTCGTAACATACCCCAAAACGCTCCAAACACGTTCTTTATTCTTTTTATTTTGTCGATTTTCGGTACAAACACAGTAAAAAATTAATTATTGAATAAATAATTAGCATTAATTAATAAAATAAAATGTTAATAACTAGTACTTGATTAAATTTTGGTAAAATATTAAGCTAATCAACCGAAAAAGTACAAGGGCTATAAGGGATCTGGACCTGTGCCCCCTTGTGTGATCCACTGAGTATTCTATATTTTATATACGTATTTGAAATATATATATTCCATATAAAATTCAATGAACTATTCATATAATCTGTAATATCCTATTATGTATTTAATATATTATTTTAAAAAATTCCATAAATTGATGATGAAATAACCTTGAACCAATAACGAAAGAAATTTGTCATGTGTCGTTAAAATTGTCGGAAGTACGACATAGCGATGGTAACAGAACATGACTACACTCTATTATGAGAAATTAATAGTATATGAACTAGTAAAAACCTACGATGCTGTACAAAACTTGTTGTATAATGTACAAAAAAAGAGATCATTACATGAAAAGTTGACGTATAATACATCAAGGTTTTGAGTAATACATTTCATTTAAAATACTTTTAACAAAAGGAAATGTAATGTTTGGCGCATTTTTTTTTCCAACATGATAAATGGTATTGCAGGAGAAAATTTTCTTTATTACATAATACAAGTTTATTGCCGTATAATTATTCATAGTAAAAGTTTTAAAATAAATTTAACGGTAATTGAAGAACATAAAAAAAAATTCATAAAATGTGACATTTTGCATTTGTAATGTAAAACTTAAACGTTGGGATTTTTTAATTTATTTCTGTACATCTATAACGTAAAGTTTTATTAATCTATTTATTGGGCTCAATAACTAATCATTCTAAAAATATAAGGCAAAATATTGCTGCATAAAACAGTAATTCCCAAGTGTCATAGCTAAATTAATTTGATCCATTTACACACAAATTATTATATTAACTTATTAATATAATAGTTTATTTATTAAGACTTTTACGCAGTACAAATATAAGTTAATTTTAATAGAAGCAACTTTCATAAAAATTCTAATAGTATTAATATGCAAAAATAAGTAATAAAACTCTTTACGCAACTTTTAACAATATTGGAGTTTCTGAACACATTTGGAGATCGAATTTCTTTAAAACTAACTTATAAGTAAATAAGTCATTAAACACATTATTATATTTACTATATATTACACACTAAACACATTATTTCCTGATTTATGTATCAGACACTTGACCTTTGATTTTACGTGATGAGGAAGCTTTGGGAATTTTCGAGAGAAAGATTTTACGCTGCATTCTTAGTGGGATCCAAGGGAATGGATCACGGAGAAGAAGAATTAACTTAGAACTTTACAAAATTTACAAACAACCTGATATTGTAAAATTTGTCAAATTACAGAGATTTAAATGGGCTGGTCATCTGGCTAGAATGAATGAAGATCGTTGCTTCAAGAAAATCTTTCTGGCAAAACCCATGGGGCAGACTCCCGTTAAGATGGATTGACTGTGTCGAAATAGACCTGAAAATTTTAAAGGTCAAAAACTGGAAAACAATAGCCAAAAGTAGGGATGCCTGGAGAAAACTTCTGGTGAAGGCCAGGACTGTCGAGCCTTTGAAGAAGAAACACATTACTAAAAACGGATCTTTTTAAGATTTAAAATAAATTATAGTCAATCTGAAGTCCATAATTGTACACATAATAACATTTTATATTTTCTGCTGATCATCAAAACTCGATGGGTTAGAATAATTTAAATTCAATGTTATTACCAACATTAAATAGATATTTCACTACCCAATTAGTTAAATTTGTGTCTTTATGTCTTACTTTTTCCTTCGATCATGATACTAAAACTATTTCATTTTGAGTCATAAACTAAAAAAGGATTGCAAAGTACAAACAATAGATCAAAACAAAGAGTTTTGAGGCTAAAATTTATTAATCTAGTTACATTTCAAGAACAATAAAACCAATTTTTACTCCCGGACTTTAATTACAACAAGTAGCTCAAGTGTCTTCAACTACAAAATTTGTTAAGCCAGTGTTATGAGTAAGATAAAGTAAAATCAATATTCTGCAGGAAATTTTATAAACTGTTATTCTCGCTATGAATGTGTGTGTGTGTGTGTGAAAACACTTATCCAATAGAGTATGCATTATACAAATTTATTATCGACTTTTATTTTGAACATTATTATTAATCGTATTTCATACGGAAAACTATCAAAGGAAATATGGAATTTCCAATAAAATAATCTTTATAAATCTGATTGAAAATCTAAACTCTAAAAAAAAAATGCGCTATCGGTAAAACAAATAAAACTTCAAAACATACAAATTATTGATTTCCCATTAAACTCTAAACGTCAGCAATAGTCTAGATGGTGAACTCACTTTTATTCAATTAAAAAAAATGTTTTTAATGGATTTAAAAAGGCCATCCACATAAATTGTGTTTATCCATTCACTCATAATTTTCTTTTACTATAATTAATGAAATTTTGTAGATGTCATTTTTGAAATATTTAAGATAAGTAAATTAAATAGCGAATAAGATAACTATTAAAAACTTTTTTTAAAAAAATATTTAAAGCAATATTGAAATGTATAAATTTCCAGTTTTTTGTTTAGTCAAATTTTTCATTTTCAATGAAGCGCATGTATTCGGAGATGTTAAGATTAAATTATTCAAATATGTGGGGGGGGGGTGCTTTTGTATGTTCTGTATGTATTTTGCTTCTGTATCTTCCCCTTCCCCTCATTATTATTAACAAAATTTCTGAAATAAATTATAATCAATCTAAAAATGAATTAGTTATATGAAACTAATTATCATAAAGATTTAAAGAATTATGATAATAAGTACAAGATAATTATAAAAATTAAAAAACAAGCAACGACCATAATATATATATATATATATATATATATATATATATATATATATATATATATATATATATATATATATCGACAATAATAAAAAACGAACAAATAGTAAAATCCTTTAATTCAGCGTGAATTATTTAAATGACATTTGATAAATAACATAAAAATTTTGTATCATTAATATTTTTGCTTACGATTCAACAAAAAATTATGCGGTGCTGAGTATTACTTTTGAATGTCATGCGTGTTTCATAAAGAGTTCTCGCTTTATAGAAAAAGAAAACAAAAATGGTAAAGAAAATTTTAAAAAAAGTATGTGTCATATATACATATATAATTAATCAAGTATAATATAAAACATTTGTCACAAATTCGTTACTTGATATAATTAATACAAAAAACTATTTAAGGTAAAATACATAAAAGAACGAAGTATATTATAAATATATTAAATTAATGATAGAAAATATAGTAATTATAAAGCTTCATTATTTCCCAAAACATTTAACAAATGTTATTTTATTAAAATGAACACATATTATTAGTAAAATATATACTACGTTGAAGCAAACATACTTAATTGCAACGTTTCATTAAAAGTAATTGTATTGTTTATTGTATTTGTTATTCAAGTAAGAACTGAAAAGAAATTAAGAATGAGAATGAATTTTACAAACTTCATTATTGATTCTAGAATAATAGTATGAAAATGTAAGCAGCAATTTCAAGAAATAATAACTAAGACATTCAATCAGTCTAGTCGTGTTTTCCCTATATAATTTTCAGAGTAAATTATTTTGTTATAAAACAGCGGAACTTTTCCATTTCGCCGGCGCAGGCGATAAAGTAGTCAAAAATGATACAACCGACGACAAATGGAATATTCCCGTTGGTAACCTTTTACCACCACATTTTAAAACAAGATGTGGTATTTTCTTATCAGTGATGTCTTTTTCATGTTACACGAAAAATGGATGAAAAACCAATGAGAACTAATTTTAATTAATATTCCTTATATATATATATATATATATATATATATATATATATATATATATATATATATTATATATATATTGTTGCCAATAACGCCAATTTGGCGAGATTTGCGACGGCGAAACAGAAAAGTACTGAAATCGCTAATTTTATTTTACCTTACTATTTAAAATAGCTATATATTTAATATGCATTTCAATTCTTTTTATCCAGGATGAAAAATAATTTATTTACTGTCTCAAAATAGTGGATGACAGAACATTATACTAGCATTTACTTTACTTTTCAAACATTTATCCTGAAGAAGAGTCTAAGGAGGAATTTGTGAAGCTAAAGAGCAAACTCCAGAGATAAGGAAAGTGGCTTGAAAGAAAATCGATTAAGTAATTAAATTTCACAATAACCACTCATTAAGTTTAGTATCGATTGAATCAAGGAAAATTGGAAAAGTAATTAAGTTGAGCTGTAGCCTATTAGACAGCTATTTGGTGACAGAAAACCAAAACAGGAAGGTCAAGACCCTTAAAACAGTCTTTTTATACATAAAAATATGATACAACTGAATTTATTTTGAATCTGTAGTGCTATTCGTTTACAGTCTCACATCCCTCTGACCTCTTCATTAAAGAGATGCGCAATTTAGGCCGTCCCCTGAATCTAAAGAACTGGTTTTGGCTAAATTTCATCTGTTTCTAGACATTGATTGGTGGGATTGCTTTAGCAGGATGCCCCAATGGAGCAACCTTTGGTTGAAATCTATTAGATGCACTGATATAATTAATCTGTTTTTTAAAATCTTCTCCTGCAGCTTCAATAATCTAAAAAAATTTGTTTTTAGAAAGTTCTTTGCTTGCCGATAATGTTATGTTTGACATTTAAATAGTATTTAATCAAATCTTTAAGATCACATGCATAAAATAAAATGTTTGCAGTTTACCATAATTTTCAGCAAACTATAAAATTACTGATAAATAAGGTAACAGTCAGGTTTTTTTCGAAATAAAGAATTGGTTTGTTATTTAATCACAATTTTTTTATTTACTAGAAATTGAAGGAATATAATAATTAAATTTCAAATATTAATGTAACATCATTGAAATTTTTTTATGATCCATTCAATATAATAATATAAATATTCATATAGTGTCGCTGATTTATTTTAAAAAATATATGCTAATAAAAAAGTAAAATAAGTGGCATAAAATTTTCTTAATGTAATTTATCAATAAATTATAAGAAACTTATTATCTACTAAAAAAGTTCAAAAGCATGTTATGCATTAAATTCTTAAATATTTGAAAAATAAGTTTGGCAAGTATAAGTTCTAAAAGGTATATAGTCTTTCGTGCAAAATGGTCATAATGTTTTATGAACCTTATATATATCATGCTTTGATTTTGCGTGTAATATTACTAGATGATACAAAAAAATATCTAGCATTCTTCCTCTTCTCTTAACTTTATATGCGTGATAATTAACTGTTCAATTTTGCCTTTTGTCATTAATAAAAAATGTAAATCATATTGCAATTAATTTTAAGTAAGCAATTACTTTAAGAATATTGTGCTTTTAAGTGAATATGCATCTTAATTTAATAACATCTACTTCATATATAGTGTTTTGTTCTATTTACATCTGTTGAACTAATTTGACACTGTCAAGCATCGTTAATACTGTTAAGTTCGTAGTACCCCAATGTATGATTTAATTTTCTTTTGACATTTAAATAATTATTTATAAAGGTAAACAGTTTCAAGTACTTTTTTTCAGTAACATACAGAAAAGACGAGAGAAAGAGATGCTAATATTTTTAAAGAAAAATTCAATAAAAGCTTACTTAAAACTTATTTTCATTCTGGATTAGTAGAATGAAAGAAAATTTAAGTATATATACATTTAACAATTTCACTTGAGTTAAGACATTTTACAGGTAGAATCTATTGTTGTGGTTGCAGTCGTTGAAGGATTGAGGCTTCTTGGTATTTAAAAATACATATTCATTCAGTTCATTAAAACACACACAACAAAAAAGCGACGGAAAAAAAACATTAATATCGTACACAAAAGCATTTTTTTTTTCGCCCAGGAGATCTCAGCTTTTTATAAAATACTTTCAGAATTCGCAGATGATGCAAGATTGCATCATCTTGTTTTTTAAAGCTTGAATGTGGAAGTTTTTTAGGAGGTAAAGTTATAGTTAATAACGTATTTCTCATTAGGCGAATAAACTACAAATTAAATATCACTCAAAGTCTTGGAGAGCTCTCAGGACCGTTATATATGTGTGATAATGAAATAAAATCCCTCGAGTGAACATTTAAGTGAATTATCAAATACATGTTGAAAAATAATGGAAAGATGTGTTATTAAAAGATAAAAGCCAAGTCGACAATTTACAACAGAAGATTTAACAAAATTAAAGATTAAATTAAGTAGCTTAGTCTTTTTGAATCAGAAAAGGAAGGGGAGAATGGAAAACAAAACATCTGATCAATTTCTCTATAAGAGAAAGTTATGTATATATATACACATTTAAATTCCCTTTTTTTACATATATTCCCACAAAAAGGAATTATCTTTAAACATATTTATTCTGATATGTTTGCGTGAAAAATTTATTATTTATAATACAATTAACATAATAATTTAATATCAATTTGGAAAATGGAGTAGAAATATCTTGTATATATATAATACATTTTACTTAAAAAAAAATTTATGTAATAACAGAAGTTTTTCTTATGGTTATTTAAACATCTTTCGAAAATATAATTAATCAGTTAGCTTACATAATTATTCAAGATAGTTCAAAAATAAGTTAAAACAGACGGAGATAATTAATATCAAAAGTGAATGGTAATTTCCAGCGAACAAAAATTTTCTTAACTTTATTCAAAATTTTGAAAAAAGTTATCGTTCATGTAAGTTAAATTTTTTTTTAAATTAATGTTAGTTGGGGATTGTCAGAGGGTATTTTTATCTTTATCTAGCATAGAAAAGATCAAATTACACCTACACAGCTCATCAACAAGTCCACCTTTTGCTTGTCTCCATGGCGACAAGTTCCAGTGGCTTATGCTCAAGGATTGGGGTGATAGAGCATTGATTCCCCCCCTCCCTCTTTCCAGTAATCTTTCTGCAGTCGGTTCCAATCGGTTGTTCTGTTTGCGTGTGTGTTCCATGGTGGTGTGGGCGTGAACCAAACGGCTGGGCCATATTTGTTGGCAAACTTTTCGCGGGAAAAATGTTTTTCGCCTTTCTTTCTTTTGCCCACCCCTTCATGCATTGGGAATTTTTGTTTTTCGATGAGAAAAGCGAAAATAGGGTGGATCTAGCCCATATATATTCAGGCGTGGCACACTTGTGTATTACGTCTGGAGAGAGTTCTGCAAACACTGAAAGAGTTGCAAATTTTTTGTCCCTGAACTTGGCGATTCATTACGCACTTTCCTTTTCTTTTTTTTCTTTCGAAAAGTTACTGTTAACATATGGGAAAATATTGAACAAATTGTATTAGATGGTCTTATAAAGATGTCATAAAATTATTAAAGTTTTAAAAAAGTTTGAGACTTCAAAATAAGAAACTTTGGCTGTATGGTTGAAACGGCATATTTTGCCAAATTTTTTTTTCACTTAATTCTGGATGCTTAGAGCCTAATTTTAGAAATTCAATATAAATATCACAGGTGCAGCTAATTCTGAGTGGGCCCTGTAGCAAAATTCTCCCGTTTTTGAAAATAGGAGCTTTGTTAACATTTAACATAGGGAATATTGATAACATTTATGATTATGAACTTACACATATTGGGACCTTTATAGCTTGGAGGCCCGTAACATTGATACGGCGGCAGTTACGCCCCTGATATATATCATTATATAAAATAACTAAATGATTTTAATAAGATATTTTATCTCTCTCTCTCTTTGACTTTGATATTAATTATCATCATCAGATTTGTGGAAAATTAAATTGAACTAAAAATTTAAAAAAACAAACCCTTGTGGTTTCTTAATACATAAGAGCATTGGAAAACTTGAAGAAAAGTTTAATAAGAAAGTTTTTAAAGTAGTTTAATTTAAGGAAAAAGAGAAATAAAACAAAATAAAATTGTTAACGCAAACCAAACAGGTATTCGATAATGAAATTAAAAAATAAGGTTGAGAGAAAATCAGAATTTTTTTTATTAAAAGTACATTATATAAAGTTATAACACTAAAATAACTACGCCATTATGAAGATATAATATAAATCATCCCGTAATAACACTGACAAACCGCTTTTAAAAGTCCATTACTTTTGAAAACAAATCGTAGAAATGGCAGAAACTCTTGAACGGAAGCGATTACTCCTTCCTATTTCAATCATTTCGAAATTCCCGCGATACAATTTACATAAACAAGTCTGGAGAAGCAAGAAGGGCCAATAAATAAAAAAGGGATCCCGAGAAGACAAACTAGCCTGCTCTCTAATTTTATTGCGGTAAAAGCGATAAGAGGGACAGATCGGCAAACACAAGTTCCTTTCTCCGACAAGACGAATGGGCAGATAAATAGCTGCGAAAGCGAGTGAAAAAAAGAGCGACAAGACAGCAATGGGCAGATAATAATAAAAAAAGGGAGCCCCTCTCACCAAGCAGCAGAGAGCGGGAGAGAGTGTTTAAAAGTGTTTTTATTTCAGTAGCAAAGCTACCGTAATGATCGCAGAGAGGTGTTTGAAATATGAGCGACTGTAAAAGGCCCTGGTGTAATGGACGGGCCCGTACAATCGTAAATCACGCGTTTCTGTATGCCGCTTTCTCGAACGTGGTTGGAATAATGAATGGCCAAAGCGAACCACCTGCTAACAGGCGAGCTTAACCTCTCTTCTATTAGTCGAAGCTGTTGGGGTCACTGTGTAAACACACAAAAATCAAATTAGCTAATCCTTACCGCCTGTAGTGACGAGTCGCCCGTTTTATGACGACGCATTAGCGCCTTGGCCGCAGTTTGTCATTTGGCTCCGTAGGACAGACCGCAAATGGTCTTGCACCCTCTCTTTCTTTCTTTTTTTCTTCAGCGTATCTTTTTCAAGAGCTTCATTAGGCTCCTTTTTAATGATCGTATCATGATGTTGGCCGATTTGTCAGCGCCAAACTGTTTTCTCTCAACGCTTGTTGGGGTTGAGAATTCAACGACTGGATGAAGGATGATGATTCAACAGGTTGATGCTGTCTCTTGTTTTCTCATTCCGCTATCTTGACGAGAATGTTAACCATGCAAGACAAATTTAGTTTGATGAAATATCACTCATGGCTAGAGCCACACACGAGTGAAAGATAATGCTTTGACTTTGGTAAGGTGTCATGAACATGAAGAATGCTGTCATATGTTTTAACGTTTGAGCTTTGAAGTGAACATCCGAAGAAACTATATCTACACACAAATCACATTTTTTCCATCAGTTTTTTTTTAAATATATGTGGGAGACAACAAGGGGTCCAAGACGTTGGTCTTTCTTCTATTTTATTTTAACATTAAACAAAAATTAATTAAAAAAGGTAGAAAAGTTTTTACAGATAGGATTGACGATGATTTTCAGAAGGTAACGCCTGCTCGCGCACCTCTCGCGTTCTTTCTTTTTCTCTCCTCTAATGTCTAAAAGTTTTTGTTTCTTTCACTAGTTCGACAGTTTCAGTTCTAGTTTCCATTCAATGCGCCTGCGCGCGAAGACTGCCTTGCTTTTGGCTGCATGCCACAACGGCCATTCTGACCGTACGCTGTCCGCAGCGGTATTTCCATGGAGACCAGAGGAGAATCTGAAACATACAAAAAAAAAACGGAACAGACAAGGACTATACGACAAATATATAGAGATTAAACATATCAAAATTTTTCTGAACTAGACAGTTTCTCCATCATGTGAAGGCACCTCTTCGACATCCGGAAGGTTCCACAGGAAAGCATTGTTTTTCACAGGCATAAGAATGTCTTTTTCAACAAGTTGATCTTTGGTTGAACGCATCGATATTTTCCTCTGTAGAGTTCTGGACGTCTGTTCAAAACGATTTCTCTTTTTCCTTCGTTTCCACTGCCAGGGCTGGAAGATCCTTCGGAGCAACACAAACCGTCGATAATTACTCTTCATAGGTAAAGGGTTAGGTGAGCGGGAGATAAATTCCACGGAACTCATCTTCATGGCACAATTGGCTTTCTTACACAATACTATATCAGAACAATAATCAAAAACACTCTCTTTTATACCTTGTCGTAACCAATCATCAATTTGATTGTTTACCTGTAATTTCTCAGAACAAGATAAACGTCTGGCTCTCTGACACACAGGAATATCATTTTTCAATTTAATATTCATTTTTAACTTAGTACTCTTAATTTTATTACATTTATAATCCTTAATTAGAGAACTCAAATCATTTCTAATATTAAAGTTTATAACATGTGGTAAATCATAACTAGAGTTTTCTATCACACTTGAAACAGAAACATTTGGAAAAGAAACACCATAATCTACACTCAAAGAGGATTCACTTTCACTTAATAAAACATCGCTCTTTGCGTGGCCTAGTTTTTCTATTTCAGAATATAAACTGGGATGTATAATAAATTCTTCGGTCAAGGTCGGTGATATCGCCGTTCGCACACTTAGGCTAGGAGACTGTTGATTAAGAGAAATATTTATGGGTTTAACTTCTACCATACGCTGTTCGCCAAAACATGAACTTAATGTTATGATCTCTTCGGAAGGTGTTTGCACTCTAATTAGTGAGGAATTTAAAACTGGGATCTGGCAACCTGAATCAATCAATGCTGTGACGGGCTGATTTTCTACAAAAATGCTTACGTATTGAAGATTTGCGATTTCACCGCTATTTTGTTTTCGCTCTCGACTTTCAAAGTATTCACGTTTATTTTATTACGGATGTGGCTGTTAGACTCTTTAGATTTAAAACGCTTCTTACAGTCTCTTGCGTAATGAGATGAATCACCGCATATATAGCAATTTTTTTTTCTCTTTCAAGATATTGGGGATAGTTCTCTTTAATCTTTGGTTTAAAGTTTTGTGATCTATTTTTAAAGGGGTCTTGGGTATATCCATAAGTAATAGAATTTCTTTATGTGATCCGCTTCTAGATGAAATATAAATATCACACTCTTTAGCTAAATCAATAGGCCTAAACCAATCTTCTGCTTCTCGAATGCCAATATGAGTTGCAGTTTCCTTATTTAAAGTTTCAAATAATTTATCAGAAATTATAAGATCACATAGAGATTCAAAGGAATTAACTTTTCTTAACGAACAATAATATTGGAAGTTTGCCGTCAATCTTGCAGCAAATTGGATGTATGTCTCGCATGATGATTTTACAGCATTTTTAAATGAGTTTAAACACTCGCGAGGGGTTAATTGGAATTCTCTGAGTACTATAGATTTTAGTTTTTCATAGTCATTTAATTCCTCTTCTTTAATATACAGTAAGACGTTATGAGCTCTTTCGCCCAGAAGATTTATTAAAATTTCAGATTTATATTCGTCATTTATTTTCTTGGTTAAAAATGCGCGTTCTAATGATTGGAAGAACAGATTAAAATTTTCAGATCTGGTGGGAACAGGAAGAGATAAAGTTTTTATACTTTTTTATCATATTTTCTATGTTAGTTTCGAACTGTTTTTCTTCGACTTTAGCTGCAGGATTTAAACTTAATGCTTTATTTTTAGCCAATTGGAGTTCGATTTCTTTTTCTAATTTTGCCAACTGAAGTTTCGCGAGCTCAATTTTTTGTTCTGAAGTTACCTCTCTTTCGTTTTGCGATACTCTCTCATCTATACAGTTTTGAATTAAAGTTTTAACGAAATCTGGATCACTTTCAAATGTACTACTGTTCTCAATTTTAGTCTTTAGTTTAACTATAGTGTCAGTACTTTCCACAATACCGTCTAGTTTCTCAACAACTCTTTTGAGATCCTCTTTAAGAGCGTTTTTATACATTTTAGAAATGGAAAGATCCTACCTTTTTTCTGGCTCCCCTTGTTGCTCGCACGTACGATGTATCCAATAACAACGTTGATTCCACTGATTTCACCTCTTCGCAGGTAATATAGTTGAAATTGTAGTTCCGGCCTCTACACAGGCGGATTATTCACACTGAATTAGTTCCAACCTCTACACAGGCGGGATTTTCGTCGATGGGTTTTCCAACCTCTACACAGGCGGAATATTTGTCGATGGTTCGTTGTAAAAAATATACCTCTACACAGGTTATTTTTTTTTTTGTTCCGACCTCTACACAGGCGGAATGAAGTTGAAAAATTTAACCTCTACACAGGTTGAACGAAGTTTCCGAAAAATGGCGGAGCGTCTCCTTCACGGACGCTGTTGTTCATTGTCCAGACTTTGGTTCAAAAATCGAAATTTTATCTATCCCTTGATCCCGGCCGAGCCCCCATAATTTGTGGGAGACAACAAGGGGTCCAAGATGTTGGTCTTTCTTCTGGTTTATTTAAACATTAAACAAAAATTAATTAAAAAGGTAGAAAAGTTTTTACAGATAGGATTGACGATGATTTTCAGAAGGTAACGCCTGCTCGCGCACCTCTCGCGTTCTTTCTTTTTCTCTCCTCTAATGTCTAAAAGTTTTTGTTTCTTTCACTAGTTCGACAGTTTCAGTTCTAGTTTCCATTCAATGCGCCTGCGCGCGAAGACTGCCTTGCTTTTGGCTGCATGCCACATATATATTAATAGCATTTTAATTTATTATTATTGTTTCTATATTTAAAAATTATTTTTCATACCAGATATCATTTACAAGACTTCTGCTCTTCACGATAATGAACATCATTCATATCATTGCAGAAACTAGAGTATTTTTTTTAAGTTCTTTTCGCACGCTTACTTCATTCCTTACTATATTTTTGTTAATTCTAAAAGTATATTCATTCACATTTTAATGCATGTAAAATCATATGAAGATTTATGTATTTGATACTAGCTGCATGGCCCGGCTTTGCACGGGCTTTCTCTTTCCCTCATGACGCCAGCAATTATGTGCGTGTTTGTACGCACGCAATGTGAGTGATTTCTAAAATTATTTCATTAAATTTCTCTTTTACGAAATTTGTTCCACATATTTTCGATTTAAGACAGGTTTTTTCCCCCTCCCTCTAGCGCGGCATAACACGGTTTTTAGCTGTTTCCTCTTCCCCTCCCCTCACAGATAAAACATGGATCTATGACTTTTAAAAAACAATACATTAGTTAAAAAATTTTTTGAAGCAATAAAAAGAAAACGATTCTTTAGTTAGCTTAAAAATGTCTCTGAAATGTATTATTATCCAAAATAATAGACAATGTACTTTTTAATTAACAAATAATTAATTTAGTAATGAATTAATAGAAATACTTTTAAAAAACATATATATATATATATATATATATATATATATATATATATATATATATATATATATATAGTTATAAAAAACAGTATGGGGGAAGCGTAGATATACACTCTGTCGCAAAAAATATAAACATGGAAGAAATCAAGCTACAATCACGAAACTCGGCAAGAATGTAGTCTGGTAAGAGATGCAAATGATTTTTCGAAGCCAATGAAAAAGTGTGCTATGCGCATATTAGTTGCGCAAATAGTTTAAAAAAAGTACGAGCGCCGTACGGCTTAATGTAGACGAAGCAATAAATAGGGGCCGTATAATAAGCCTCAGAGAAAGGTTGGTCGAATTCTTTAGCGATATGGTAGTTGCTCGGTGTTGGCAACAGTGGATCCCAGAAGGTAGAGTGTACCGTCGCGGAGGGTCAGGACGTCCCAGGAACACAAATGTCGCGAGGATCGTGCAATCAGAAGAGTGGCCCTTCAAAATAATAGACAACGTCTTTTTTCGATTCAACGCCAC
The DNA here is from genome assembly GCA_019973935.1 of Trichonephila clavipes. Lineage (NCBI taxonomy): Eukaryota > Metazoa > Arthropoda > Arachnida > Araneae > Nephilidae > Trichonephila > Trichonephila clavipes. The sequence continues at coordinate 332,246 of BMAU01012716.1, forward strand.
TTACCTCCTTCCAGACATCCAGTGCCATCAAGAGAAACCATAAGGAGACGACTGACCGAAGTTGGCTTGAGGAGCCGACGTCCGCTAAGACGCTTACCATGACCCCACATCAAGTGTCGACTGGATTTTGCCGACCTCGGGCAACTTGGAGTGTGACAGATAGTGTCGTCTTTGATGAATCCCGATTCAGTCTCAGTGCTGATGACCACCGCACACGTGTCTGGAGGCGCAGCGGCCAGCGGTCCGATCCGGCATTTATTGTCGAGCGGCATACAGCAATTTCACAAGGTGTGAAAGCAATTTTTTGGGACACACGATCATCTTTAGTGGTCCTTCAAGGCACTTTGACAGCTCGCAGATACGTGGACGATATTTTAACGCCGATTATTGCTACCCAATCAAGTCGCCCAGGTGCCATTTATCAACAAGATAATGCTCGTCCACATAACTCTCCCAACAATGTCTTCAAGGATATGACGTCCTACCATGGCCTGCCAGGTCACCAGATTTTTCGCCAATAGAGCATGTCTGCGACGCGCTTGCAGCCGTCCCGAGATATTTATGGCAGGATCTTCCACAGGGGGTCATAGTGTTTCGATGCCCCGCCTTCCAGCTGCCAGAGGTGGTCATACTGATTTTTAACCTTTTGCAAGCTGTAACCGCTTAATAAAATGATATTTTGTTCTGTAATCATTTGTTTATTTTCATATACACTACATGCATACCAAATTTCGTGAATGTAGCTCAATTTCTTAGTGCATATATTTTTTGCGACAGAGTGTATATTTAAAAATATTCAAAAAGAAAAAAAAACTAAATGATAAAAATTTTTGATATTTTATTTTAATTTCATAGTTTTCCTTCCACTGTCATAGTTACAAATTTTTGTAATGCTTAAAATATTTATTTATATCAGGAAGTGTAATACATTAAATACTTTTTGTTGTATTTATTTTTATGTTAAAACCACCTCTCCCTTTGAAGTCTAGTTTTATTATGAAATAAAAACAGTGACGACACTGATGAACGGAATCAATGAAAAGCGAAAGCGCACCGAGGTATGGCGTAGACAAAACAGAAGGGATAAAAAAGATAGATGAATGCTGTCACGGGCTTTTTGGCAAATGGCAGAATTTTTTCCTACTTTCTTGACAATTGTCGTTATATTTTGAAAACTTCTCACAATATCTTTATAAATTTTAGCCTATGTGTTATTCTGATGTATATAAGCTATATTACTGTAAAGTTTCATTAAAATTCATTCAGTTGTTTTTGCGTGAAAGACCCACAAAGATACTCACGAACTTTCTCATTTATGATATATATTAGATGCGTTATTTCTGAAATATATTAAAAACTTAACAACTGCATTTCATTATTATCCGAGTTTTAATTTTTAATTCATGTTAGGATTAAGATTCAAATTTGAATTTTCTGTTCATACGGTAAAATAAAAACTTGCTCGTTTTCCACTATTTTATCAAATCTGTTAATATCACCTTGTTTCCATTTTAAAATAAGTTATCATTAGAGCTAGCTTTTTCTAGCAGTATTTTTAAATTTATTTAATTTTTAATATATCTCCGAAGAAAATAGTTTTATGCTAAGGCCTTTTTATCCGATTAAGTTTTTAAGAGCCGGAATAAATAAATATGCTCAATGTTTTTAAATCCAGCATTAATAAATAAAAAAAAAAATGATTTCATTCAATTTTACCCTATTACACTTTATTTAATTCTGGTTCCAATGACATGGTTTGTAATTCAAAATAGATCCACTTTCATCTGTTCGAATCAACAATTATTATTTTTGTTACAGTTTATGCTTCTAATTAGTTCATAAATCAAGTCTAGCATTCAGTTGTCACTTACACTAAGAACTCATTAGCGTAATGCTATTATTAAATTAATCCAGGAGGATTCAGAGATGATATTTTTTCTAGCATTCCTCATTGCAAAGAGGCGGTCAGTCGAAAGATTTGAATGAATTAGCAATTACAAAATTGCAGAGAGCTACATTATATAAATATTTTCTATTTCTTTTTCAAAACTTTTTTTCTCACTCAGTTAAAATAATATGCAAAAAAATTTTTTAAAAAACCCTTAAATAGTTATAATTTGAAATAAAATAATCTACTTTGTTGCAAATCATGGTGAAATAAAATGAGCAGAGCTTTTAAATCATGAATAAAATACATTTCCGATTTAGTTTTCGCATAAATAAAATCATTGAGATTTTTATACTTCTGTTAAAATTTATATCCCTAATACGTGAAGAAAAAAAAATGCTGAACATTAAACTCTCGTTCAGTTAAAAAAGTATCTTTCTAAATTAAATTTTCGCCTTCGAAGCAAAATTGATTTTTCCTTCTTAAAATTCTAGATCTAAATGATTTGGGAATATGTATGGATAAATATACTTAACTAGTAACTAAACTAGTCAATAAATATTAAATCTAGAAACTAAAAAGTATAGCTTTCATTAAACATTTAATAAAACTCTTACAGCTTATCCAAATATTTTAATGTTCTGAAATTAAAAGAGCTTAGTTGGAAATGTAATTATCTTTTCAAATATAAGTTAAGCAATAAAAAAGGAATGTATTTGTTATTGCAATTACCATTTTATTATTATTATTTTCAACCTATTGAATATAATCAAATATTTGTTTTTCATTCATTCCGTTATGAGCAAGCTATGGCCAGCTGGTTCTATCTAGCACGCAACATATTTTAAAATAATGCTATGGAAATTCTCAATTTCTGTCTTAAAAATTCACTTGAAGAAATTTATACTTTATATATGGAAACATTTCCACGGATATTTGAATACTTTTGTATATGCAAAACATAGTTTTGAGAATTTATATAGAAGCTAGACGTCTTTTTGGGGAAATGGAACACGAAGCCTTCATCTATCCCATATCTAGATATTATAGGGATCTGTTTGTGGAAGAGCCATGATGGGAGAGGATGTTTCCTGATTGGTTAAGAGGAAGGAGGCAAGGAGCGTGGCTAAAATAATTTATATAAAGAATGATTTAAATTTTTTTTACATGTATAGGCAAAGAGATGCCGTAATAAATATACATAAATTAAGTGTACATTTTCATAATAAATTATATTGGCCCATCAAAGGTATTTTTCTTTTGGGCTTCTCTCAACAAGGCCTATATCTGCTCTATACACTAAGGCAATTAAGTATGATAAAAATAGAGAAATGTGATAATATACAGATGTAATTTTCGATCAGGTACCCGAGTTCATGAGGTGGCCGCGGTAGCCAAGTGGTTAGGGTCCTGAACTCAAGGCTAGCGTTATGGAGTCCTAGTGCCATTGAAGACCCAAGCGTTAAATCTGTCGAGGTTCAAAGTCTTCCCGTCAGCGCACTGTAGAAGTTTGGGGAGTGGAGTGCCAGCTCAAAAGCCATTTTCATCGCTTGATCGTGGTTCAAAATTGCGAGGTCTGTCACCAATAGCTCTTGTATAGCTTTAAGCCTTTATCTACCGCATTATGATTTAATGCAGTTTTTTTCATGCGCAATATTTTTTTTTGAATCAATACATTGAAAATTAAGGGATGTACATAAAAAAAAATACTCAACTTAGGGAAATTTAATCCGTTAGAGCTAATTAATTAATTAAAGATATTCAACTGTAAAATTAATTATACGTACTGCTCACTGAAAATAAATATTCAAATCGTTTTCTAAGGTCTACATTAACATATAAAAAATAAGACACTTACCTTTTGACAGTAACTACTTTTTCGGAACAAAAATGATGATCTTCGCAATCCGCTGAAAATGCCGTCTACTGAAAACGCAATTTCTGCTATAAAACTATTCGCCTTCCCCTTTAAAATACTCATCGTAGAACTCGTGCTGCCATATATTTCAGAAGAGTGGATCTAAAAGAATATTCCTGCTAAGTATCGTCAGAATATTCGTAAAAATGGTTATTCTATGTAATTTTAAAGTGAGTGGTACTTTTAAGTACCGTCGGTAGATAAAGGGTTAAAGTGTCCGATGTTAAAAAAACAACCAGTCAGCCGAGTCCATGAGTTACGTTTTTAAAAGTAAGCTAAGACTTGCTGAGATAAATGACCCTTAAAAAATTAACCCTTACCTTTACTCGTAACTAACTCTCTCTTTAACCCTTACCTTACCACCCTCAATCTTTTCCCCCTTTTTTCAAACTCTGTTCATGTCTGATACAAATGCTAACTTGAAAGGGTGAAAAATTGCAATCTCAAACTATAACTTTAAGGCCTCGGTATGCTAGTGGTTATGGTCACGAACAATGGCGCTCACAAGGGGGTTCAGTCATCCCCAAAGCCCTTTATTTTTTTATTCCGATTGATTATAATCCTGTTTATATTGTACGTTTAACTTAGTATTTGTTATTAATAATTAAGTTTATTAATTAATACTGATTATCAATTCAATAATTAATCTTTTACTGTTTTTTATTTCCGAAAATCGAAAAGAATATGTTGGGTGGCGTATTGGAGGATGATACGAGAATGATGGACTTTCGATCCTGGACCTCCCCCTTGAAAAATTCCTGTGTATGCTATTGGTCACGAATTATTTACCGGAGTGTCATGTGTTCGAGTCTGATGTATATTAATTTTGTCGAGGATTAAAGTCCTCCCTTTGACGTGACATGGAAGTTTAGAAAGAGAGGGGGCGGGGCGGTCAGCTCAGGTGTTGACCTCGTCACTTGACCCAGGTTCAAAATTATGAGGTCTATCGCCAATAGTTCTCCTGTTACTTTGTAGTGCGATGTTAATAAAGACTTCCTCAAATTAATTTTAAAAAAGGGAATATATATTACAATTTTTTGTTTTGTTTTCCTTTTATCTCTATAATCTAATGGATATTTATTATCCTAAATATTTTAGAATAAACAAAAGATATATCGTGTATAAAAAGAGGGGATCTTCATACCTCCTAGTGTTTGAATTTAATTAAGGGTCTTAAGAGTCCTAGGGGTCCGGACCCCCCCCCCCAAAGCCCTTGATTTTTTTTCCGATTGATTATAATTATATGTATAGAGTACGTAAAATTTAATTAACTACATGTTATTAATCATTAATTTTATGAATTAATGATAATTATTTATTCAAAAATTAGTTTTTTACTGTGTTTTGTTCCCCAAAATCGACAAAATCAAAAGGAGCATGATACAAGAATAGTGAACTTTCGACCCCGGACTTCCCCCCCCCTTGAAAAATTCCTGTGTGCGCTACTGTATATATATACATATATATATATATATTATTTTATATACTATTATAATATACTACAAATAAATATACAGGGTGTTTCAGCTAAGATGTTACAAACTTCTAGGAGAGGTAGGGGACAACAAGACGACTCGAAATATATAGCCAATGCTGGGTCGGAAATGCTTTTCTAAGGCTCCACGTGCCGACAAAATTTAGGTGCAAAACTTCAACTGGTCTTAAAAACGGGAAAAATTGTCGAAACGCTTTGGGTTTTGGTCAAAATTATTGTTATTATTTATTATTTTATAAAAAAAATTCTGAGCAATATTGGTGCTAAAACATCGCTAGAGGGCGCTTTAGACTTTGGAACGCTAGGGAAAAATATTCTTCAATATTTTTTAAGTTTTTTGATGGCTTTCATAAGTTGAAACTTTAACTTGAATTTTTGATACCAGATTTGGTATCCTCCGGGGGAAAATTGATGTAAAAAATCGAACATTGTTCAGGGCACTTTAAGCACAAACGGTGCTAAAAAACGAGCAAAATGTTGGATTTCGGTGAGGTTTGCGCGAAAAGCATTCCCTTGCTGACTAATTTGTTCAAAATAAATTTTCACTTGGTAGCCATTAATCAAAGCCAGAGGGCGCTTTCAGACATTGCAACTTTGGAACTCATTTCGATAATTTTGTGGTTGGGTGTAAGCCGAATAATTACTATCAATTTTTCCTCTAAATGAGATTCGAGTTGGTCTGTGTTGCAAAAAAAAAAGTAATTTTATAGCAAAAATTTTAGTAAAAGAGGGTAAAAAAACACAAGTACCAAATCACAAGAAGTAAAACACAAGGAAAGACTCAAAATAGGAGGAAAAAAGCTGTTTACTAACTGCTATGCATAATCATAAAAGAAAAAGTAAAGAAAAGAAGGAAAAACTGCTGTCAAAGGAGGTGTTCGAACTGACGCCCGCCGCATGTGATGTAGGCTTCACATCTTCGCTTCATGCAGCGTCGAACATTCGATAACATTTCTGGAGTGTTTCGTATTTCCCCGGCTGCTGCACTGATGCGTGCTACAAGTTCCTCGGCGCTGTTTACGGGTGTTTCGTACACCAAGGATTTCATTTGCCCCCAGAAGAAATAATCCAGACAGGAAAGGTCTGGCGATCGGGGGAGGCCGATGCACTGGACCTCCACGGCCAATCCATCGTTCACCACATGTTGCATCCAAATGATTCTGAACAGAAATACTGAAATGTGCGGGAGCTCCATCTTGCTGGAACCACATGGAAGTACGAGTCGCAGCGGTAACGTGTGCGCTGTCCAATAACTCTGGCAAAACTTGTTCCAAGAATATCAGGTAGCGTGGACCAGTCAGGCGATCAGGCAGAATGTAGGGTCCTATTAGATGATCCCCTAGAATGTCAGCCCATACGTTAACCAGGAAACGATCCTGTGCAGACCGAGTACGTGTTACATGTGGGTTTTGCTGCTGCCCATGAGTGGCTGTTATGGGTGTTGAAAATACCCTCTCTCGAGAAAAAAAAACGCCTCATCTGTGAACAGCACGGAGGCTGCAAAAAAAAGGGATTTACAATTCGTTGCTGCAAGTACCACTGTAAAAAGGCCTGACGAGGTGCAAAGTCACATTCTTTTAGTGACTGGACGCGCTGGTAGTGAAATGGATGCAGGGCACTATCATCGAGAATCCTCCAAACGCTACTGTATGAAATCCCGATTTCATTAGCGATACCTCGTGTACTTAAACTGAGAGTGGTCTCTACCATATCTAGTACAATTTCCTCGTACAATTCGGTACGTGCCGTCCGATCTCGATTACGTGCTGCCTTCTAGAATGAACCGGTCTCACATAATTGCTGGTGTAGGCGAGCAAACATGGTATGAGCAGGAGTCCACCTGTCTGGATGCCTTTCGGCGTACAACCTCTGAGCGGCTCGACAATTGCAATCTGTGGCCCCGTACGCCAGAATCATATCTGCTTTCTCTGCGTTCGTGTACTCTGCCATCGCACAGCCAGTCTGTGTGCGATGGAAATAAAGCTTCCTTCCAGCGGACTCCTTCTTATTGTTCTGTCCCTCTGGCGGCTAATTCAACTATTGACGGTGAAATTTGCATATTCTGCCTTTAACACTTTCTCACTAAAATTTTCGCCGAGAACCCTGCTTGCTTTATTCACTGCCACGACACTTGCAATTCCTGGGCTACGTATGAGGCTTTCGATGGTCTTACTGCTTCAGGAAGGCATTTCCAGACCACCTTTCTTATGTTATTCCGAGTCGTCTAGGTGTACTCTACCTCGTTGGTGGAAGAGTACACCTAGATGACTCGGAATCACATAGGAAAGGTCGGTCGAAATGCCTTTTACTTGTCTGAAGCACCTCTGGTTTTAAATTTGGCAACAATGTCAAAATTTGTTTTGAACAAATTAGTCAGCAAGGGAATGCTTTTCGCGCAAACCTCACCGAAATCCAACATTTTGCTCGTTTTTAGCACCGTTTGTGCTTTAAGTGCCCTGAACAATGTTCGATTTTTTACATCAATTTTTCCCCGGAGGATACCAAATCTGGTATCAAAATTCAAGTTAAAGTTTCAACTTATGAAAGCCATCAAAAAACTTAAAAAAAATATTGAAGAATATTTTTCCCTAGCGTTCCAAAGTCTAAAGCGCCCTCTAGCGATGTTTTAGCACCAATATTGCTCAGAATTTTTTATAAAATAATAAATAATAACAATAATTTTGACCAAAACCCAAAGCGTTTCGACAATTTTTCCCGTTTTTAAGACCAGTTGAAGTTTTGCACCTAAATTTTGTCGGCGCGTGGAGCCTTAGGAAAGCATTTCCGACCCAGCATTGCCTATATACTTCGAGTCGTCTTGTTGTCCCCTACCTCTCCTAGAAGTTTGTAACATCTTAGCTGAAACACCCTGTATACTACTTGTTTTCAATTTGATTTAACACTTTCAATTCATACATTAATGACAGCTATCTATAAATTCTTACTTAAATAATTTAATGAAACAAAAAAAAATAATTTGAACATGTAACACAGCATTAAAAAATGCGTCGAACGACTAATTCTGGTGTCTTTACCAAAAAAATGATTGGTCCAATTAGATAACCTCGAGATTTAACCCCCCTTTTTTTTTTCAAATTACCCATTGCACTTTATTCAGTAGTTTTAAGTGTTAAATCACAGATTTTAGTTTCATTGATTAGCAGTTTCAAGGGAAAATTGGATCAATTACTGCACTTTGAGTGCGAAGCTATAAATAAAAGCAATTAACTCTTATTAAATTGTTCTAAAGAACTGAAACTCGACGCTGATCCTTCTGCTTTTTTGGAGCTCATAGGTTGAAATTATTACTAAAAAAAGACAAAAATAAAGCGATTTTTCATCAGGATATTATACGTGTTTTAACTTATTATGTCTTTATCTCTCATCAGAAGCGCAAAAGTAAAATTACCTGAAATAATAACCGCTAAATAGTTCTAGCTTCGTAATTTAATCATGAAATTAACTTTGCTGTATGATTTATATTTTCAATTAGTTGTACTATAATAATAAAAAAAGCACTGAGATATATTTCAAGAAAACTCAATGTTGTTAAAACAAATCTTGAATTTAATACATAAATTCGAATTATATATATACAGTAATACACCGAACTTACGCAAAAGATTGAACTGAGTGATCCACTAAGTCGTGGTAGGATTTCGCAAATAAATACATGTACTAAATTATTTTCAGTTGGGGGTCGAAGACTAAAGGAAATAATAATTTAGACAAAAGAAAAAAAAAATGCTTAATAAAATCTTAGATAATACAAAATTGCAAACAGAAGTTACAGTTGAAGCTCTGTATAATGAAGTCACTAAATCCCGGAAAAAGTTCGTTATATGGAAAATTCGTTATATAAAGGTTCATCTTTTAATATACTTTATAAACGCCATAAAACAAAATTTAAAAAATGTAAACACACTATAGATTAAAAAAAGTAATCATTCACACCTTTTTTAAAATTAATATATATTTATTTTATGTATCTTACCCATCAAAAAAAAAGAAAGAAAGAAAAGGAAAACTGCAAAGAAAATAAGAAAAAAGAATGTCGAAGAAAACACTGTATTTTCAATACTAAGAAAATGGTTTTATATTAAAATTAATGAATTTTAAGGTCATTTTCTAATTTAAGGCATACAAGTATATTAAACATACATTATTTATAACTAGAACACGGGGACACGGGACAACTCCACTGAGTGCGAAAGGGGATATCGAACATGTTTCTAGTGAACTGGACAATGGGGGTTACAGTTGCACTTCTTGGGTAAAACGTCCAAATCTCTATTGCTCTTGGCGAGTTAGGATCTAATAAAACAGTTCAAAATTTATGACCTCCATAAAATGTGTTAAAGAGAGAATAACTAGAAAAAAAATAAAAATAGGTAGAAAAAAAATTGAACCACAAAAGAAAAAGTTCGTTGTATAGAAAATGCACTTCGTTAAAGAGAGGTTATTTTACGAAGAAAATCGTGAAATGTTCAAGGCTCCAGAAAAAAGTTCGCTATATAGAAAAATTCGCAATAGAGGTTCGTTATCTAAAGGTTCGACTGTATTTTGACGTAGAAGTTTCATAAAATCTAACCTTGTAATCCACAGGCTCAAAGATTTTTTTTTCTTCCCACAAAATTTCCTCGTAGCTTATTAATAATTTTTTTATTCTTTGTTTTGTTTAAAAAATACGCTAGTCGTTGGTGTCTATATTTTCTAAAATTTGTAATCCTTTTTCAATTTAACATTCTATCAAATTTTCAAACGTCATTCGATCTTCTGATTGAATTGGATATAAATACTTAAGTTTTTCAATGTTTTGATCTTGCTCATGCATTTCTATGAGCTCGTTAATTCTCAGCTCCTTATTGGGGGAATCCAGCAGTTCTTAAACGTCATCATTATCCCCTTCTAAATTTATTTGCTTGGCAAGGTAGACAACTTCTTCAATCGCATGACCAATTTCACCAATTTTTTTTCATCTCAGACAAAAGACGAATCAACGAGATTTTAAAATCGCATACATCCAAGTTTGCGCAAGTCGAGGAATTAATGTATATATGTAATAGTTCACGTTAACTTTTTTCTTTAGAGGGATTTTATTCCATAAAGGTCTTGAGCTCTCCAAGACTTTACGTGATAAATAATTGCTAGTTTACACATCTAACGGGATATAACAATAAACTTATCTCCCCAAAACTAAAAGTTCAGCTTTTTTTAAATTCAGGACAATGCAATCTTGCATCAACTGGGTATCTGGACTAATCAGAAAAACTTTTACTGAAAATGATGTGATTTTAAAGGCTTCCGATTAATCATCAATATAAATAGACGAGATTTCTGGAGCTGAAAAAAAAGAATGGTTTGTGAATGTCTTAAATGTAGTGTGTGATTGTTCACGTGTATTTGTGTTGTGTTTCGTCGCAAAATAAAATGTGGCACTAAAATAACCAATCCTTCTCATCCTTCCCAAGATTGCAAAAAAATTAATTTATTCCATCACAATAATTATCAAGCACACAATAATTTTTCAAGGGGACAGGAGGGGTCCAGGGTCGGAAGTCCACCATTCTCGCATAATACCTCAATACGACACCAAAGTATTCTTTTGATTTTGTCCACTTTGGGAACAAAAAACAGTAAAAAAAAATATATTGAATTAATAATTAGCATTAATTAATACAATAAAGTGTTAATTACAAATACTTAATTAAATTTTATGTATTATATATACATACAGTGGCACACACATGAATTTTTCAGGGGGGGGTCCGGGGTCGAACGTTCCCCATTCTTGTATCAGGCTCCTTTTGATTTTGTCGATTTTCGGGAACAAAACACAGTAAAAAACTAATTACTGAATAAATAATTAGTATTAATTAATAAAATTAATCATTAATAACAAATACTTAATTAAATTTTACGTACTATGTACTTAGAATTATAATCAATCGGAAAAAAAATCAAGGGCTTTGGGGGGGTCCAGACCCCAGGACCCCCCCTTGTGTGCGCCACTGTATACATAGGATTATCCTCAATTAAAAAAATTCAAGGGCTATGGGAGGATACTTGTAAGGGGACCCCCTCCCTCCTTGTGTGCGCCACTGGATTCCATTAGTACAAAATGGCTTAATACGAGAGCAATCATCATATATGTATATTGTTTTGTTATTTTATTAAAATACTATGTATCTTTTCACAGGAGCGTATTTTGAAAATGCTGTGGCTCGGTTTTTGAAGAGGCGTCATTGGAGCAATCGCAAAGATACTAGAGAGGTATTTTATTTCATTATTCGTTTTTTTAAATTCGTATTTTTGTGTATAGGAAGAAAACTGAAAAAGTCTTTTTCTGATATTTTAATTTAAAATATCTAAGGTTAAGACATTATGGTTGCAGGTCACGTTTGAAATCAGTGGCGTAACGGAGAATATTAGGGCTTTCCTAAAAAATCATGTTTTGGGACCCAAACCAGGTCTTATAAAGAATTGCAAAGCCATAACATCATTGTTTGGGCACCCTAGAATCCTCACCCCCCGCTTCCCGCGATGCAGGAGTGTACATTACCCCACTGTTTGAAATGCATGCTTACTAAACTACACATAATCAGTTGACATTTTACTCCCTTTTTAACAATTTTTCAAATATTTCATTATTTCATTAGTTACAAATGTTAATCCGTTATAGTATTTCAAGGAGATTAGTCCGAAGCTTATCGTCTTGAATTAAATAAGCTATAACTCCAAGTTATCATATTTCTTGGAATGTATCCCATAGGTTGTTGTTTTTCAGTTCAAACATACTATGTATTACTTATCTCTACTCGAATCAATTTCCTGTTTCACTTAATGAAAAATATGCTACACGTTTTGTCTAATTTTAACCTTTTAATTGTCATTCCCGAGATAATCCCGGGTATGGTCTTAGAGCTCCAAAATGTCACACCCGAGTATTATACGGGGTAATTTTTTTCTTATGAGGGCATCTTGTTGTCATCCACGAATATATATCGGGAGAAGTTTATTTCGGCTTCATCTCTTAGCCTTTTACATAATGGCGACAATTTATGTACCCAAATTATCAAAATAATTTGACGGTCATAAGGTTAATAACAGTATGTTTTTAAAGGTAAGTTGAAAATTTAATAAATACGCATTTATACGAATTTTTTTTAAATTTTAAGGGCACAATATGATAAATACAAGAGCTGATATATAATAAAGCCTAAAGTGGGAAAATCTCACACCCTCGAAAATTGACTACCATTATGTTATGTTTCTCAGTACAAAAGAGATTTCTATATTTCTTTATTGCACAAGTTGAAATATTAATGAAAGATAAGCGTTACCAATAAATTGCACAATAAGTCAAAAAGAAAGGAAGTTGAAGTGAAAATGACAAAGAAGTATGGATTTTAAGTAAAACTACAATAATTTTACTCCACATTAATTCCAGCATATTTAAGTATCCAACTACGTTCGGATTTTTTGATATTTCGTATTAGTTGAATTAGAATAAACATATAATACTGTCTTATGATTATTACTACAATAAAAAATGGCTTAATGCAATTTTTGGCAAAAAATGAAATATTCTTCTTTTATGGAAAATGATTCTGTAACAATAATGTTTTGCTTATATGTATGTAAGACTTCCCTGCACAGCCTGCAGTAGGATTTTTGAAAATATCACATTATTTTCAGTTACGATCAATTAAAGTATAATCAATGTTTTTTTTTTTTTTGTTGTTGTTAAAATTTCTCTATTCTAATGTACTAAAATACGAATAAATCCACTTCTAAATAATATATTTAAAAAATCCTGATTCAGGTTCTGTAAAGAAGTCATATGTATATAGAGGCAAAATATTATTATTATAGAATCATTTTCCATAAAAGGCGAATGCTTTGAAAATATGTCATTCTTTCTTAGTTTTTTGCCGAAAAATTCCTTTTAAATAACTTTTTTTGTAATAATATTCTTAAAACAATTTCATATGCATATTCTAATTTAGGTGATGCTAAATATCAAAATAACTATTCATTTATACGTTTTTTGAAAACCACGTTGTGAACATAGTCGGATAGCTTAAGCTGGTTTTTCCACAGAGGTTAAATAATAAAATTCACGGGTAGTATAATAAGCTTTGGAGAGAGAAAGTTGAAGCAAACAAATTTAATTATCTTTCACAAAAAGAATTCGTCCCACGTCAACACATCTTTTTCCCACCGGACAGAAATAATAGTGAAAAAAAAAGAATTTTTTGTCCAAGTTTCGGAAGAAAAAATAATATTTTGAAATAGAAAACCTAAATAAACAAATAAAATTATACCATACGTTGAATTGCGTGATATAATTAAACATATTTCGCAATTTTTCATAATCTTGATATTTAACTAGTGTAGTTTCGACTAGAAACTCCAGACTGCACAAGAAAAAAAATTGGCGACCCGACTTGTACGAAGCAGTTGACAAAGTCGAGACTCCATTCCCTGCGGAGTCGTACGTGTCAAGAAATAGAGAATGAAGGGGTAAAAGTAGAGGAACCCTTAAAAGGGAGGGTGCCCCTTAAGGAAAGGGGAGGGTTGGTACTGGCATCGTCACCGGTACGATTTATGGTCTTTTCCTCTATTGATCTGCTAGGAATTCTGTAGGGGTAAAGATTTATGACTATATTTGTCCTCTTTCTGATGGACGCCACTTATAATTATGGGGGAACACTGCGAAGATGGATCCACTACCTGGACGTCTGCCACATTTGGCCGTTGCTCCCTAACGGACTTCTAAATATTGCACACAAAGAAGGAGAAAGGGGAGAAAAGTAGTAGTTAGATATGTAATAGTAGTTAGAGTGATATTTTTCACTTAGTAAATCAATTTTATGGAAATCGGTGCAAAGCAATTCAGATTTTCAACAAGAATTGAAAATGAATCTTTAATAAAAACATTTTAACGCTACAAGTTTGTTCAAATCTATATCCAAGGATGAATTTAAGTATAAAAAGGTGGTTTTTCCAGTTTTAATGTTCGGATACAGCAGCATTTGTAAGTAGATTACAGAAGCTCTTTTTTGGCGGGCTGAAAACAGATAGGAGGGGGGATTTAAGAAATAAAAATTAAATGATTAGTTTTTTTATTTCTGTAGTTTAATTTGATATTCGTATTTAAACACAGTAAATGAAAGAAATGTGGGAACAAAGTAATTTGTACTTCCGATTCTTGGTTTCTCAATCAAGTTTTTATAGTTGAAAGATATTAATTATATTTATTTTTTCCAAGATGTACTCTGGTGAAACTCCTTTAAATTAATGATTCAAACATTCGAAATACACATCTTTGACTCTAAGCTATTCGATTATTATTGCTATTACTATTATTAATTTTTGAGGAAAGGATATTAAAAGTTTTCCTTTGATTTAACAAATAAATAATATTTTTTTTTGGTACAGTAAAACCGAATTTATTTGGATCCTGTTAAATCGAGGCTATAGCCAGGGACGTCTTAACCTGCGGTCACTCGCACCTGCTTTTGCTACCGTCGTTATTCTCGGGGTGTAGAGAACACCCCAAACTTTTAACACGTGTATTCAATTATGAAAATAAAATTAAGTCAGTATATGATACATATTTATAAAGTACAAGATGTTTTTTGTATTATACAAATAAAATTATTAAATTCATTGCATACAAATGAGACTTAATATTAATTTAAACTAAACATACAAAATTTTCATTTTAAAACACATACTTTTATATTTTTTCATAAACCAGTAAAACGTATATACCAGTAATAAATATTCTTTATAATTAATGAGATAATAATAGTAGAAAGTAGAAAAATAATATCTTAATCATTTTCCAAACATTCAGACCAGATTGTTTACATATGTTCAACTTCTCGTGGGAGTTCTCAGCCCCCCCAGATAAAGTCTTGAAGGTCATTATATTTCAGTCGTTCGAGAAAGAGGGATTGCATCAGGCCTGAAGGTCCAATGACCTAAAATGGGCAGCTACAGAAAAAATCGTGGTTCTGCGCATTCTTTTTAGAATCCTGGGAGGATTTTCTTGTTGCTGGGATGTACAGAACACCCCGCGCGAGTGATCACGGGTAAAGAATTCTTGAGGCCTTGAGACCCTACTCAAATTTGGCCCTGGGCCTCTACACAAATGTAGGCCCCATCTATGACCCTTAGAAGTAGACAGTACTAGTACAAATAAATGTGCCTGACTTACAATCGCACAAACCGGCTCGATCGCTGCCGCCTTTTGATTGAACGAGTAATGATGTACGTGGACAACGGTCATCACATGTAGCCAGTTGATATATCGTCCGAAATTTCCAGTTTTTCGGAGAATTCATCCGGAAATAACATTTGATCATTGAAAATATTCGAATTAGGATTTTATTAAGGCCGAGTCGAGAGCGAGACGAGGCCCCCTTGCGATAGAGGCCCTGGGCCCAGTTAGCTCATGCCTTAAGACGTCCTTGGCTGTAGTAGCTGAGTGGTTATGGCCACGAACTCATGGCAAGTGTCGTCTCTGTCCACTCGTGTTAGTGAGAATTTGAGATTTGGTACCACTAAAGAGAAGTTGTAGAGAGAGGCAGATGCACGTTAAATCTGTTAAGGCTGGTGTAGTAAGGAAGTATGGAGAGTGTGTTGCCAGTTCAGGTGTCGTCCTCGTCACTTGATTGAAATTCAAAATTATGAGATCGTCTCCAATAACACAAGTGCAGATTCAAAGCGCAACGTTAATAAAAAAATCAAATTAAAACGTTAATACTTAATTTTTTTTAAAGAAAATTCACATTTATTAAATGCAAAATCATCAAGTTCTAAGTAACTTTTTTAAACCTGATATATGTAATGAAAATATTCTTAGATTTTAATTCTCTCTTGGGAAATTATTTATTATTCTACTTTTTCTCATATAAAAATGTGTTATTTTTCTATACAGTGTGTTTATGCTTAACTTATTTTTAGGTTATTTTGTTTAATCCGGATTTTCATTCATCCAAGCACAACTTACTGTTCAAATAAGTTTCTCTTACTGAAGTTCTACTGTATTTTTCCTCCGAGAACCAATTTGAAATTTCAACTTTTTAATGAATAAAATAAAATAACTACTGAGATTTTTTTTTTCAATAAAATCTTCTTAGGCTGTAGCCTGACACATCTCGCCAAGTATACTCTCTGATATTAGATGTATATATATATTGCGGGCAACCCTACTCGAACTGCCAAACTTCCAGAAAGCTTCAGTTGCCTATGCACCGCAAGCGAAAATTTCCCCCTGCTGAAGTCAACAACTCTATATCCGAAATGAAGCTCTATTCAAGAATAGAAAACCTAAGGAGGGGAAAAACTTGATGTTGAAAGATATACATACTTTTCCTAACTTTCTGACTTTTCTACATATTTTTTTTAAAGAAAATGTTTTGGCAACTATGGTCTTATTTTTTATCTTCTATAGCTAGGACCATAATGCACCAAAATTTTAAACATTTAGATTTGTCGCAACAAATTTATTCAAAATGTTTTCTGTCAGTTAACACCTCTGAACTTTCTGTCAGTAAACTTCTGACCTTTCTGTCAGTAGACTTTTCAGTTATATAAATAGAACCTATTTTCGGGAGAATTGATGTATGCAAGCATTTCAAACAAGTTAAAAATAGTGAAAAAGAAAAAAAAAAGAATTTAATTGATAAAACACTGCTTACTCTGTTATTCTTTTCTTGAAGCCCTGTTTGCAATTGACCTTGAATTTGAATATAAATGAATTTCTCAGAATATTGAAAAAGGTGTTTTTAATTTTAAATTTAGTTATTTAAAACTTTCAACAGAGAGATTTATCTTTGTTTAATTGTAAAAGTAAATTGTTTAAGGGTACTTTTAAGTATTCTTTGTTTCATTTGTACAATTTCGTTTCGTTCATTAAAAAATAAATACATCACTTTAAAAAATAAGTGATAATTATAAACTATTTCCATTTAATTGTTTTGCGATTTAAAGCATATTTGAAGTTTCGTTAAACAAAGCTTAGTATCAGTTTATAATTGAAAGTTATTCCTTGAAAAGATTTCAAATTAGCAAAATTTGTCAATTTTTTTATGAAAGAAACTATGTAAATAGTAAATATATTAACTATTTAAATAAATAAATTTTCAAGAGTAAGGATGTATTTCACTTTAAATATTTTACTGCTTAAAATGTAAACTCAATAATATTTCATTAGCTCAAGCATTCTGCAATGCAAACTAAGAATTGAAGGGTAAGAGGGAGAAATTCATGAATTTGTTAATACTAATTTATTTTTTCAAAATAGTCTCATTTTTACAGAATTTTCAAATGCATTTTTGAAATAGAGTCAAACCTCTATATTACGAACCCCTATAATGCGAATTTTCTATAGAGCGAGAACCAAGAACATTTCACGATTTTCTTCGTAAAATAGCCTCCCTATAGAGAATTGCGTTTTCTATATAACGAATTTTTTCTCTGTAGTTTGCATTTTTTTCTCCCTATTTTTAAAGTATTTTGGGACATTTTAAGCTATAATTCTTTTTAACACACTTTATGATGGTCACAAATCTTGAACTAATTTTATTAGATGACTAACTTTAAGAGAGCAATAGAATTCAAGGCCTTTCATACAAGAAGTGCAGCATTTAACCCCCATTCTCCAGTTCACAGAAAACATCTTCGCTATCCCCTTTCACCAACAGTGGAGTTATCTCAAATTCCCGTGTCCTAGAACTAGTTTCCGTTCATTTGTAGTGTTGATCAATCGTATTGGTAACTTCATTTCTTGTAGCTCGAAAATGTCGAAACGTAAGAGATTGAGCATCAAAGAAAAAAATGTAATTCTCCAGGAAGTGGATAAAAGCGTCAAGAAACTTTCCTTGCAATTTTTCTTTATTTTGATAGGTAAGTTATATAATATATATATATATATATATATATATATATATATATATATATATATATATATATATATATATATATATATAATACCAAAAAGGTGTGAATAGTTGCTTTTTTAAATATATAGTGTTTATGAATTTAAAGTTTGTATTATGTGGTTTACGAAGAAAATTGAAGGATGAATCTCTACATAACGAATTTTTTTTAGAAAACCTTATGAATTGTTCTTTTACTTGATACACTATACATAATAGTTTTAGTGTATAAGGAATTATTTTGATTTTTTATCAGTAATGCATAATACAATTGATTTCTTAACATTTGTAACGCTATAGAAACATTTCACTGAGAACATAAAACTTTTCTCTAGCTGGGTGGCGCAGTCGGTTAGGCCTTGTACGGTTGAGGGCTCAAGTCGGTGGGCTCTCATGACGCAAAAAATTGACCGCGTTCACGTTGTATGATTATACGTTATGTAAAAAGCTCCCTCGAGTGTCTGTTTAGCTTGAGTGCTCTTGGCAAAAAAAAAAAAAAAAAAAAAAATCTTTGTACAATTTTGCGTCGTTAGAGCTCAAGTGACTCTTTCTAGGGAGGAAATTGAGCGCCAAAATTACACTGTTGCAATTGGTATACACCTATATGGTGCCGCATTAAAAAGTGATACCAGTTTTTAGGTAATATACTAGGTCTGCAATGGTAACAATACTAATCCACAACCCCATTAAAGAAACATAAAACTTCACCCAAAGTAATGTGTTTATAATTATCTTTTTCAAGCTATGAACTTTTATCTGTGTGAGTATTTTGATGAAGTACTCAATATTTTTATTCAAAATAAGTAACAACCGTGCATAACTAAGCTACTTTAGTAAATTAAATTTTATTTAAAATTCGTCATAAATTAAACTCAATTTGAAGTTTTGTCAGACTTTTTTATATATATAACTGTAAGTGGTTTCCTTCCTAATCTTATTATTTGTACAAGTGCATGTTATACATATACATAATAGCGTATAAGATCAAAAATCTCCCATCCTTAAAATACAATCTTCATTTTTACCAGCAATTTATATTTGACTAATTAATATTTTTTATGCTTTCTTAAGCATTTACTACTTAGAAATTTACAATGAACAAATTTACAATGGAGGTACGCAATGTAATTTAGAGAATAGCATATTAGTGAGGTTTTTCGAAAAGAAACAGAGTTTAAAATAGCAAAATAAGCCATTTTGCCAGTAAAATTTCCGAAAATAATTTCTTTTGAATCATATTAGAATGAAATAATTTAGTATTATCAAACGCGCAGGGAATTTACCTTACTCTAAATACTTGAAACGGTGATACCGATCTAATATTTTTTACCCTTCGACATGTGTTTGATTATATGATAAAAGTGTGTATGTGTGTATCAACATGATGAAGTAAAATACGGTATAAAAATCAAATTTTTAAAAGATTCATAGCTTCCAATCTAGTTGTCCCTAAAAGGTGCTATTCTAGATAATTTTTTTTTAAAACTAAATAGAAAAAACTTAACTCCTCCCCCTCTCTCTAACCATAATATTTCTAGTATTTTAATAGACATTTCAAAAGACCACAATTCCGAATTGTGGTTGTTTCGAAACCATATTCTAACTTTATTAATTTATTAAAGTATCCGACTACTTTCGGAACCGTGTTTTTACAAAAGCGTACAGACGAATATTTTTTTTAATGTTTAGTGCCACTTAGATTGGAATACACGTGCAAAATTGTTATCAGAATATTATTATAATGAAAAATTATTTAAATGCAATAATTTGGTAAAAAATGAACATAGAATTACCTGTTTTCAAAACAACCTCCTCTTACGAAAAATGCTTTTATTGCAATATTTTGTCTATATATAGCTCAGACCTTCTTACAGAGCCTGAACTAGAATTTGTGAATTTGTGACATAGAAGAGGATTTATCCATTTTTTAATAAGTCAGACTGAAATTTTTTTTAAAAAAATATCGACTATTAGTTCAATTGGAAATAACTCTGAAAATAATGGGAATTTTTCAAAAATACTAGTTCAGACCCTCTGCAAAATTCTCAGCTATATATAGACAAAATATTATTATTATAGAAGCAATTTTGATAAAAGGAGAAAGTGTTGTAAGTAGGTAATTCTACGTCCCTTTTTGCCGAAACATTGCATTGTAATAATTTTTTCACTGTAATGATATTCTAAAAACAATTTTGTGCGTGTATTCTAATCAAAGTGACGCTAAACTTTATTTAAAAAATTCATTTGTACGCTTTTGCAAAATCACAGTTCCGAATGTAGTCGGATACCTTAAGGTATCCGACTACGTTCGGAACCGTGATTTTGCAAAAGCGTATAAATGGATAATATTTATCGTATTTAGTGTCTCTTAGATTAGAAAATGTATATAAAATTGTTTTAAGAATAGTATTACAATAAAAAATTATTTAAGTACAATATTTCGACAAAAAATGAACTTAGAGTGACCAATTTTCAAAATATTCTTCTTTTGTGAAAAATGCCTCTACTATAATAATATTTTGCTTAGACCTCTGTACAGAGACTCAACTAGAATTTTTGAAATATGTAACTTAGAAGGGGGTTTATCCATGTTTTACGACAACAGAGGGGAGAAATTTTAAGAAAAAAACGTCGATAATTATTTCAATCGGTTGTAACTCTGAAAATAATGTGAATTTTTCAAAAATCATAGTTGAGCCTCTGTACAGAGGTCTGAGCTATATACAGGCAAAATATTATTATAATTGAAGCATTTTTCACAAAAGAACATTTTGAAAAAGGTTATTCTAAGTTAATTTTTTGCCAAAATATTGTATTTAAATAATTTTTTCTGTCAAAATGTCCTTAAAATAATTTTATACATGTATTCTAATCTAAGTGACACTAAATATCATGAAAGTTATCCGTTTATGCACTTTTTAAAATCACGGTTCTCACCGTAGCTGGATACCTTAAGCATTCTAGACTTTGTGCCTCTCTTAGACGTAATCATTTACAGAAGAATAATCTTTCCTCTGAATTCCAAAAATCATATCCTTTTTTTTTCCATTTTAGAATTTCACCCCGCTGCGCTAATAGTAATGTTTGCAGTGTTTTGTAAAGTGTGGAATCCCTTGCCCAGGACAAGCATATCAACATACCGTTTTGAACTCGGAAAAGTTCCACATTAATCAAGCAATACTGACCTTAAACGAAGTTTTCCCCTTTGGGTCGAAGCAAAAATTTTTGAACTCTTCCTTTTCTAATGCAAAACGCGAAACATTCCTAAAGCATTCCTTGGAGGAAAAATCCACGTTAATGACTTTCCTTCATTCTGTCCTTAGGTACGAAAGATTTCGGGCTGTTAAAAAGGAACAGAAAGAATGAAGGGGGAGTAAGAAAAACCGAACAACTTACAAAACGAAAGAAGAGAAAAAAACAACAACGAAATAATTATATCTCCGTAAAACTAAGTTTGCTGTGCAAGAGAAGTAAAGGGGAAGAAAAAAAAGGGGGAAAACGAAATAATAACAAAATGAAAGCAAAAAAATTGGAAAAAATACTTCTGGAAAGCATCCTTGTAGTGTACGCCAAAGTTAGATGTGCCTAGGGAAAGCCCATTAATCTTTCGCGAAGCTGTCACATACATACTGATGAGTTTGCAGCCCTTAAGAGAAGGTTATGCTTTGAATATTCTTCCACGGCACTTGCTAATTAATATTCTCCCTGCGTAGAGCAGATAGGCTCTCTTTGGGCTCCTATCTTCCTTTACTTAACGCTTGCATAATAAAAGCGAAGCATCATTTTCACTCGAGCATTGTTGGTTTCTGATCTGGTATGCAGATCGCAGCCCTCCCAGATTTCCCGCTTCGGGTATTAGAGAGCAATTCATTGACAAAATGCGTCAACCGAATTCGCCTTTGCATCGCATTAAAACATATAGAAAGAGGATCCGACCCAAAGAAAGAGGGCAAAAACAAAATCCCTTGCAAATTTTGATCTAAATTCGCTTTCCGTAATCTAATTTGAATACGGATTATGTGTGCAAAGGGATATATAAAACGCTTCGATTGAACCTTAGTTTTGCACGTAGCTTAAGATTCTGGAAGAAACATTCAGATTTTTGTATTATACATTTCAATTACAGAAATTAGATGCTGATTTATTTTTGTCAAGCTCTTTGAAAGAGTTTAAATAATAGCCTTTATATATGATGGTGTGTCAGTGGCGCATGTAGAAATTTTTCAAGGAGAAGGGAGGGGTCCAGGGTCGAAAGTCCACCATTCTTGTATTATTCTCCAATACGCCGCCTAACATATTCTCTTGATTTTGTCGATTTTCGGCAGCAAAAAACAATAAAAAATTAATTATTCAATAAATAATTAGCGTTAATTAATAAAATTAATTATTAATATCAATATTTTACTAAATTTTACGTACTATATACATATGATTATAATCAATCGAAAAAAATGAAGGGTTATAGGGGGTCCGCCCCCTTGAGTGCGCCACTGGGGTGTGTTCAAATAAGATACGTAGAAACTTTTTTTTTAAAATCTTTTCCCCAGTTACATCTTCTTTTAATTTCATACAAAGTAAAAGAAAATAACTCCATAAAATTAATTTCAAAAATCATTTCAAATTCTACGTGCAGTACAAAACTTTTCAGCTTAATTTTGAAAAAAAAAAAGGAAAAAATATATATTTTATTACTGGCGTGTAGTTAGCCCTATGAGGACTGCATCAAAATTATTTGGGGGTCCTTTTTGGTGGCTCCTTAACATTTTACGATTTTTTGCTTACACATTTTTGGGTTCCTGAAGCTTGGGGATCCTGTATATTATGAATACTAGCACGCGTAATTGAAAGCATTCGTATAAAACGATTCGTTCATTCTTTCCGTTAAAACTGTGTTTATAATTCGTTACATAAGGAATCTCTCGATTTTTATCATTTTATTAAATGCTTCCTGTTTTCTTACTTGTAATAAATTGCATATATTATATATGTCCTTTTAATTGTGTTTTATATACAAAATAAACACTTTTTAATAACACTTAAAAAGTATATAAAAATTTATTGAAATACTGTACACGTCTTTAAACATAATTTTGTGTATTTATATACTCTCACAGCCTTATAACTGAATGTTTTTTCTTAAATAGGCATCCAATAAGCTTTATTCAGCATACTAATTGTAAATATTCAAAAACTAATGTATATGTTTTTAAGAAATAGTTAGCGCATTATTTTGACTTTAATAGAAAATGTACTTGGAAGATAGTGAAAAAGACCATAATAAGAATTAGTTATGTGTTAATGAAGATAATGAATAATGCATATGAAATGAAATTTTATCTAAAGAAGAAAAGTTTGTATCTTAATAATAAACAATTATGGATGTGTGGAGAAAAAAGTTATAAAACAAACAAACAAACAATGTAAACTTTTTAAATATATTATTACGAAACCCTTCATGACTTATAAAAAACTACAAAATCATTCCTTTGAAGAATTACATTAAAATATCAAATGGTGACCAAATTTCTTCTAAGTAAAGCTTTTCAGATTTGTGGCTTACATTTTCCATGCATTTATTTTTAAGTATGCTAGTTTAATGATAATTTTTTCTAACAAGGAGAGGGAATGACTAAGGAAATTCATTTGGGATCGAGACTTGGTGTAACAGTAGCACTCCTTTAGGGTGTTCTCCCCTCAATGTAATTCCGTCGAATGGCCAGTCAATTCGGAGAAATTAGCCTTCAAAATTCATGCTTAGCTATTATACAATTAAATTTTAATTTCATCCACTCAATCAACTTTTTTTCTTCAATTAATTTAATTACTTTTTTAAATTAAATAAATTTATTTATGAAAGATTTATTAAATATTAAATCATGTTTTATGTAATTATTTTGTAATTTATAAAGTAAAAAAAAATAAATAAATTTATAACTTAAATTATTTATTAGTAAAATTTTTAAAAATTATTATTAGTTAAAAATATTTAAAATAATTATTAATAAAAATATTTAAAATAATTACTAATAAAAAATATTAAAAATTAAAATTAGTAAATTAATTATTATAATTAATTAATTAATTGCTATTTAACATAAGTATTTAACTATTATTAAGCATTAATATTAATAAGAAATATTATTAATTTATTTTTAAAATTATTATTAATTTATTATTGAAATTACCATTAAGGCTGTTTTCGGTTAATGTCAAAGAACAGGACCAGAATTTGGAACATTTTTTCAGTTATAAAAGAAATGAAAAATTAATGTGATATTCTGGCTTCACTATCCTTTAGAGAGCAGCATTTTTTATCATACTTCCCATTTTTAACCGAATTGATTCATTTTTTCTGGTATAAAATGTGTTTCGCATTTTTTTATCCTATACAGTAATGTTAAATGGGCTTTGCCTTCACGTTTTAAAACAAAAAAGAAAGTATTTACGGAATATTTTGAAATTTTTAAAAACACTCTATTGTTTACCGAGGTACGAGTTATAATATTGATATTTCCATGGAAATTGGGTCATTTTTCTGTCTGAAAATGTGCTTCTCGTTTAGTTAGAGCTCTCGTACTTTTACCGAAGACAGCCTTAATTTATTATTAAAATTATTATTCATTGGTAAAATTATTGTTTATTATTAAAATTATGATTTATTATTGGAATTATGATTTATTATTGGAATTATTATTAATTTATTATTAAAACTATTTAAATAAATTTATTAAAATTATTTAAATAAATTTATTAAAATTATTTAAATAAGCTTTTTGAAATTAAATAAATTTATTTGAAAAGAACTTATTAAATATTTTATAAAATTATAAAATAATTAAATTAATAATATAGAAAAAAAGACATTTTTTATTATAATAATTATAAAATAGTTAATTTAATAATAATAATATATTTTATAAATTATTTTATTTATAGTATATTGTACTTCACATTATAAAACTATTTGTAACTAATTTTTATGTAAAATAGAATTTAATATTTATTATAAATTTTATAAATATTATTTATTAATATAAAATTTAAAAATTTAGTATAATTATTTATATAATTACAGCAATATTTTTACTTTACAAAATACAAAATAATTACATAAAATATGATTTAATATTTAATAAACCTTTCATAAATAAATTTATTTAATTAAAAAAATAATTAAATTAATTGAAGAAGAAAAAAGTTGATCACGTGGAATCGAACTCTCGCCTCACGCATAGTAAGCAGACGATTTGCCAACCAAGCTACAGAATTGTTGGATGAAATTAAAATTTAATTGTATAAAAGCTAAGCGTGAATTTCGAAGGCTAATTTCTTCGAATTGACTGGCCATTCGACGGAATTACATTGAGGGGGCAACACCCTAAAGGAGTGCTACTGTTACACCAAGTCAAGATTCCAAATGAATTTCCTTAGTCGGGCCCTCCCCTTGTTCTTGAAAAAAGAACACGAATTCATACAACACTCTACTATTTAAAAAAGGTAGCACTTTTGTTGTTGAATTTAATTAGGTTAGTGAACAAAAAAAAAATTATTATTATTGAAGAAATCTACTACAAGAGAAAAAGAAATATGTATATTTCTTTTTTAAAAAAATGTAAATTTCTTGGATATTTTAACAGATTTATGTTGTATTTTTTGATGTGATTTAATTTGCAGAATATGAAATAACTGTTCGGCTTATAAAATAATTAAAACTTATGAATTATACTATAAAAATAAATAAAAAATGAATTATGCTATAAAAATAAATTACATAAAAATTTAATCTGATAGAAATTTAAAACATATCATATTGTACAAATGAAAGCTAAAAAATTTTTCCTTAAAAGTATGTATTATATGTATCGCAATTGTACTTTTTTCCTCAATTTAAATTTCAGACAAAGAAAATGGTACAACTATCAAAACTAAATTCAAAGTAAATAATTAAATAGGAATACAAAAGAAATAACGAAATATATGCGAATTTAAAATGCAACAGAAAAAAATCACAATACAATAAAATATATAAATCAGATAACTATTACCTAACGATATTTGAAGGTCTACATAGTAAAATTAATTGAATTAATTCGAGATACGGAGTACGTCATTTCCTTCTATATATTATTGTTCATAAAAATAAATATAAACTTACCCAAATTTTGAAAAAAAAAAAGATTATCAATATCTTTCGATCACAGTTGAGTAAACATGTCCATCACAAGTTGCATGACTTTTCCATATCTTAAAATATCAAAAATTCGCCATAACTAGAATGTGCGCTTAGTTTGCATGAATTTCAACCTCAGTTTTCCTCGTTTCAATCCGCCAAGCTCAGTTTAGTTCTGTAGAAAGAACTAAATTTCTGTCAGACAATCCTCTGGTAAACCCGTGAGAAAACACGTGTTAAGCCTCCACATCCTGCGGAGTCGGATTCAGATACTTTTGTTGACAGATACCCTTAGGAATAAAAATTAACAGCTCATAACCATGAAATGAAACCACGTGTTGACGTATCGGGTAATTAAAGAAACTAATTCCCTTTAAGTCGCTTCTTGTTACTTTCTGAGCTACATTTATTGAGTAGGTCGCAATGCTCGTCAACAAGAATCCTCCAAGCTACTAAATCGGTCCCCGGTGTCCCATTTGAGGGCTCATCGGAGTCCAATCCAACCCCCGGTGTGACACGTGACCCTATCTCTGTGTCCAGTCTATGCCTGATGAATGATCTTGCACTGAATTGAAGCTTACTCTCCCCTTTTTGTTAAGTTCTCTTTCCTCACTTTTATCCCTTTCCAGGTATCTAGGGGATTCTTGTAGAACGACCAATAAATTTAAGGGTAGATCGCATTTTTTTAAGAGTGATTTTAACTAAATAACCTTCCATTAATGCGATACAAATAAACATAAAAAGAGGCAATTCAGCCCTTTTCGATCTAAGCTGCTTTCGAGGAAACGATGTCACACATTTTCTTTCCGAGTTTAATTGTAAAGCTACACTTTTTCCGGTTAAACTTTCACAGGGCTCTACTAGATACATTGAGCTTCGAATTTGAATCTACCATAAAATCTGGCGTAAACGCTCGCTTTTAACACAAAAAATAAGATCGAAGTTTACGGGGGGTATGAAAATGAGAACTTCAAAAATAAAAAAAAGATGATTGTAGAAAAATAATTAGACTTCTGAAAAGATCGAAATACTATTCATTTAAAAGAAATGGCATTCCTTATGAACTTAAAAGGCTGTAGTTCTAGAAGTATACCATTTTTTTCCCTAAAGCTTGGAATAATACCTCGAATATATGACTCCACAATACAAGAACATTGCACACGTATATTTCAGGTTCCTTCGTAAAAAAACGGGGTGCGCTTTATACAGCGAATATACCTAAAAATTAAAATTGCAGCTTGAAAGTAAAGGGCGCGTTATACGCCAGATTTTACGGTGAATTCGTTTTGAGTCAGCGAATACGATGCTAGCTAAATAATGCAATTGGTAATTTTTAAGAATTATTTGGTGGCTGTAAATTTATGTGGAGTTATGAAATAAGGATAACATTTATAATTATGATTGAAGTCAATAGATTTAATTTAAACTTATTTTGAGAATTTCGAAAAGTTTTTAATTAAATTTACAAACATATTTTGTGACACTTAGATTATTACCGTAAAATCCGGTGAAATATATAACGCTCTCCTATACTTCCAAGCTGCATTTTCTTATTTTTCGGTGCATTTGCTGTATAATGCGCACCTCATTTTTTTTACGAAGAAACCTGGAATATACGTGTGCAATGAATGCTCTTATGTTTTAAAGTCATTTATTCGAAGTATTATCCCAGGCTTTTGAAAAAAATGATATATTTCTAGAACTACAACCCTATAAGCTCTCTCTCTCATTAGGTCTGTCATTTCTTTTAAACAAACGGTATTCCGATCTATGTAGAAATCTAATTTTTTTTTATTTTCATCTTTTTTTTAAAAGCTATAATTTTTTATACCTGGTGTATAATGCGCGCCCGTAAATTTCGATCTTATTTCTTGTGTTGTTATACGCAGGATTTTGCGGTAGTAAAAATATTAAAGCGACGGAATTTAAAAAATAATGGATCAAATTTTTATGTCTATCTAAGGAGTTTTAACTCACTCCGATACGAAAGTGAAATAATGTAGAATTCTTAATTTGGGTTATGTAAACCATATTACTTCGAAAAGCGCACGAAAAATTTCCAAAGTACTTAAAAGTGGAAGGAAGAAGGATTTAAAATCAAGTACTTATGTGGCTTTGCATTAATTCGTATACTCTTCCTTCTAGAAGGCTAGATGAAGAAATTGCTTTTTAATTGAAGCTTTTGCAACAAATGACGTTAATTTAAAGCAATTTAAGCGTAGCCATAGAAAAGTTTATCATTTTATTATTCATCATAAGACTTCTCGCCGTTATCTGAATTTCATATGTATATAAATGAAATAACTCGCTCAATAGAATGAAGTTTCAAAACTTTAAAAAAAATGGCGTAATTCATCATAAAGTCAAATTTATGTGGTATTTCGTGTTACTGAAATTAGTATAAATGCAAAATAATTCTTATATACGTATGCGGGAAATTTTACGCAATATGAATAGGAGAATGTAAATGTGTTTAAGCATTTTCCTTCAAATATTTAACATAAAGGCCATCTTTATTTTAATGTTCGTGAATTTATAAACTCGTATGAAACCATTTAAATCAGTGGTTCTCAAAGTTTTTCTTAACATACTCCTTTGTTATAGATCTTTCTTAACGTATTATCTGAAGATAATGGTTTTAAAAGTGATTTAGTTTTACTGGCGTAGCTAGTTCTGTGTGAGCCCTGTATCAAAATTCCTTCAGGGGCCCTTTTTTAGATATGAGAACCCTGTTATCTGGACTGTAATTGCACATGTTGGGGCCCCTGTAACTTGGGCCCCGTATCATTGATACGGCTGTAGCTACGCCCCCGTTAGTTTTAGTTCTGTTGTTCTGCTCTAAAAGCCTATATCTGCACAATTTAAACACTCAATAAAATTACTAATTGGGATGCAATTCTTACTGAGTGGTTTATAGCTCATTATATATATACTAGGACGATCTTAAAATGAATCTTAATCTTATTCTCTGAATTTAAATTTTTTTATTGTATCTCTCACTGGGAAAGAACTTGAATATATGTTCTATTTGACGATACGCCTTCCATTTTTTTACTTATACAGAAAATAAATCTTTGTAGCGATGTTTGAAGTTACGAAATGATTTTCCTATTAATACGTTAAAAATTATTTACCTCAGAAGAAAAGAATTTTTTTACACTATTTATACCATTGAATAATTGCTGATTTACTGTAAATTCTTCCGATATTACTTACCATGGAATTTATCATAGGATGGGATCTATTTTTGTAATTTGAAAGATAGATATTATTTCATGTAATATCTTAGGGTACTTTTAACCCCATTGGTTTGCCCGAACACTTCACGGCCACTGATATTTTCTTCTTTCTATCTTTGATTTGCACATATTTATAATACTTATTATGAGATTATTAAAGCTACTGTTTTTTTAAAAGATGCAGTTTGTCCATGATCATGAAATAATTTTCGTTCGGGATTTTCTTTGTGGTGAAGATGGAAATATTTCATAGAGGGCAGGAATTTGGATTCTTGAAAATATTCGATGAAGAACAGGGATTGGCAAGACAATGTGCAATATGTTGCTTGAGAAGAAATGAAAATGGAAAGATAATCCAAAAAAGCCGGTATTATCCCTGTCCCTACTGCAATGTGAGACTTAGTATTACACGAAATTGTGTGTGCATATACATATACACACGCAAATAAAACCCTGAACTGTTTGAAAAATACGTATGGACATGAATTTTTTTTATTAAGTAAGAGAGAAATTCTTTTAAGATATATGAAACATTCTTCATAACATGTAGAGTGTACTTATAAAAAGCAAACATTTAGGGTTTTTTGTGTTCTAAAATTATAAAATAAAAAATAGTGTGAAAGGTTTAAAATTGAAAATTAAAATAAAATTTTTCCATTTTCGCATTCTGTGTTTAATAATATGCTTACTTATATGGAATAAAAAACGTGACTTTTTTTGGAATATTTTGGGCAAAAATTTGACCGCTTGAGGGGTTAAGATTGTATTCATACTTTAAATGAATTTCGTTCTTATATTAGCATGACAATACAATGTTTGAAACTAAGGAATAACTTCCATTTTTTCCCCTCTTTGCTCAACTATTATTCCAACAAAAATCCAACGAATCTATCATTATTTCCTCTCATCTTTGAATTGTAGATAAATAAGCACACAAGACCACCTGCTCTGGTGGGGGGCATGATAACTTAGAAATAAACTATTGTTTCCAACCTCGTAGGCGTATAGACAAAGACTTCAGCAACTGCAAGCATCGGTGAAGGGCAGCATGTCAGATAAACTTGTCGCACCACCAAAATGAAGCCATTTTCGGACATGCTGTCATCATCTGTTTTGGGTAGTTTTCTTCTACCATCTTTTAACTGAGACATGAACTATGTCTTTTCTTTTTCTTTGCTTCTTTCTTTTCTTTTTTTTTCCTTTTCGCTCTCGTCTTTCGTACCTTTCAGTGGTAAGCTGAATCTCTTCAGTCAATGCCATGATCTTTATACCACGCCCGTATTTCCCCCGAAAAATACAAATTATATGAGGGATGGTATAAAAACTACTAGTTTCACGAATGCTGGTGTACTGTTGAGAAATAAAAATTAAAAAAAAAAGTAGTTTCACTCTCTTTCTAAGATTTATTAGATATCTGTACATTAAACTTCATGCACTTAAAAAATTAATCTGTCATTTCCAATTCATTTTTATTGAAGAATCTTTATAATGGGGTATAAACATCACCTTCTTGACAGAGAACGTGCTATTCAGTGATATCATTTATAATTAATTGATAGTTTAAATTTCAGTTGAAAGAAATTTTAAAAGACCAAGACATGATTTTTAAATATTTACATATATATTATGTATCCCTGCAAAATAATTTTAAAATATTTCTAAATTATAAATAGTTAATCAATCAGTAATTTATTATTTAAAGAGTAAAGTTTTATATAATATATATATTATATATATATATATATTCATATATAAAGGGTGTTTTTTTAGAGGTATAGAACTTTAAATTGCAATAAAACAACGATGTATTATTCGATTGACATGAATTTTTTTTTATTCGAAAGATAATCTTGTGGCATTACATTTTAAATATGATCAAGCAAGGCGTAGATTCGTCGAATGGGCCCAAAACGAGATGGCCGTTGTTCCCGATTTTCATAAGCGAATTTTGTTTAGCGATGAAGCGCACTTGTGGTTGAATGGCTACGTCAACAAACAAAACTGCCGCATTTGGAGTGAAGCTAATCCACAAGTGTATGTCGAAACACCGTTACATCCAGAAAAACTGACTGTTTGGTGCGCTTTATGGGCTAGTGGAATTCTTCTTCAAAAACGATGAAGACCACAACATTACAGTCAATGGTGATCGGTATAGAGCCATGATTACTAACTTTTTCATTCCTGAATTGAACAATCATGATGTCCAGGAGCTGTGGTTCCAACAAGACGGCAAAACATGTCACACAGCTCGTGCCACAATCGATTTATTGAAAGATACGTTTGGTGACCGCCTAATTTCACGTTTTGGACCTGTGAATTGGCCTCCAAGATCTTGTGATTTAACACCGCTAGACTATTTTCTGTGGGGCTATGTAAAGTCATTGGTCTATGCGGATAAACCACAAACGCTTGAC
Organism: Trichonephila clavipes; assembly: GCA_019973935.1. NCBI lineage: Eukaryota > Metazoa > Arthropoda > Arachnida > Araneae > Nephilidae > Trichonephila > Trichonephila clavipes. Next base: position 364,323 of record BMAU01012716.1, read on the forward strand.
CATTTGGACGACAACATTCGTCGTGTTATTGCCGATATACGGCCACAAATGTTGGAAAAAGTCATCGAAAATTGGACGTCCAGATTGGACTACATCCGAGCCAGCCGTGGCAGTACTATGCCAGAAATCATATTTAAAATGTAATGCCACAAGATTATCTTTCGAATAAAAAACTCATGTCAATCGAATGATACATCGTTGTTTTATTGCAATTTAAAGTTCTATACCTCTAAAAAACACCTTTTATATATATATATATATATATATATATATATATATTTTATATATATATATATATATATATATATATATATATATATATATATATATGGTTAGCGAGTTAGTTAGAGAGTTGGTTAGTTTTATTATTCTCTTCTAGAAAGACAAATATGGATGCTGCAGTATTATAAACATTGTTGACTAAGGGCAGCTCTGATTTATAAAAGTGGGGTTTAACCAGTTTTGTGGCAAGCCAACATTCCCCCTTTTTGTTTATAATGCTGAGCGAAATCTTATTCAAAATAATGGATAGAATTTCTAAATCCATTACAAGAAAAAAGTAACTTACCTAAAATAGCATTCAAAAATGTAAAACCCGCGTTGAATCGGAGTATATTAAACAGGTTATTGCTAGAATCTGGACCCAAATACACATAGCAAAAAGTATAAAATTATTTATATTAAAATAATTAGTGAGATCGTGTATTAAGTTAAATATCACAATTATATGAATAATTCTAGGGATATTTTTGTATTTGTCTATGAAATATTACTAAGGTTAAAAATAAAAATAATTTTAAGAGCTACTGTTACGCCCTTTGTAAATTTACTATTTAGGTAACTATAAGTATATCTAACTTGGAAATATGAATATTTATAATATATTCAATAATAAAATAAAAAAAATTGTACTGCTTTATTTAAGCTGTATAAAAGGTCTACATTTATTCCATTTTGGTTAAGTTAAGTAAGTCGGCTAATAAACATGTTTTACCGTTAAATGTACGCGTGACACTTAAGCAAACACAAAACAAGAACGTGCAGATGGAAAGAAGTACTTACACATCTGCAATGTATGGTCAAGGTATTTAGATTTTCATAAATAAATACGGATAAAAATTGAATATATAGAGCTATATAAGACTCATTATATGTATGACTTTATTCTAAGTTAGTTAATTATAAATCAAATTCAAAGTAGAGACAGACAACATAACATGTAAAAATTCAGAAAAAAAAGTACCATGACTTATATGTTTATTTATTCAAAAATTTCTAGGAGAATCACGATTATTTTAAAAGAATACCAAACATTATATACATTGGCTCGGAGTAATGAAAAGCAGGCAATTTCGTTTAACCTTAAGATCAATGGGAAAATTTTCTTTAATATGTATACAGTAAAACTTGATGATTTTCTGTACCACAGCAGTATTTATATGTCAAAAAAAACAATAGAATAAATAAAGCATATATATATATATATATATATATATATATATATATATATATATATATATATATATATATATATTATATATCGCAATAATTTTACGATAAGTGGAAAAAATAGGATATCTATTTCATTTTATCAATTTGGAACATTAAAAAGAATTGGCACGTGTTAAAGATAGTCACAGATTTATACTGCAGTCAGTTGTGTGTGTGAAAATAACTTTTTCACGCGTTTTCAGAAAATGAGAATTTTAATATTATGGGTAAACACAAATATCTAAGGACAAAACTGATGGCATATAAAGTTATTCTCAATTCATTGCAATGATTTCGAGGTGAATACACATATGAATAAATGTCAAGATCTTCAGTAACTTTCATGCATATAAAGAAAACCCCCAATAATACTCCAAATAATATTCCCTACCCAGATGACAGATAAGAGAAAGCGGAAGTTAGCGTTGCTATAGAAACTCCCAGGGTCCCTTTTTCGATGGTTGACCCAACCTGAACATCATTAATAACCGTCCTTTGCCAGTGGACAGTATAGGGAAAGGGGGTTGAAAACAGATGGACTCATGAAACTGGGTTTGCTTTAGACCACTGTCGGACACCTGGACAATGGAACGTACCCTCTTCTTGTCTACTTTGGGTGACATATTTATGGTTCCCTAGTGGTCTTGCCTTCACCAGTAATGCGATAGGCAGCATCTATTCTTCTAACCTTAGTCCATGAGACCAACATCCTGTCTGAATGTGATGCCACAGAAGTGTCTTTGAAGCAGAAAAGAATATTTCGAATTGATTTTTTCAACCTGCAGTTGCTGGATTTGTAAAATGGAATTATTTATCTCAACAAACGTCTGTGGAGCTCTAGTTCCTAACTGTTCACTTAATCTAAATTCCGTTGCCGGATGAATTGCGCGGTTCTTGGCTGCTTGCATCAACAAGCGCGGAAGTCAACTACTCAGCATGTTTTGTAAGAAAAAAGAAGGAAGAAGATAAATTTGTTCAGATGCTTATCGAAACTCGATGTTTGTACGTCGCAATAAATCAAATTGAGAGTACCTCAGATCATGCGGTTAAGTACACGATTAAACAAACTTAGATGTCTCGAAAGTGTGGAACACACGCGTTGTTTGAAATTGATGTTGTTCCACTTAAAAATAGCAATAAATAATTATTTCGCTAACAAAAATATCTGAAGAAAGATTTTGTTTAATTTAATTTTAAAGCACTCGTATATTTTATTTCCCTTATATTATTATAACTTTGGTCGTTTTAAGTGTTTAGGATTTATCAAGTGCTATTCTGAGATTTCTTAGATTTATCACTGGTAATTTAAGATGCAAAGAGTTGTTTAATTCTTCAGTGCATGTTAAGCGTTTTTAGAATGAAAAACCGAATGTCACATCAAGTGATGATTTTGTTAAGCACTATTGAAAAGACTCAAAATAAAAAATAACTCTTAATAAACTAACGCTATTTATTTATTTATTTCAGATGTAGAAAAGAGGTCAAGATCTTATATGAAATTATATCAATTGAAAGGATCAGGATACAGTTTTTTTTTTTTAAAAAAATAAGTGTTAATTGTTTGATATATATTGTTAGACAATCAAACCCGTTTCAAAATTTAGTTCTACATTTAATAAAAAAATAGGCATCTATATAGAAAACGATTCTTTTTTGTAATTTTAATTCACATTATTAACCCTTACAGGACCATAAGTTTGCTAAGAGTAAATATTATAGCATGTAACTGCTTATTTATTTTTTCGATGTAAAATAAATACAAATCATATGAAACATACATAACAATGCTTAATTTTATTTGAGCAGAATAGAAATATTCCGATAGAATTATTTGTCATTATCAGGTATTCGTTTACATTTATTCAAATATACTTATTATTGTACAAAATTATGACTATTGAATAGCATAAAATATGTGAGAAAACACAGTAATATATTATTACACGACTTAATAATAAAACAATACAGCCCACGAAGATTTTGCCGTTGGCGCCAATTGATTCGACAGTTTTTCTTTTTCCTTAACATTCCCGGTTACACAATGCATTCGGCATACGTTCTGACAACGTGTATAAAAATTATAGATAGAGCTATAATTAAACACATTAATAAATGCTTTTCTTAGTCGTGAAAGCATAAAGAAATACAGAATTTATTTTTAATCAAAAATTAACAAAGAAACATGCCCATTAATTAAATAAATGGGTAAAAGTAAACATTTAAAAACAGCATTTAATGTTCAATTTCACAATAATTAAAAAAAAAATTCACTTAAAATACTACAAACACATTGTTCTCATTTAAGCAATTTGTTAACAGAATCAACAAAGTACTGCAAATCAAGCAAATTAAAGAATCTAAAAGAAAAACTTTTCTTTATATAGGTATCTTTTATCTTATCTTTATTTATCCGAGCATCTTACAAAATCTTGCACAATAAAGTCAAAACTGTTTATACTGCAACACGGTTTTCTCGGGAGTAGAAAAAATTCCCCCGCCTAACAAAAGCTATCTAAACAGCTGAAAAGCAGTCCCCAAGGGGCTTGAATTTCGCATCATCTTTCCATCTGTAACATCTTAGACATCGAATGAGTCAAAAATAGTTTTCTTTTTTTATGGTCTCCCTGCTTTACCTTTCCTCTTCCTTCGCAGACAGGTGTGTAGATTAGCACTTCTTCGAGAGTGAAAAGAGGCCAAGAAAAATGATTTTGGAAGTCTATAAATAAACGCTGTATTTGCGATGTGAAAGGCCTTTCCTTTCGATATTCCTTTGTCGGGACACAAAAAAGGATATCACTTGATATCAGATTGCGAGCAAAATTGAATGTCATGGAAAACCGCCAAGGTCACGGTTGCGAGCAAATTATAAATTATGATGCTCACCAGAAATGAATATGTTATAGAATGATTGAATTGAACGTATAATTAACTAAAATACGCTATATATTTTTAGCACTGGAGTAGCCACTCCTGAGTGGGCCCAGTATCAAAAATTCTTGGGGGCTCTTTTTTGAAGTCTCTTAATAGTTTAGGCCAGCGGTCCTCAACCTGCGGCCCGCGGGCCACGTGCGTCCCACCGGGCCTTCTTAAGTGGCCCGATCATGCCCATTGCTCTGAGAAATTCATTTATTTATGAAAATTTTGAGGGAAATTCTTTGTTAAAAAAAATCAAATATACCAATTTTGCTTTTTGTTGTCGATGTCGTATGGGTGCGAATTGATACATTTTTTTTTATTATTATTAATAGTAGACAACAGTGGAGTAGTGACCATTTTATGAGTGGAACTAATTTTTAACTATCTTTCATATCTTACAAGCGAAAAATATTCGAAGAAAACAGATTGTTTCAATACGATTGGGAAAATGACTATTTTGTAGTAAAAAAAAAGTAGGGTTCAGTAATTGTTTGATATGTCAATCGTTCAATGACACTTTTTCTCGAAAATCTCTTTCAAGAGATGATGACGGGGCTTTCTTGAATAATCTTTACAGCAGTAACAAAGTGTTTCATCAGTGGTAATGTCACAGCGATAACAGAGGCACCCTATGAAACTTCTTATATCATTGGTAATCATATGAAACCATTTTCTGATGTAGGAATTGTGAAACGGTGATTCTTAAATGCTTCCAATTTACAAAAATTCAGTGACAAAAATAAAAAATAAAAATTTAAAAAATAATAATTAAAAAAGTAAAATAGGAGAGTTTTTTAATATTTTGATCAATTTCCACATTTTAAATTTTCTATGTTATCTTGGTCTTAAAGCATTTCTCCCTCCCCCATTAATCCTCACGTTGCGGCCCGCGTGAAATAGGTAACATATGTATGGGGTTGAAAAAAAGGTGGGGCCTTCGAAGCTTGGGTGCCCCCCCGGGTGTTTTTTAGTATAATTTTGTCGAATAAAAGCATTGTGATAAATTCATTTAATAATATGAAATAAAGAGGAAAATATATAAATCATAAATTTAATTTCATTGCTTGAATTTTATGCAAAAAATTTGTTCCTTGTTTCCCTCTTTAGAATTCGATGCTTTTGTACAACATATTTAAAGATTTAAAATAAAAGGGGTTTTTATAGAATGTTGCTAGTTATCATGAAACTCTGTGATGTATTTGAGTGTTTTTAATCATTCCTTTTAGTCATTAGTAAAAAGAATGCTTTAAAAACAGTGACAACGTTTTTTTTTCTTCTTTTTACTTTCTGTATGTATGTTGGAAGAGTTATTAAATTGTTTTTGAGCTTCTACTTCATTTTTTTATTCTGATCATTTGCTTAGAAGCGATGGTTTGGTTAAATAAGGTTTTAGGTTAATAGTTATTTACAGTTTCAGTCCAATAGTTTTTAATAGCTTTTTCCTTTGCCTTATAATATTTATTCTTATTTTGTGGGTTTGAATAAGAGCATTGAATGAGTGAGTGAGTGCTTCTGAGCGTTCTGAGCACTATTAAGCAATACAAGGGACATTGGCAACAAACATTGTAATTTTGAGCTTCGGTCAAGTGTCGAGGACGAAACTTGAGTTGACACCCCTTATCAAATCTTTGAAACCACTCCAATGAGAGGACATTAAGCCTTGACAGATTATACGTGCACAAACACCTCTACACGGTGGGTTTTCAGTGGCACTATGACTCAAAATCATGACACGATGACCATGAGTTCGTGATCATAACCAATAGGCTACTGCAGCTTTTTGAATAAGAGCAAAAGAATACGAGTATAACCCTAAAATTAGCTTTATAATGCATTTATTTAAGAACTTAACATCCATCCAATTCTTATAATTCATAGTAAATTACCATAAATTTCACAACTGATAAGTTCATTTTGAAAAATTGAATTTATTTTAAACAAAAATTATTTCTAATGGAAAATGCAGAAACACGAGTTCATTACTTTTTTCTTCTTATTTGCATGGATTTTTTTTTTCGTAGAAGAGTAACGACTCACTGGAAAATAGAACAAATGGTCGCGTGTCAAATGTCACGTGACATTTTTTCTACGTTTTACTCTATTGCAAGAAATTATTTTCCTCTTTTCCCCAGTCGGCTTTGAATTTTTTAACACATGTAAAACAGAAAGAAAATCTTAGCTTTAATAAAAAAAGTTAAATTAACCTTACGTTCCTCCTCATACATAAAAGATGAGTAGTTTAACTATATTAACTTTAATCGTTTTTATTTTTTAATTTTTTCTTTGAAAAAAATACAGTATAATCAAAATAAAGTTATGTCGTCATACAATGAATCGAAAAGAAAATTTAAAATGGCTTTTCTGGAAATTAAGGTCTTTTTGGGTGTTTTAGTATCTTTTTTGTGCTATTAACCTATTTTGAAATTTAATTAATCAATATACTTATATCCACAACATCTATTTTTTATTTGTATTAAAAGAACAAGCGTTTTTACGGTATACCTTTCTTTATCTGTACAAACTTTCACTAAGATATGCTATAAAATTTAGATATTAGGAAAAAGTAGCAATATCATGGATCAACTCAAGTTACAATCAGTAAATACTACAGTTGTAGTTAATTCTAAATAGTTAAATACTGTAAAATTTAGATATCATGAAGTAACAATATCTGGAACCAATTGAAGTTATTTTTAATAAGTATTACAGTTGTAATAAATTTTAAATAGTAAAATGTTTTACAAATCATTGTGTTAATTTAATTCTAGTTGCAAAGGCTGTAACACCCCTTTATGTTTCAGTGCGTAAGATAGTGACAAATCTGTACAAAGTTTACAATTAAAAGCCAACGAAATTGTTTTTTTTTTGTTTGATTCTACTTATTTTAATTTCTAAGATGATTTTCACAAGTTCTTATATTTGATAGCTGGATATTTTTGCTAATGAAGCTGTGTTAAATTAAGGCATTATAAAGAATTATAATACAAGTAATCTTTGAATTCGGTGTAGCAATGTGACATAACAAAAAATTCAAATGTTAAATGTCTCAAAAATAAAATTCGCCGTAGAATTCAGCGGATTATTCATGCTAAGTTCTGATTTCTTTACAATTTTCTTTAAATAATTATTCTTGCAAAACTTTTGTAATTTAGTGAAAATTTTACTTTTTTCCCCACTAATTTTTTAAAAGTGATTCTAAAAATAAGTTCTACATTTAAACTAAATAAAAAGTGAGAGAAAAAAGAGAGAGCAACTTAGTGGATAAAAATCGGTAGAAACTATGTTAATTTGGTTAATTAAATGAAAAAGTAATTAGAACTTATAATTAAAACCATTCCACACATTCCACGAAAAACTAACATATACAATAGAAAAGGGAGAGAGAACTTAATTTGTACTCTAATACTTTAGTATTTCCTTGTTCCTATACATAAAGAAAATAACGAAAAAAAATTTTTTTTACTCAAATTTAACTAAAAACTTACAGAGAAAGAAAAATTAAGTATTAATTTTCAATTACTCGCAAAAGATCTCTGTTCTCTAGAAAAAAAGAGGGAAAAAATAAAATAAAATAACGAAATTTAACGTGACTAACGAGGTTAAGCATTTTTCCTTTCCAACTTTTCTTCCCAAAACAAGAAAATATTAGAAATACCAGAAGCAAACATTTAAACACATTTTCGATTTTCTAAAATAAAGTACAAGAAAAAGTATGAGGGGGAAAAAATTCTGTTCATTAATGCTGAAAGAGAATTCCATGCTCTCTAAAATGTGCTTTCATTTTTGCTCCACACGCAAAAATCCTTTTTTATTTCCCTTTTTTCCCGTTCCTTTTTAACGAAGGGAAAGAAAGGCACAAGTAACGGAGCGTAAGCGCGAAGTGTCCCCAAAACAAGGTATTAATTTATTATCGTGGTCTTCTATCTTCAAAACGTCGACAGACAATTTATTGTTCTCCTCACGTTTTCTGCGGTTTTATTTATGAAGCAATGCTGGGGGGAGGGGATAGAGAAGCGGTTCCTAATTTCTTGTTTTCTGTCGCAGAGGCACATTTGTTGCGGCAAGATTGCATTAATCACATTATTCACAACATCGTACACTACTTTCTGTACAAAAGAGACGACTGACTGTGTGTATGTATGTGTGTGTGCTGCATGCGTAGAATAAAAGGGGGCGTCTTTTGAGAGAGCTCGACGCTTCCGTTTGAAAGAGCAACACAAAACTGGAAGTTGCCATTGTCGAATGAACACAGGTTCATTCATGCCATTAGAATTAACTCTCGCCAGTCTTTGAAAAATGACTCTATTGGCCGAGACATGGCGCCTGCTGCCTTGCGGGGATCTGCTCCATTTTAATCAGAAAATCTTATTATGCCGGTCTTAAAAGTCTTAAAAAGTAAAATGTCCCAGCCCGGAGGGAGATAGGGCGAAACAAAAAGCTCCTTTCTGGAGTGTTTTTTGGGAGATTTCTTTCTTTTTACCATAGCATGCAAACAATCCCACGATAGAGAATGCGACTCAAACCGGACTATATATCAAAATTAGTTTATGTCACTTCTAGGAGGGGAGGCTTATAAATGTGCAATAGTTAAGACAGATGCAGGGCTGAGGAAAAAATGAAATAATTTTTCTAGATTAAGAGAAACACATTCTCGAATTTCCGAAAGTAATCATGTGTCTATTAGGGGAGAGTAGAGATTTCCGTGATTTTTATTTATTTTTATTTTTTTTAAGTTTGTTATTTTTGTGACGGGTAATGAAAGCGAGGGGAAAGATTATGAATTCAACAGATTTTGTCGTTTTAGATTGTGACTTTTGTATATATCAAAAATTTTATTTAATGTGTAGATTAAATATAATTCCCAAGAAAGGACATTTTTTATAGTTATTTTCGAATTTTGGTGATGACAGTTTTGAGATGGATTATACAAGGTCTAGTGATAGGAAAGATATGCAAATTTTATACGAAAGGAAGTCGATGAAATAAAATGAACTTTAATGTTAATATAATTTAAAAATGTTTTCCTTTCTTTTCTTTAGCAGCATATATGAATTGTATACAGTAGCGTACACAGAAATCTTTCAAGGAGGGGTGGGTGGGTGTCCAGTGTCGAAAGTTCACCATTCTTGCATCCTCCTCCTTTAGATTTTGTCGATTTTGGGGAACAAAAAAAAAGAGTAAAAAACGAATTATTGAATAAATAATTAGTATTAATTAAAAAAGTTAATCATTAATAACAAATATTTAATTAAATTTTACGTACTATATACTTAGAATTATAATCAATCGAAAAAAAATCAAGGACTTTGGGGGGGGGATCCGGACCCCTAGGACAACCCCCTTGTGTGCGCCGCTGATTGTATACCATATAAATGTTTATTATAATATGCTCCAATGAATCTAAAAGAAAGGTGGAACATTTTATTTTCTCATACCCTTCTCAAACAACATTTTCTATAACTTTCTATGTCGTTTTGTAATATTTTTTCATTCGTCTGTTTTGAATAACTTTAAATACCGAAGTATGAATAACTTCTGATTTTGTACGATGGATGCGCAAGCATTTTGGCAAATACTAGGACAGTAATTGCTGTGACTAAATCGTATAAAAAATATTCTAAATCTGTTGACGATCACCTAAGTCAACTTCACCCTCTTAAAGTTGAAACCACTCTGTCTCCACGTGTCTTTTTTTCCCAACATATTTTTGTGTGTGTTTGTTCAGCCTAATCTACTGTGATGGATAGTGAAACTGTGAACATACACAATACGTATTCATCAAATTTTACATGGATATCTCTAAATTAATTCGTAATGCTTTGTGAAGTTTTTGGCGAAAGTTCCAGGGATTGCCATGCATATAAAAAGAAGAATTTTAAGAACAAGGAGTCAACAAAAACTCCAGACTTTTTTTAAAAAAAAACTTGCATTGACATATTTTTAAGAAGAAATCGAGAATAATTTTTTTTTCCTTTTTTGGAACCATAGAAAAAAATTATTACAGAGTAATATTTTGAACTTGTCATATCTTACGAAACTTACGTTTGAAAGTTGAAGATATATATTAACTTTTACTTCTGGTGTTATTTTTATAGTCGACTATTTTAAATGCCTCTTGTGTTGTTTTATTATTTTAAATTGACAACACAACAGCACTTATTATTACTAGCACGTTAATTCTGTAACTCTATTATTTATATTTGCAAGGTTTGTATTTTTGTTTATAGTTATTAGTTGTAAGAATAATGACATATCTGAGTTGTATAGAGTTATATCTGCGTCTAATTATAATAATAATTGAACTGAAATAACATTTTTTATTTGCATTATGTCTCTATAAAATACACTGATTTAAATTTTTAAAAAAATCAGTGCTAGTAGAGTTTTTAGTGAGATGCTGATATTTTTATTCGTTGATAAGAGAGGTGGCTAACCCTTTTGGGGAGACAGTCTCTATTTGATAAAAAAAAAATTATGCCTGCCACTTTCAACTTTTACACACACACAACAAAAAAAGCGAACTTAAAGGCTTATTATGAGATATTTAAGCAGCACATTTTTTAATCCAAGTCTATGCAGTCGAAATTAAAAAAAATAATGTAATAAATAAGACAAAACAACAATAAGACAACGTAGAATTTTTTGTTAATAAACTTTTACCGGTTCCATTAGTTAGGTTAGGTATAAAACAAAATTGAGTAACTTTAATCAGTTAATTCTAAATAATTACTAAATTTTCAGTTCATAATGCGGCTTTTGAATTTCTACCTTTTTTACCTATATCAGAACTAGCTCTTGAAGATGTCAACAAAATTCAATTACAATAGGTGGATATCAGCTAGTTTTGATCGATATTTATTTTATTTCGATCACTATAGAAAAGATTTATTCACAGACATATTCTGATCCAAAATTGAATGTTTTTTTGTCTGAGACAAGACCATTTTAATAAAATTGTAAAAGAAAAAAATAGTCATTTATATTACTATATTTTAAATATTTAATATTTTTCAATAAATCTTCGAGCGCCTCTGTTACAACTCCATCATGTCACACTGTGGCCCGCGGGCCATGGGTTGGCCATCCCTGGTTTATATTCTAAATTTATACTTAACTTACAACGTTGCATTAATATTTACAGCAAAACACAATTCATTTGATTCATGGAGCTTTTCTCCACCTTCTATTCATACTTTTAAGAACGACCTCAATCCAGATATTAGTCCAAACTTTCAGAAATTTTAAATTATTAGGTAATCTTTCATTCTTTGGAACGAGGAAAGTTCTCTTCCAACGCTTATCTCTATTCAAAGTTTGATTTATACTGAAAATTTGGATTTGTCGGAGAGGGTCGCAGTAAGTTTTAGTTAGATTAACGTTTAATTAGAGTTGCACAATGCCCTAAAAGTGTCGGACCTCTAAATTTTTAGTTATAATGTAACAGATAATTTAACAAACAGCTCACTTACCAAACTTCCCTCTCAATGCATAATTTTAAACGTCAGAAATTAAAGATTTAAAGTGTATATAAAAGCTCCTATTATTTTGTACAAAATTTCTTTTGTACAGTCAAAGTGTCTTGCTAGTCAGTTTCACATCTAAGAAGCAATACCACAAACAACCAGACTTATAAGAAGAGAAGAAGAACATAAATAAATATATTATATTTATATATATCATATATCTTAAGATATCCGACTACGTTTGGGACAGTGATTTTAAAAAAGCGCATAAAGGGAAAATTTTCATGATATTTGTGTCACTTAGATTAGAATACATGTATAAAATTGTTTTAAGGACATTTTGACAAAAACATTATTTAAATGCAATATTTTAGCAAAAAATTAACTTAGAATAACCTTTTTTTAAAATGTGCTTCTTTTGTGAAAAATGTTTCTATCTTAATAATATTTTTCCTGTATATAGCTCAGACCTCTGTACAGAGGCTCAACTAAGATTTTTAAAAATTCACATTATTTTTAGAGTTACAACCAATTGAAATAATTATCGGCGTTTTTCTAAAATCCCCCCTCTGTTGTCGTAAAACATGGATAAACCTACTTCTAAGTTATATATTTCAAAAATTCTAATTGAGCCTTTGAACAGAGGTCTGAGCTATATACAGGGAAAATATTATTGTAATAGAAGCATTTTTAACAAAAGGAGAATATTTTGAAAATGGGTCATTCTATGTTCATTATTTGTCAAAATATTTTACTTAAATAATTTTTTATTGTAATACTATTCTTAAAACAATTTTCTATACATTTTCTAATCTAAGTGACACTAAATATCAAAAATATTACCCATTCATACGCTTTTGCAAAATCACGGTTCCGAACGTAGTCGGATACCTTAATTGAATAATAAACTAAGATTGTGGATGTATCTTTTTTCTATTATTTTATAGACTATTCTTTTAACAGGTATGGATATTATTTTTATTTTCTTCTTCTGTTAGAGGATTCTTTTTTTCTAGGGTATAGGCAAATATTTTCTTCCTAAAATGAAAGAGTTCTCTAGTAATATTCTAATTTAAATTTCAATATATCTGACTTAAATCAAGCTTTGAAAATTTCTTCTAGTGGGTCTAACTTATTAAATTCTGTGAGATTAATATTTTTCTGTATAAGTATGAGCTATTGGAGACACCTTAATTTTGAACCTTTGTTAAATGATGGAATCAGTATTTGAAGTGATATGTCACTTACCATCCTCTATAATCCCTTTAATAGTATTCAGTGGTATTGAATCTCGAATATCATTGAACCTTTGGCAGCTGCTTTCCTGTCGGGCGAATGCGGCTGCTAGCACTAATAGATTTAGCAAATACTTTATAAAAGCTTTTATTAAAAAAAACCAGCTTAATTCCTTCCTTTGATTTTTTTAAACTATGTTTTAGGAATCAAAAGCATACATATGAGTTTAGCAATAACAAAGCTGATATTTTATATTGTTTGCAAGTATCTATGAGTAAATCAGAATTTTGGGAGGGCCTTTTTGTGTTTTCCTATCAAAATGTACAGAAATAAATTTTTGTATATGAATTAAATGATGACATGATAAAGTGCATTACTTTTCTGAATTCCAGAAAAGTTATAATTGTTAACGAAGTATTATTGTGATTTTATATTTTAAATAGAAGCATTTGTGGAAAAATATAAGTTTTTGTTAACATTTAATTATAAAGAGAATAGGAAACTAGAGGTTTTTTAGAATTTATGTAAACTTGCATAATGGGGTGTTTTTCGAAATTTTCTTTCTCGTATATCCATTAATAAGTATTATACATCTAACATATTCCCGCAATATGATATACTCTACGGGTTTTAGTATTTTTCTGTGAGTATATAATATTCTGAGCATGACGAAATTATTACTGTGAGGCTTAGTCATTTGACCTGGCTGTACAAATGAGATAATATCAACTTCTATAAATCAGTCATTTTAAAATTGTTCTGTTAGGGTTATTTTCTTGTGCATTTGTTTCTATGACATATGTATAGTCCTTTAAATTTCGAATTAAAGAAGATGATTGAAGCTGTAATGTAATTCATCAACAATTATCGGATTTTCTCTTTTCGAAAAGTATTTATTAGAAGTTTTTTTTTTTCAATTTGTTCAAAATTATTTAATTTAAGTGTATAAATTTTTTTTGGACTTAACAATACTAAAAATAATTACTATCCTACCGCAGTCTTTTTAGATTGTTATTCTATGAGAAGAAAACAATGTGTGTGTGTGTGGAATCTTTCTGTCAAACTCCCATACTGCATCTGAATTATAATTACATCATGATAATTTAAAAACATTTCTTTTTATAATAGTTAACACTAGATTGCCCAAGGAAGTAATTTTGACTGCTTTTTAATTTCAATTAGAAAAACAATTACATATATAATGCACAATTTCTCAGAATTTTTCAGAATAAATTTTTTTTTTCCAAGTGAAGTAAATTTTTTTTTGCTGTAAATATTTACTAATAACTTGTTATATGACTGTAAATAATATAAAAAAATATTAAAAGTCAATTTTAAACAAATTTTTTGCACAATAATCCTTCTTTCACAATGCAGTCTTTGTAGTGTTAAACATTGAGAGAGCAATTTACTTTATTTTTTTTGTGCTGGATGTTTTATTAGATTATTTTTTTCAACAATCTATTCCAGAAAAATAAATGTACTACAGTTTTAATTTGTTTAATAATTCTCGTGGCATATATCAGCAATCCTTTCGAAGTCCACCACGAGGAAACCTTTGAGAAAAAGTATGGGGGCTTAAGTTTGTGAAAACCATTTATACATAAAGTTACAAAGATATCTTTTACTTTTAGATGAACATGTACTCTCAGATACTAAAATGTAGCGAATATACAAACAATTTAGAATGAGATAAAGGAATAAAACTCTTCCCCTCACCACACCTTTTTTTTATTGTTTCATTATTAGATTTTCCTTAATTTTCTAAGTATTACTGGCAAACAAAATAGTTAAAAATGAATGGTATACATTTGATTTCAGATTCATAGCATTTTAAACATGGTTAACTATATTCAAGAGAAAGAAACATGGTTTATTATTCAAAATTATTCAAGAATATTTTTATAAAATGCTTTTTCATGTCGAACTCTATTTTTGAGCTCTGCGTTAGTTATAGGCAGTGGCACTCACAGGAATTTTAAGGAGGAAGGGGTTCAGGATCAAAAGTCCACCATTCTCGTACCATACCTCAATACGCTATCAAACAGATTCTTTTGATTTTGATGATTGAAAACAGAAAAAAATAGTTATTGAATAAATTACTAGCATTAATTAATAAAATTAAATATGAATAACAAATAATAAAATTTTACGTACTATATACATACGATCCTAAGCGATCGAAAAGAACATCAAGGGTGATGAGGGGGGAGGTCATACTCGGGGAACCCCGCCTCTTGTGAGTGCCACTGATTATAAATATGTCGCCGAGAAATGGCGAAATTAGAAATTTCATCAAATTACTAAGGGGCATGATCAAGTGACGGGAGTTGTTAAAATAACATCTCTTCAAGATCATTTCCCTGAGGAAAAGGATTTAATCATATCCCTGAACTGTTTCAGGGAAATGATGAAATGAACGAATCAGGATTTGCATTGGCAAAATGCTATACAGGAGGGGGGAGACACCTGGGGGGTCGAGTCCTTGTACTTCCTAACCATACAGGTAGTAAAGAGTTTTTTTTCCAGGTATAGAAGTTTAAGTTGGCATTACTTTCCAAGATGGCGACCGATTTAACAGCTGTCAAGTGATTTATTCTCAGTTTGGTTTGGCAATTCATCAAAACGATCATCAAGCAAGGTGTAGATTCGTCGAATGGGCCCAAAACGAGATTGCCGTTGTTCCCGATTTTCATAAGCGAATTTTGTTTAGCGATGAAGCGCACTTCTGGTTGAATGGCTACGTCAACAAACAAAACTGCCGCATTTGAGTGAAGCTAATCCACAAGTGTATGTCGAAACATCGTTACATCCAGAAAAACTGACTGTTTGGTGCGCTTTATGGGCTGGTGGAATCCTTCTTCAAAAACGATGAAGGCCACAACGTTACAGTCAATGGTGATCGGTATAGAGCCATGATTACTAACTTTTTCATTCCTGAATTGAACAATCATGATGTCCAGGAGCTGTGGTTCCAACGAGACGGTGAAACATGTCACACAGCTCGTACCACAATCGATTTATTGAAAGACACGTTTGGTGACCGCCTATTTTCCCGTTTTGGACCTGTGAAGTGGCCTCCAAGATCTTGTGATTTAACAGCGCTAGACTATTTTCTGTGGAGCTATGTAAAGTCATTGGTTTATGCGGATAGCCACAAACGCTTGACCATTTGGAAGACAACATTTGCCGTGTTATTGCCGATATACGGCCACAAATGTTTGAAAAAGTCATCGAAAATTGGACGTCCAGATTGGACTACATCCGAGCCAGCCGTGGCAGTCCTATACCAGAAATCATATTTAAAATGTAATGCCACAAGATTATCTTTCGAATAAAAAAAATTCATGTCAATCGAATAATACATCGTTGTTTTATTGCAATTTAAAGTTCTGTACCTCTAAAAAAAACACCCTTTACTATCGATCCCCTAAATATCAACCCCGTATCTTTAAAAAAAATGGCACTATAGGATTAACATAGGGATTGATATTTTACGAGAGGAAAGATGTTATACGTCAAAAAATGCCAGCCTAATTTTCTAATTATATGTTAATTAGTTTCGAATAAATGATTAGTATTTCATTGACTATTGTTGCATTACTTATTTCTACGTTTAATAATGCACCATATTTGTTAAATAAACACTTTTAAACTTTTGACAATATTATTTCATCATTTCACTGAAACATGTCAAGGATTTGTTCAAATTCCTTACTTTTATCAGAGAAATGACCTTCAAGAGACATCATTTTAACATCTCCCGCCAATTGATCATCTTCCTTAGGGATTTGATGAAATTCCAAATTCCATCATTTTCCTGCGACAGATATAATATGAGGGGGCGGTTATGCATGTCCACGACCCTTACACAGCAATATTTTATATAAACCTTTACTCAGATTAATTATGTAAGAGTTTTGTAGCTTCATTATAAGATAACTAAATTTTCCTAAGATAAAACTCAGAATTTAGTTCCAGAATCTCTGTTTTAAAATACAAACGCTAAAAGAGATTCAATGTTTTCATATTGAATCTTTTTACTTCAAGGTCCTACTCGTTAAACGACCTCAGTGAAAAGCTTTGTATGCTTTTCTTAGTGGAATGACTCAGTCGCCGGCAATCTCAGTTGTTCAAAATGTCAAAACTTGGAACTTTTGCTTATGTAATTCTTTCGAACTTCTTTTTCTGTGAGCAAGTGTGATTAATGACCGGAGCTTACAACTGTTCTTATTCCAGAACTGTTTTCCTGAGTGGAAAGTCATGATATCTGTCCAATAGAACTCGTCAATTTGCTTCTAATGATGCTGTCGTACGTTATTTATACACCTTGGAAAAAAGAATTTGTTAAAGAAAGTTCTTGACATAGTTAGACATTACTACTACATAAGTACGGACCTTTAATTTTTCTTCTTTTTTTTTTACAGAAAATGTTTGAAGTATTCAACCCAATAAACAACTTTAAAATGTTTCAAATTTAATAGAGTTTGTGCAGAAATTTCTTTAAAATTAGTTGAAGGAGAGGGTGCTTATATTTTTCTTTACTATGCGTAAAGAATTTGTAACAGAAAAAAACTAATTCGACAAAAATCGGAGCTTGATCTTAAAAAAGTAATCAGATGAGACAATTTGAAAGATGGGATTGAATTAGTAAAAATTGTAGCAATTGCACACATAATACTTTCTAACGAAAACAATATTTATATACATTCATAGAAAATAAGGGTAGAGCAATATTATCTGATTGTATGAAATATGTAATAAAAGGGGGAAAAAAGGTAACATGTACTATATATTTTTAGCTATTTCAGTACATTCGTTAAACTGAGTCAAAAAATGGCTCCATAATAATTATTTTTCAAGTTTCCTTCAAAAAACAAGTTAATTATAAAAATACTTAAGTAATTATTATTTCAAAATTAAAATATATAAATTTCTTATTTTTAGTTTTAATTATTTTGTAAGGAATTGAAATTATACAAATAGTTCAACGTCTCTAATAATTACTAAATTTATTCAAACATTTTAAGAATTCTTTTAATTCCAATGCGCTTTTATACATATAAAGTGTATTTTTTTACAGAAATTATCATAGTTTCCGAAATAAATTTTGCGAAATTTCAGAAAGCACCACGTTTTGTAAGATGTTTAGTACAAATATATTTTCCTTTATAATGAATCTTATTAGTGTCAAAGAAAGGCCCCATTGTAGCGTAGTTGTTTAGATGCTGGACTTGTAGGCCCAAGTCGGTGGATTTTCATGATGCAGAAAATAGACAGCATCCATGTCGTATGATTATGTGGCATGTTAAATATCCCTAGAGTACCTGCTTGGTTTGGGTGCTCTCGGAAAAATTAAATTTCTAGTACAAGTTCGCATTGTCAGATCTCAAATGCCTCCCTCTGGGGAGCAAAATGGGCTTCAAAATTACATCCTGGCAATTGGTATAGACCTATTTAGGCCACACTAAAAAGTGATACCAGCTCCCGGGGAATGTACTAGATCTGCAATGGTAAAATATCAATTTGCAGCAAAATTTGAAAATAAAAGAACAAAAAATGTAAAAGAAAGAAATAAGAATAATTTTTATATAATGAAATAATGAATTATTTTATATATTATTTATTATTAATTCTTTTACATATTATTTATTATTAATTATTTTATATATTACTTATTATTAACTATTTTATATATTATTTATTATTAATTATTTTATATTATTTATTATTAATTATGTTATATTATTTATTATTAATTATTTTTTACATAATTATTTTTTAAACTTTTTTGAAAAAAATAAAAATATTTTTTTAGAGAGATAATTTACGAAATTTAAAAAAGATACTGGTGCAAGAGTAAATATAGCTCAAAATTAAAATTCTACGCAAAGATAATTTTGTAAATTAATAACTTCCCTGAACAGAAGTTTTCGTTCGATTTGACTCCATTGTATATCAGTTTTAGAAGCAAAAAGAAACTCCGTATTCATAAATCTTTGTCAAAAGACTAGTGAAAGTTAGTGTCAGCATATTGATTAATGAAACTGGAATGGTAATAGAATGAAATGATTAATAATTTATGCTAAACACCTACTCAATTGTCACACACACATATAATGCAGATAAATATAATTACTTCACAGTAAACAACGCTTTTAATGCTCTTTTTTATCTTACAGAATGGCGCTTATTTGAATTCTATCGCTGAGAATAGTTACAGAGATAAACAGCATTATATAATTCATTATTGCAAAAGTAACAAAGAAAGGGAATTAAAACATATCTTGTAGATAAAAATGTTTCAATATTTGTTTGAAATTATGGGTAATAGAATAACAAATCATTTGTATTAAGAAAAATAATGCATACGTTATTTGTGATGAGAAATTAAGAAATTTATGATTATGCGTGTTTATGTATAAATATATATTACATCAAAGTTAATCGAAAATATTTTTTTCAGGATTTCAAAACTTACCTAAGCGGGAAAGATGTTCGCTGGTACATAGATGAAGGAAAAATCAAATAAAAATTAGTTTTTATATTAAGTACTTCCACAAAGGCGATGTAGTTCATACATTTGAGGTTTTCCTATGGTAAAAATCAAAGTAATTTTCTTTAGAGAAAAACAGGCATTTTTGGACATATTAAAATTTATTGTAATGTGTGGACACCTACTAAATAGCCCCCAGGAAAAAAAAATATCAGGTACATTTAACAGCTATCTTATTACTAAATTTTTAAAAACCTACTGACGTGGAAGACGAAAAAAAGCTTCTATCGGACTGATTCGATAGCGGGGAACAATGAAATGTTATAATGTACTTTGCACTGTTCACTACTTAGTATACTCACTTATTAATAGTCATCGTTTTTGGTTATTTATATTGCAGAAAAATAATTTTATTTTGATTCTAAAATCATCTAACCAGCATTAGATCTTTTTCCATATTTTCGAAAATTGAGCCCTGACCATATTAATTTTAAAATTATTTTTCTAATTATTTTTTTTTAATCTCCATACCATAGAACATGGGTGGCCAACCTTTTTTGGAAGAGAGCCACTATTTGATAGAAAAAATATAACTAAGCGTGCCACTTTCAACTTTTCCAACAAGTAAATAAAGAAAGTGCAAAAAATGTTACTTATAAGCTTATTATGGGATTTTTACGCAAGCAGCACATTCTTTTAATGCATGTCTATATAGATGAAATTTAAAAATAGTATAATAAATAAGAAAAAAGTGTACAAACTCTTCGATTTTGCTCCGTTAACAAACTTTATACAAGTTCAACCAATTAGGTTAGATATAAAATAAAAATGAGGAACTTGAAGAATATAAATCAAAATAATTATTAAACGCTCAGTATTTACTTAAGGTATTCGACTACGTTCGGAACCGTGATTTTAAAAAAGCGCACAAATAGATAATTTTCATAATATTTAGTGTCACTCAGATTAGAATACATGCAAAAAATTGTTTTAAGGATATTTTGACAAAAAAAATTTATTTAAATATAATATTTTGGCAAAAAATTAACTTAGTTTAATCTTTTTTCCTAATCTTCTCCTTTTCTGAAAAATGGTTCTATTATAATAACATTTTGCCTATATATAGCTCAGACTTCTCTACAGAGACTCAACTAGAATTTTTGAAAAATTCACATTATTTTCAGAGTTACCACCAACTGAAATAATTTTTGGCGTTTTTTTCTTATAATTGCTCCCCTCTTTTGTCGTAAAATATATATGAATAAACCACTTCTAAGTTATATATTTCAAAAATTCTAGTTGAGCCTCTGAACAGAGGTTTGAGCTATATACAGGCAAAATATTATTACAATAGAACAGTGGCGCACACAAGGGGGGTGGGGTCCTGGGGTCCAGACCCCCCCCAAAGCCCTTGATTTTTTTCCCGATTGATTATAGTTCTAAGCATATAGTAGGTAAAATTTAATTAATTACTTGTTATTAATGATTAATTTTATTAATTAATGCTAATTATTTATTCAAAAATTAGTTTTTTACTGTGTTTTGTTCCCGAAAATGGACAAAATCAAAAGGAGTATGATACAAGAATGGTGGAACTTTTGACTCGGACCCCCCTTGAAAAATTCCTGTGTGCGCCACTGCAATAGAACCATTTTTCACAAAAGGAGAACACTTGGAAAAAAGATTATTCTTAGTTAAATTTTTGCCAAAATATTGTATTTAAATACATTTTTTTTTGTCAAAATGTCCTGAAAACAATTTTATGCATATATTCTAATCTAAGTGACACTAAATATCATGAAAATTATCCATTCATGCGCTTTTGCAAAATCACGGTTCCGAACGTAGTCGGATACCTTTATGTGTGTGGCTTCTCAATTGCTACTTTTTTTAGTCATCTATATTAGATTAGCTCTTACAGATGCCCACATAATTAGATTATTATAGGTGCACATTAGCTAGCTTTGAAGTATATTTATTTTATTATGTTCACATAGCAGAAAGTATTTATTCACAAACATATTCTCTGATCCAAATGTTGAGGTTTTTTGTCTGAGACAACCCAATTTCAATAAAATTGTAAAAAATGGTTATTTATTATATTTTCAAAATTTTTCAGTAAGTTTTCGTGTGCCACTCTGTGGTACGCGTGCCGTGGGTTGGTCCCACCTGCCATAGATAGATTTCGATTAATAATATATTTTTTCTCCATATAACCGTGATCCACCCTTATATATATGTATGTACATTTTCTAGATATACAATCACAAATAAAAAAACATCAACCACACTATTTTTGTGCTCTAATTTTTCTTAATATAGCGCAGTTAAATTACTAATTAATGTCTCCTTTTTTTAACATTGCAATCAATTAACTATTTTTTTTTTCTGTTTGAATTTTATGCACGACCCCTTTTGAATCCATTGCTTTTGTATACTGTTTAGACCGACGAAAAGATCTGAATAATGAGATTGTTGGCACCATAATTTATTCATCAATTTCCGACCAGCTTTTGTTTGCGTTATAACAGCGATTCATGAAAACTCACAACTTCGTCTACGCAAACTCTCAGGTGTTAACGTCAAAGTAGGGCCTTTGGATTCTAATAAGATTCATTAATTTTCATTTTCTGTAGCTCCACCCTCATAATACAGAATAAAATACTTGGATCATGATTCCACACAATAAAGTTCCCCTTTTTTTCACACTTCTAGAGATGATGATGTGGTCATGAAGTAAAAGAAGAAAAAACCAATTTATTTCTTTTTGCTTCACGTCAAGCGACCCGGGCTTCGCACGGACAAAATAACGCAATTAAATTTTGGTGCTTATCACCTGCGACGAGCTATTAAGCATTGTTGCGGCTTGTAATTGGCCTAAGATTTGATGATAACGTTCATTTTATGTAGTATTTTGAGCATGATAAAGAGCTCATCTCGCTTTTCCCCACTCGACAAAGATTTACGCACAGAGAATGCAAATTTATCGACTATTATTTAATTGAATGCATTGAAGCCTGTTTGATTTAATATAACTATTACTCACATTTAATGTCTCTTATCTCAAATTTAATCAGGGAAATTGAGCCCACTTTTAATCTTTCCGACTATTTATATTACTTATAATTTCGTTTTAATATTATACAGTGGCACAGATATTAAGGAGCCTTTCTTTCTTTTTTTTTAAACTAATATTACTATTTCGGTCAGCAAATGGCCACTCCTCTCTCGTTAGTGTTAATTGGAATAACGGATTCTCTAAAATAATAACTTATAATAAAACTGTAATAGAAGTAATAATTTATTACTTCGAATGAAAGTTGGTAGAGTATTTACTAAGAGAAACTTTTAGTTCTACTTTTATAATTGTAATTCTTAGGGAATTTTATTTAGTTTTATTAATATATAGTAATGAAGATATGTTCTTTTCAGAGTACATTTTTTATTTATGAAATATTAATAAATATTTATATAAAAATTTCGTCGTATATTATTTATTAAATCATATGAAATGTGCAGATTTTGCTTCATTTTCAAAGTTTTTTACTGGAAGTTTCTTCAAAATAATCATTTTTTTTAAAAAAAATTTAGGAAGAATTTATTAGAAACACACACATATGTAGATGAAATAAAATCATTTGCTTTTCCTAGAGTTTAAAAAAGTTTTGAAATAGAACTCAAGCTTAAATAACAAAACAAAATCTCAGATATACTTTAATTTTATTTTAATATCTTAGGTTAATTTTTTGTTTTCTTAATCTTTTTTTTTTTGATAGAGATATTAGTGAATCGTAACGCGCGCGCGCGCGTGTGTGTGTGTGTAAATAATTAAAAATGTTTTCAAGATATCAGTGCATCTCCAACACAAATTTTTCTGCCAAAATATGATTTTCTTCCCTTTTTTGTTCAATATTAAACTTAATCTTTTATTTTTTAATTGAGAATCTGTTTGAAATGTATTTTTTTTATTTATCTTATTTAAAAGCAGAGTTGTAAGGTTACTTGATCATGAAATTTTGTTACTGGAAGTGACGTTTTTTTTATGAGTTCTCAAACAGATTTTCTTGTACATTTTCATTAAAGCAAAACATATTGCTTGAAATTTTGCGACTGATTTCTGTTATGTTTCAATTATTTAATACTTCAATTCTTTTATGCTTCAATTATGTTTGATCTTATGTCTCATTACCTTGTTTGTCATATGTTCTTGCAGGGACTATGCTTGAGATTTTAGATTAAGTGGAATTTTTTTACATTGCTTACTTTAAAGATTGCAATGTTTCTTAAAAAATACATTTTAGAGTTCTCAGACTATAGTATCCCATATAATTTCTTGATAGTTTATTTACGTCGAGCTTTGAAGCCATACAAGGGCTATTGGTGATGGATCTCATAGCTCTGAATCCCGATTAAGTGAGAGGACGACACCTCTGAGCTAAATCATAATTCTTTCCAAAGTTCAACACTCTACACGGCAAATCTTTAGGGATATCAGGACTTGAACTCATGGCTCGACTGAATCAATACGTCTATTGCTTTGCAACAAACGTAGTATTTCGCATGAACACAATATTTTAAAAACATTAGTCTGTTCTCTACAGAAAACAATTAATAATTATTTGCATTACTCATTCTCAGCTCTTTCTCTCACACACGCACTCACGCACACTCACATGTGTGTGTATCTCGTTAGCACATTTCGCTGAAAGGCTCTAACTCTTATTCATTTTTGTATAAATTATTATCTATACAAGTGAGTGAATGTATGGGTTTATGGCGCAAGAGCCAAATCTGGCTAAGCTGCGCAACACATTTGAACGTTGAAAATCTGTGATCTAGACGGGAAAATAAATAAAGGATAAATTGAATGACTAGAAGGAGGGTCGAAAATAGAGACGGATCACTAGGGTACCCCGGGTTCGCGAAGCCCGTGTTTACCAAAGATAGTAAACCCCTTGGAAAAAGGAAAAGATCCATAGGGCACCTCGGGCTTGTGACAACCGTACTCACCTAAAGAAGGTGAGCCCCCTGAGGGGATTATCCTTACAAGAAAAAAAATTAACTGATTTGAAAGAGTATTTTTTCTAAATTTATAGCCTCATAAGATCACAAAATTGGAAGTCAAAATTGAAGTAATTTCAAAAATTCTTCGCCGAAAATGTACTACTACTTTTAAAGCAATTTATATACACTCTGTCGCAAAAAAATATATGCACCCAGAAGAAATTGAGCTACATTCACGAAATTTGGTATGCATGTAGTGTATATGAAAATAAACAAATGATTAAAAATTCAGAACAAAATATCATTTTATTAAGCGGTTACAGCTTGCAAAAGGTTAAAAATCAGTAAGTAGTAAAGCCACCTCTGGCAGCTATACAAGCCGAAATTCGGCGTGGCATCGATTCAATTAGATCACTTATGACCCCCTGTGGAAGATCCTGCCATAGTCTTTGCATCTGCGCAGTTAATTCTCCTGTATCTTGGGACGGCTGCAATTGCCTTCCCAGCGCGTCGCAGACATGCTCTATTGGCGAAAGATCTGGTAACCTGGCAGGCCATGGTAGGACGTCATATCCTTAAAGACATTGTTGGGAGAGTCGCGCAGTATGTGGACGAGCATTATCCTGTTGATAAATGGCACCTGGGCGACTTGATAGCATGGGTAGCACAATCGGCGTTAAAATATCGTCCACGTATCTGCGAGCTGTCAAAGTGCCTTGAAGGACCACTAAAGATGATCGTGTGTCCCAAGAAATTGCTCTCCACACTGTCACACCTTGTGAAATTGCTGTATGCCGCTCGACAATAAATGCCGGATCGGACCGCTGGCCGGTGCACCTCCAGACACGTGTGCGGTGGTCATCAGCACTGAGACTGAATCGGGATTCATCACTGAAGATGACACGTCTCCAGTCTGTCACACTCCAAGTTGCCCGAGGTCGGCAAAAATCCAGTCGACACTGCCTATGATGTGGGGTCAGTGGTAAGCGTCTTAGCGGACGTCGGCTCCTCAAGCCAACTTCGGTCAGTCGTCTCCTTATGGTTTCTCTTGATGGCACTGGATGTCTGGAAGGAGGTAAGTGGCGTTGAATCGATGCTAGCGACGTTGTTGGTGCCGAAGGGGCCACTCTTCTGATTGCACGATCCTCGCGATCATTTGTGTTCCTGGGACGTCCTGACCCTCCGCGACGGTACACTCTACCTTCTGTGATCCACTGTTGCCAACACCGAGCAACTACCATATCGCTCCGACCGAGGTGGCGGCCGATACGTCTATTTGACCAACCTGCTTCTCTGAAGCCTATTATACGGCCCCTATCAAAGTCCGTCAGCTGCTCGTACTGCCGCCGGTTACGTCTTAGAGGCATCCTAAGTCTCAATATCGTCTATCAAAGTCATCAGATTCGTTTGGATAGCCGTACGGCGCTCGTACTCATGCTTTTAAACTCTCCCAGTTGCGCAACTAATATGCGCATAGCACACTTAGCCTTGTCTCATTGGCTTCAAAATTTTAATCATTTGCATATCTCTTACCAGACTACATTCTTGCCGAGTTTCGTGATTGTAGCTTGATTTCTTCTGGGTGCATATTTTTTTTTTGCGACAGAGTGTATATATAAATTCCAGTATCAAAGTTTTTCCCCCTAAATTCGTCATTTCAGCGTGGATGTATTATTTTCCTATTGCTCTCAAATCTCGATATTGTTGCAATTTAAAAAGGATACTTTTTTTCTCATTCGGAGAGCTATTTAAATGTTTTCAATCTAAATAAAACCGATTATCACACATGTTTGAATTCCGAACAATTGCGTTGTTAAGAGACTGCTATGCAATTCATTTTATTTTTACGAACACTGTTTACTAAAAAGAAATGAGTAATAATCTAACATAATGTTCACTGTAATGCAGAAAGCTTAATTTTGTTGACGAATATGACCTTCATGGAATAAGTGCATTAACCTTCTAACCAATAACATTATGTTAAATTTGTTTGCTTTACTTTCGTGCCACAAACTATGCAATTTGTTTCTGCATTGATTTTCAATAATAAGCTTCAGTATCTCCCCAGTTATAGTTAAGTTGTTGAAGTACACAGATGTTGACACTATTATATTTCAACTAATGGAATATGAAATATAGAGCTGAATAGATGAAAGCAAACAATTTGAAAAATATGCCATTCCATTAGCGCAGTGTTTCTCAAACTGTGGGGCGCGAGCATATGGAAAATAAAAGGTTTCAAAAAATAATTTTTTGGAATGAAGAAAAACAAAATGCTTTCTGACTTAATACAAAATGCACATTTACCCTGATATAATTTATATATATATATCATCTGGTGATCATCAAAAATAAAACATTCCACTTCAAACGTTCATTAGCTATCTTTGATCATATAACCAAATAAAAAAAAGGCATTTTGTTTGCTTTATTGTAATCACACGATGAGAGATTTTTTTATTACGTTTCTTTTAACCCCTAAAATGCTACTTTTGACTATCATATATTTATTTGACCTTCAAACTTACTGGTATGTTTCACTCCAACTGTTTTTCTTTTAGGAAAGTTGTAAATAATATTTTTCTGTTGCTTTTTTTCCATGTGAATGAATTATATGATATATGGATAAGCATATTGAGTACTTTGAAGGATTATTTGGCCTACATACAATGCATAACGGAAAACTTTTTACGCAATTCTTTTTTAGAACTAATATCCATATGTTTTATTACATAATTTTAACACGGGATCGTTCGCGCGATGCGCAGTCGTCTGATGTTCACGAAATCGTTAATTCTAGGAAAACTGTTTATTTGTTACCAATGACCTTGACAGAGTATCCTCCAATAAGACAGTCTTAATGGGAACTAAAATGAATTTATCACATTTCGCCCTCTTTTTTGGGGAGTTTCAAACGCTTTTTTTTAAAAAAACAAGTTACTTGTTTTCATCGAGTTCCCTGTGCGCCCACTTTTGTTCAAAAATATTTTCAATGAACATGCTTTACGTCCTTTATTAAGGACACGCAGATTTGGAACATTTTCATTAGTTTTATAGGATTTTTTCTCAAAAAATCAAAGAAAAATTGAAAAGTCCTTGAAAGTAGGGGTAAGTATATTTTCTCTTAATTAAATTATTCACTGGAATTGGGATTTTTATCGTGTATAGTAAAAATAATTATAAAATAAATTATAGTTTAAAAACAAATTAAAAAAACACGCTTTTATAGTGAATCGAACTAAAAAGTAAAAAAATAAAAATATATATTACTTAAAAGTAACGTATGCAAAATTTGATACTTATCTTGTTAATTTGTACGGTTTATAATTATGATCGTAGTGTAGCTTTAGCACCCCCGAATGCATTATTATTGCATTCAATACATTATTTTTTTGGGGGCGCGATAAAAATTGTGATTGAAAATTGGGTCGCCAGTAGTTAAAGTTTGAGAACCACTGCATTAGCGTTTAGTACATGATTTATATAACATACCTTAAAATATTTTTAACCGCAAGACATACTTTATGAATATTACAACGCATTATAATGTTTTATATTTAATTTACTCAAATTCCTTTTTTTCCCTTTTTTTTAACTTTAGTTTTCTAAAAAAATTAAAGTTTGAGTTAAAAAAAAACAAATCTGCATGTTTTATAGATTTTGAAATGTCACACTCACACTTTGAAGCTTTACATGGGCTATTGGCAACCGGTCTCATATTCTTGAATAAAGATTAAGTGAACAGGACGATACCTGAACTAGCTCCTCCGTCCCAAACTTCCACACCACGCTAACGGGAAGACATTGAGCCTCGACGGATTTAACGTGTTTCAGCCTTTTTATAGTGCAAAGCTTCATGGCATTAGAGCTTGAACTTACGACTTGGCAATGCCAGCCGCGAGTTCCTACCATGACCATTCTGCTAGCGTAGACACCCCATGTTTCATAGAAATTAACTGTATAAATAGTGTCTTCAAGCTTTCATTCTAATTCTGAGTTCTGACAAAATATTTATGCTCCAATATTTTCATATCAAATCTGCACAATACTATATCATTTCCACGTAAAATTGGTGATTTATAGCAAACAAACAAAACTTTTAACATTTCCTTAAAATTCAATTTCAAAGACTTTATTTCAGCCTTGATGAAGTGAGAGCTTTATGATTTGCAATTACTGCGACAAAATGCATTTAAATGGTAAATTTTTGCATTTATTGTTCGTAAATCATGCTAATCTGTATAACAAATTATATTAAACTTATTTATTTCAAAATAAAATAAGATTATTAAATTTTAAGCCATATTTTTAAAAGTGATTACATAAACAGCCTCAGAAGCAGTTTAAACCAGAGGGTGTTTTGTATTTTCTATTTACCCTCTCTCTTTCTCCTTTGCCTTTCTTAGAGTAACGTTAATAATGAATGAATCATATTTGTTGCAAATGTGAATTCATCAGCGTTTTTTAAAATATCCATAATTCATCTGCATTTAAAACATGTTTTATCTGATTCTTAATATCAAGATGGAAACTCAATGACACGTATGCAATAAAATTAGAACGTAAACCTTATTTTCTGTCAATGAGTTCAACTAGTAAGGGAAATATAACTACATATATACGTTTTCTATAACAAGATCAACAAAAATATATATAGCATGTACCGAGAATATAACTGTACTTGTTGGTTTTCATCTTGAAGACGCTCTAGCTTAAGCCATTTAACAAAGATTAAGTCTACTATGAATATCAAAGCCGTTAGCCTATTTTCATCATCGTGTTTTGTAACGAGTTTTATTCTTGATTTCATAAGCGACAAGTTTTTATTTCACAAATTAAAATGTCTTTTATGAATATTTTACTAATTTTAAGTCATCTTACTATTGAAAAGTTAATGTATTATGCATTATCGTAAGAAATAACTGTTCGCTGTGTGGTTATTTGAAATAAATATGTGGCAAAGTGTCTGTTCCTTGTATACATAGAAAGACAGAGAAGCTTGTAATAATTTAAGACGAATTCTACGAATCTTTCACTGCTGAAGATTGCATTAACTTAAAAAAATCCATCTTTTATGAATGGATATAAGGCTAAAATTATATATACCGCATAATTAATGGTACTTTTAGTCGGAATGTCAGAATTTATAAG
Source organism: Trichonephila clavipes (assembly GCA_019973935.1). Lineage (NCBI taxonomy): Eukaryota > Metazoa > Arthropoda > Arachnida > Araneae > Nephilidae > Trichonephila > Trichonephila clavipes. Next base: position 394,080 of record BMAU01012716.1, read on the forward strand.
TTGACTTTTCAGTTCGCTAAGTTCAGCACATTTATTACATTTCCAGTCTGCGGGTTGGACAAGCCTGATTTAAATGCCAGTCACAAATAATTAAATAATGAAAATATAGAAATAAATCTTTATTAATAACTGATATTTTGACGTTTTAGAAGTTATTTAAGATTTTTTTTTCCGATGATTTCGCAAGTTTAGCGAATACAAGTGTGTTCCTGACACTATAATTCAGAAAATTTAATTGATTTCGGGGGAAAAAATCGAGGGAGCACCAAACATAGTGAAATTTATGCAACATTGTAGCATATATGTATTATTTATGTAGAATTTGTTTAAAAATATTATGAAATTTAAAATGTCTTACGATGTATTAACTTCCGATTCAAGATTTACTCCATTAAGGTAACGTCTACTATAAATTCAGTTTTAATTTGCAATGAAAAAACTCAGCAGCTATTGGTTTTTAAAATGGCTAATGTTCCAACAGGTTATTTCTTCTTGCTGTAAGGTTTGTGTGAATATATTTATTTAGACTACGCTAGCATTCTTTTAAACTGTGTGCTATTTCAAACTAAAGACAAGTCTTAAAAGCTTGGGCGTGAAAACCACGCAAGATATCTATCTCCCACTCTTGGCTGAAAAAATCTATCGGTCTGAAGTTGCTGCAAAGTTCCTAAAGGGATTGAACAAATGCATTGTTGATCGTGATCGATAGGTTTTAGGACCTTCCTTGTGATCTTCTTTGCCTTGGAGTATGTCCCCTCTCTCTCCCTTCATCTATCCGATTTGCCCTGCATATATGGTAGAGTGAAAATATAAAAGGGATGAGAGTCAAAGTAGGGTGTCTATGTGCTCTTCCTCATTTTTTTTCTCACCCCTCTTGAATGAAAATGATAAAAAATACTGGAATAAAAGATCTGAAAAGAAAGAAACCTCTCGCGACTTTCCGGGCATGAAAGTCGAAATGCTGAAAGGTGAAGTGGGAGAGACTGAAATCTTCATTGGTATATATCGCCGAATATTGAATGGAGAGCTTTTTGTCCTCTTTGTAGCAGCGTATACAAGAGGCCAAATGCTGCTAGCCGAGTATGGGTGTCGAATTTCATATGGACTATTTTTTGGGGGGAGGGACTGTTTTAAATCCAAACGGTGGGGGGATATTCGAAATGTCATCGAAAAAGATAATCTATCTGGATTCAAAAACTTTTTTGGGCGAGTTTTTGTTTGTTTTACCATTCTTTTTTTTTTTTTTTTTTTTTCTCTTCTTCTATGGCTTAGTGATACAACGTATAGAGTCACCTGTGGAAGAGTTTTGAAAGAAAAGTTGCAAGAAAAGAAGAAAAATTCCGAGTTGTTTTGATGTTTATTTTTTGGAAAAGCTATTTTTACCTAAGAAACCGCATTTTTTTTCGTGATATAAATCTATAGTTTTGAAGAAAATGTTTCCTTTTTTTTTTATTATAAAGGACTTACTTCGTTATTAAAAAATATCAATTCATTTGAAGAAATGTGAAGCATAAAAAGCATGTATTTCCTTTTTTTTTTCCTTCCTCCATTTGTTTTCCCCCCTCTTATTTCCCCCCTTTTCGTTAAATCTTTTTCTCCTCTTTTTTTTCTTTTTAAAAGTTTGAAGAAAAAGTATTAGATTTATCAGTTTTCGTTAAGAAATCAGACTGCTATGTGATTTTAATTTTCGCAAGAAATGCACATTGAGCTATATATATATATATATATATATACAAAACTTTTATACGAATTTTTTATTAAATAAGCAAAGATTTCCAATCTTAATATTATTTAATTGCTTTCTAATAAAGCAAATAATTTTGCTCGTATCCCTGAAAATTTCATCCAGTCATATCTGACGACGTTACTAACTCTTTTTAATAACTCATCACCTATTCAGTATAAAAAATGAATTTATTAAAATCTGACGTTGAGTTTTTCTGAAACAGAGTATAAAATAGTATTTATTAGCTTATTGTGTGGGGGGGATGTTAAGATATTTTTAAACTGCGTTTTTTTAGTTTCGCATCTGGTGAAAAAGAGAGATTCTAATAAAACCCGATAAGATTCTGATAAGATAAAGATAATAAGCTGAGTATTCTTATTCAGCTAAGCAAATTTTTTTCTTTAATTATGGCGTGCCTAGATAGTTGATTACAAACCTCTCAATTTCCTAATACATAATTAATTAGTATTAATTTCAATTAAAACCAACTCTCTCCTTTTTATACAGTCTTTTTTTACACGATTTTGAAATGACACGGTTCACCAATATACTTTCTTACACGAATGTATTGTTCTAGCATGCATCCCGCCAATTTTTTTATAAATTTTAATTTTGACAATGTAATTAGAAGACAGTCGATTTATACCCACACATGTGTGAGTAACTTGGTCTACTTCATGGGCTGTTCACTTTGTATTTTGGTGCTATGGGAAATCCCCGAATTTTACAATAACTTTTTTCTTTATTTTGTTGTAATTCAACTTGAAAGCAATAGCATTTCGTTCTTCAGTATAATTGTATTTTGTGTTAAAGCGTTCAGTTCGTAGATGATGCAGTAAATAATTTCAATAAAGTTCTAAAAGTTAATGCTCAAAAAGTTGGGGTTTTTTTTAATTCGACTGGGAAATTTCCAGTTAAATTTGTGTTGATTAAATTTTTTTATTATTAAAAACCTTATACTGATCCAGTTCGTAATTAAACGTGCACGCTTGTTATCAAGTACCGATGAATAAGTTATTAGTTAGCAGTTTTATTCCTAATTTCAATTTGAATTTTCATATGTTGTATGTACTTATAGACTGAATTTTCAATGTACACTAATTTTATTTTTTTTAAAAATAAAAGTGAATTATTTTTGTTTTATAAATATATAAGACATATTTTATTATTACTTTTTTTGCATAATTTTTTGGGTGAAATATTTAGAATTTTTTCATCTTGCACGATTTTTTAAAGTTGTTACCCCAAATTTACCATACGTCACATGTATTTTTCTTTACGATTTATTTCACACGGTTTTCTAAGAAACATATCTACCGTGTAATAAAAGAGTTGGGCGTGACTTGAAAAAACCCCAAATGCTTTTACCTTTGAAATTTTCACTCTTTTTTATAAATAAACGCTGATTCTCCATTTTTATCTTAAAGGTAAATTACTTTGGTTGTAAAATACATAAAACTACATTTTCTTTATTTTTAAATTAAATAATCGTGAAATAAATTTGTAAATATTCCAACACAGTTTCTCAAAGTATGTGGATAATCAAAAGAAAAAAGACCCCAAGCGTTGTTGTCTAAACATAACATTTATCTAAAATATTCTAGAGATTCGATAATCGAAAGTTATGTTCTTTGCATTAGAAGCCTTATTTTAAGTCAGATATTCAATTTTATTCAACACCTGGGACTTTTTGTATTTCATTTTTTCGAATTCGGTATATTTTTGAATTGAAAGTATTCCGGAAAATATATTTTTATCCCATTCTTAAAAATTACTTAAAGTGAATACTGTTGATTGAATTTTTTTTTCTTTTACACGATATAGTAATATTTGTAATACTATTTGAACATCGAACACACACACACACAAGAATTGTGTCATCATACAAATATTTTTGATTTAAATATAAGTTATTTAATTTTTTTTATTATGAATTAGTTTTTAAATCTGACTTCCAATGAACTATGTCACACACTTTCAAAAATATTTATGTAGGAAGAAAAGAGTTTCATAAATAATTTACATTAAGAAATATTTAAGAATAAGTAATTTAATAAAAAATAGTAATCTCAATTAATAAGTTGTCATTCATGCATATTATTGCTAAAAATTATTAGAATTGTAATCACGTAATTATATAGTTCAGATTTGAAACATAGTTTTCAGGTCATAGTCACGGACTCATGCCCGGCTTTGTAGATTCGTGGATTTGGAACCTGATGCCACTGAAAGATCACCATGTAAAGGAGCTGATGCATGTTAAATGTGTTGTGGCTCAAATTATTTTTGTTGGTATGGTGTGGAAGTTAGGAGAGTAGGGTGCCGGCTTTCAGATTTCGTCCTCGTCACTTGATCACGTTTCGAAATTAAGGGGTTTGTCACCAATAGACTTCGTGTTATTTTAGTGTGACGTTTATAAACACTCATTCACACTTTGGATGTTAAGTGAAAATTTCGTGATTATAATGCATTAATGTAGGTAAAAATAAATACTTTACATAGGAATTTAAATAAAAAAAATAACAGCAATTGAAACTTTATAAGTTTATTTCAGTTGTTTACAAAAGAAAAATCTTTATTTGCCTATGGAACTTTCTTTTTATAGTTTATGTAATCTATTAGTGCATATTTGATCAGTAATTTATGGTAATTAATTTCTATTTTTCTCGAGGGAAGCAAATTACTCACAATAAATGATTGAAAATTAAATATTCTGATAACTTATTTTAATGTCTACTAAAAGACTCGATACACTTTAAGCAATAAAAAGAGTCAATACACATTTGTGTACAAATAACGGGCATTATTTTATGACTCTGAAATAATTTATAAAAAAAAAGTACACATGTAAAAATTAGTTGAATATTAAATATTATTTCCAAACCATAGAAAGCATTGAAAAAATATACAAGAAAAGTCTTCCATGGTATAATATTTAAATTGCAATCTGATACTTGAAACTTATATAAAATAAGAGGATTTTCTCTGTATAATGGAAATGCAGGGTGAGCACAAATGATGAACCCGATTAAAAATAATGTACGCTCGAAACCATGCATATATTACAATAAGCGATTCATGAGTGTAAAAAGAAATATACCGTAAAATCTAGCGCATAACGCGCACTTTGGACACATAAAGTAAGATCGAAACTTAAGGGTGTGCGTTATACGCCGGGTATAAGAATAACAAAGGAGGTGAGCATAAAAAAAATTACTTTTACATGTATCGTAACACTGTTTATTTAAAATAAACGACTTGCCTTATGAACTAAAACAGTTGTAGTTCTAGAAGTATACTATTTTTTTTTCTAAAACTTGGAATAATACCTCGAATAAATGACTTCAAAACATAAGAACATTGCACACGTATACTTCAGATTCATTCAATAAAAAATGGGTGCGCATTTTTCTTCAAATGTACCCCAAAATTAAAAAAATTCAGCTTGAAAGTATAGGCGCGAGTTACACGTCGGATTTTACTGTAATTGTTTTTCTATTGGTTTAAAAATGTCATCATCTTTAGATTTCTTCTTTTTATAAAAAGTCCGAAATGTTTAGATAAGGAAGACTAAGCAATTATTTTTTTTACAGGCTTCAAAACACTTCTGAATTTAATTACCGTAAAATCCGGCGTATAACGCGTACTTTTAACATAAAAAATAAGATCGAAATTTACGGGTGCGTGTTATACGCCGGGTATAAAAATGAGAGCATTACAAATGAAAAAAGATGAGTATAGAAAAAAATTATACTTCTAGATACAACAAAATACTATTTATTTAAAAGAAATGACATTCCATATGAGCTTAAAGGCATGCAGCTATACTATTTTTTTTGAAAATCCTGGGATAATACCTCAAATAAATGACTTGAAGACATAAAAGCGTTGCTTATGTATATTTCAGGTTCCTTCGTAAAAAACGGGGTGAGAGTTATACGGTGAATATACCTAAAAATTTAAAATTACAGCTCTAAAATACGCTGGATTTTACGGTATCAAGTTCACCCCACCAATGATCAACAGCCAGTGGCGCACACAGGAATTTTTCAAGGGGGGTCGGGGTCAAAAAGTTCACCATTCTTGTATCATGCTCCTTTTGATTTTGTCGATTTTCGGGAACAAAACAAAGTAAAAAACTAATTATTGAATAAATAATTAGCATTAATTAATAAAATTAATCATTAATAACAAATAATTAAATTTTACGTACTATGTACTTAGAATTATAATCAATCGGAAAAAAAATCAAGGGCTTTGAGGGGGGTCCGGACTCCCAGGTACCCCCCCCTTGTATGTGGCCACTGTCAACAGCGCATTCAAGATCGCTGTGATTGAAATCCAAACATGGTGACAATGACAGAGAAGAGTTTTCACATATTAGAGTATGGACGGGCTTTTTTGGTTATTTCGGTACAACGGGCGTTTAGAAATCGTTACGGAAAAGAGGCATGGACTAACACAAGAGCATTCTGCGATGTTATCATCAATTTAAGAAAAGAGTTTGCTCGTGTAAAAAGAATAACAGTGACCAGTCAAGTGTCTCTGAAGAAGCAGTGGAGAGGGGGAGGCGACGTTTTGTTTTAAGTCAACGGAAGTCCAAGGGGGTCACACATCGAAACATTAGTAGCAGAAAAAAATTGGTATATTTCTCTTTACATTCATGTATCAGTTATTGTAATATGGGCAGCAGTTTCAGTAATATGATTTTCTAAAATCGGAGCCATCATTTTTACTCACCCTGTAAGTTTAAAATAGAAGGCATTTTTAAATTATTCAAATCCTGGTTAGAGTGTGTTATAAATATTTTATATAGGTAAATTGAAATGCAAGACTGAAAAAATGTTTGTTAATCCTCCATTTAAAAATTACTTCATCAATAACTTTTTTACATATAACATCTAACGCAGTGATTCCAAAAGGGGTCTATATAGACCCCCAGGGGTTTATGAGAACCTGCAAGTGGTCCACTTCAGTGGAAAAATAATTTGGAAGTCCATGAGGGTCTATAATAGGGGTTCTCATTAAACCAGATCATGACTTTAATCTTTAAAAAAAAATTTGATTTAGTGAAAACCAGATTTTATTAATTTAACTGATTTATATTTAGTGAGGTTAATTTGTGGTTACTAGGTGACAGCATAAATTTGTTTAAGACAAGGACCATTTCAGCATTTATTTCCAGAATTTTTTTTAAAAAATATATTATTGGCCGCAAATTTTCTTAATTTGTCTCAGACAATCTGTCAGGACATTTCAACCTAACATTTAAATGCCCTTTACTTGAATTTTGAAATTAGGTTGAGATTGCTTTTTTTATAGTAATATCACAGTAGACAATGAATTCATATATACACATAGAAAAAAAATGCCATACTACAACAGGAACTATCAGAATAGGCTTTAATGATCTTATAATGTTTAGAAATGGAAGTCAGCAATTTTGTCTTTGAAAAGACATTCCTGTTATTTGTCGAATTATAGAATATTGTAAGAAAGTTTATTGGTTTTCCTTGTGAGAGGGAGTTTCAGTGAGTTTGCCAATCTCAAAAACAGAAAAAGAAGGGGGGCACTTACTAACAAAGGAGATTTAGTGTTAAAGCTGACAAGATTGATATTAAATATTGAAAATTTGTTATTGAAGCACCAGTTTCATCTCTCTCATTAAAAACGTTTGTTGTTCAGTTATTTTATGTAACAGTTGCTTTATGTATTACATTAGTTTATTTTTATTTTAATTTAATTCATTAACATCATATGAACTTTTTAAGTTTTAAACGCTATACTTCTCTACAGTTAGAAATTTAGTTCTTTTAAAGTAAGTAGTAGTACTAGCTGTCAAAAAGGCATTAAGTTGATAAATTTTCAAAAATTCAGTATAAGTAACCAGGGGTCCACCTGAAACCGAAAAACAGGACAAGGGGTCTATGAGACAAAAAAGTTAGGGAGCCTCTGATCTAACGCATTACATCAGTGCTTCTCAAACTTTCAATACTGACGCCCCCCCCTTTTCGATCATAATTTATCGCGCCCCCTTATACATTAATAATGTACTGAATGCAATAATAATGCACTTTGACGCTAAAGCTACAATAGGCGATCTTAATTTTAAACCATACAAATTAGTAACATAAGTATTAAAATTTTGTATACTACTTTTAAGCAATAAATAAATAAATAAATAAATAAAATAATAGGATAATTATTATGTTATTTTTCTTTTCTCTAATTTTTCAGTTGAACATATTGCAAAATGCGGTGGCTGCTTAGAAGACAAAATATAGAGATCTGCTAAATATAGAAAAAGAACTCAGAGGGTGAATTTATAATCATAAGCATTAATTATAAAAACTTTGCTTTAAAAGACAAGCCCATGGAAGTCGCTAATACTTATTAAACTTGTTCTTAATTTAGCATTAATTAATTAGTTATAAAATACTCTGTGCAGCACTGATGCATTAAAAGTATACCGGCTGAAGTTCCCGCTCTTTGCACGAGTTCATTTATAAGAAAATAAAACATTATTGATATAATAGCTGAATTGTAAGGAGTGCAAAGCCGAATGCTCGACAATGTTTACAAAAATGTAAAATGATTTTTTAATATGGTTGCTCAAATTATAATTAGTTTTAAACGAATTTAAGCCTCACAGAATTAACATTTATATTTGATGTTAAATAATGAACAATAATATAAAATTCCGATGGAGAATTACTGTATTATTTTTAATATTTAAAGCGAAAAGACTTCAACATGTTTTAATCCGGGAGCAGGCGTGCACTCGATACGGTCGAGCAGGTTTATTGTGTGTGTGAGTCACCCTGATCCTTTTCTTATAATTATTTTATTGTACACGATACAAATCGTGATTCCAGTGAATAATTTAACTAAGAGAAAGCTTACTTACCTACTTCCAAGGACTTTTCAATTTTTCTTTGGTAACAAATAAAGTTTTGCCAGAATTAACGATTTCGTAATCTGTGCGTCCCGTGCGACCACTTCTGGGTAAAAAGTGTTTATGATTATATGAAATTGTGTAAAACGTTTTTCGCGTTATGCTTTATATGTTTAGAATACTCGTAAAAATAAGTCTTGGCCAAGTAATCCTTCAAAGTGCTCCCCGTGGTTTCCAAATATCATAAAACTCTTTTGCATGGAAAAAAGCGTAACAGAGAAATACATTACTTACAATTTCCCTAAATGAGAAACAAAGACATAAGAGAGGGGTCATAACTAACTGTACCAATAACTTAGAAGGTTAAACAGATTACAGCTATGATGTGCAGTATTTCAAAAATAAAAATAATGACAGTGATGAGTTTTTTCTGTTCCTAAATTTTTTCGATTCTGCGTCTGGGATCTGTTTCTTCTCTGAAAGAGTTGTATGTTAGATTTAAACAGAAAGCGTAATAAAAAAAATCTCTCATCATGGGATTACAGCAAATCAAATAAAAGTTTTTTTGTTTGGTTATAGGATCAAAAATTAGGTATTGAAGAAGTTTTTATTTTTGTTGATTTAATATCGCGCGCGCGCGCCTATAAATTATATCAGAGTAAAAGTGCATTTTTTATTATGTCTGAAAGCATTTTTTTTTATTCATTCCAGTAAATTAATTATTTTTAAATCTTTTATTTTCGATATGCTCGCGCCTCCCAGGAGGGTGCGCCCCACAGTTTGAGAAACACTGCATTACATGTTTCAATTATTTGTACTTGAGATAATAAGAATTAAAAACTTAAAATTACTTAGAAATTTTATTTTACTTTTTGTGCTTCAAAAATATTTTTAGTTGCCTTTTTGTAAGTAAATAATATTAATTGAATTATATATGAAACAAAAATACGTAACGTATCTCGAAATACCCATACTTTGATCATATGCTAATCCCATTTTTGGCATAACTTACATATACTCTGATTATTGATATTCTTTTGTTATACATAAGGACTGGAGTACATTATCAAAAATTTATTAAGTTTTCTTCACATATGATGTTCAGGTTTCAATATGTTCGATTTTTCAATTGCTTTAAATATATTGACTATGATGGTCCACAAACGCTTTTTCCTCCAAAGAGCTTGAAAATCCTTATTACGCCTTGAATTCTGTTGGGTTTCCAGCTGTTTCGTTCTATGAATAAAGCGCATTTCTTAAAACTCACGACAGTCTATTTCTCCTTGAAACTTCCCGGAGTGTGCATAAAGGAATTCTTTGGAACGGTTTCGAAAACTTCAAGCCCCCTCGAATTAGATTAACTTTGCGTGGGTCCCGGTTTGTTTGCGCGCACGGCCGTAGATTTAAGGTATTTATTTGGTTACTTTTTGGAGAAACCGGGTTTATCAAAGTTTAATTACTGCAGGAGAAAGTGGTAAATTCTTTAGACATATTTGACGAGTTTCGGAACGCCGCGCTCTTCTTTGAAGTCTGCATCAAGACGGGAGAGAGAGAAAATATTTTAATTAATTTCAAAGCGCGGTCGATAAAACACCAAAGGAAAGATGGGGAGGGGGGTCGAGAATTCTTAGGGTATTGCGACTGTGGATCTCTCTGCCTTATCACCGCGATAATACGTTGATTTTGAGATAAGGTGGACGGGTGAATTAAGTTTTGCGGAAATAGTCCGCTCGAAAATATTCTGTAATTACTCTTAATGGACCTAAATTTAATTGAAAAATAATTGATGGAGCAGAAAATTCAAATGAGTATTTCCTTATCGTGTATTCTTTATTCCCAAGTAAAAGTTTCTCCAACCTACATCAAAAGTTTTGAAAAGGGTCGGAATTTTGAATATCGTTGTCTTTCAAAAAGGAATGTAATAAGTTAGACACAATGCACTTTTTACCATTTGTTCAGATGAACATTTCTTGTTAGATCCTAAAGAAAGACTGCATTGAATTATTTAAGAATTCTGTATGTTTAACAATATTTTAACTACGCACAACTTCTCATATTGGTGTGATGTAGAAGTTTGGGAAAAGGGGTTCTAGCCCTCGTATCGTCCTCGTCTCCTAATCGTGGCTTTGAATTACGAGATCCAATAGCCCTTGTATATAGCTTCAAAGTTTGACAAAAAAATCCTTCAAATTCATATTACTTGTTGTTATGCCACCTGATCGACAGTAACGTCAGATCAGGGCCCACGAAATTCATCACGACAAAGGGCTACCTACATATGCGATGTCGTTAGCCATAGCTTTGAGCACCACTCAGGTGGGAACGCAATTTGGCTCGATTCCACCCCAATTTTGAGGGAGAACACTCTAGAGGTGGTCAGGGTCTCTCAACTCTTTTCCCCTTCCACCAATCTCACGAGATGACTTGAGACTTGACTGCGATTTTGAGTATCCCCATGCCTTCACCGAGATTCGAACCCAGTCCCACAGTCCCAACGGCACCGCTGTCATAGTCACTAATTACTACACCGGATGGGCGGTGCATATATACTTAAATATTTTAAATATACCCTTGAAAAATTTATAACGGCCTTGAAATTTATAGTATATTTCAACTATAATGATTACTTTTTGCCTACGATTTAGGACCTTATTAGCTTAGTGGCTATGCTCTCGAACTCATTGAGGATGAGTCATGGGTTCGAGCCCCAGTGCCACTGAAGGCTCATCGTATAGAGTGGCTGATGCATGTTAAATTTGTCGAGGCTTAAAATCCTCCCGTTGGTGTGTTGCCAACTCAGATGTCATTTAATTGAGGTCCGTTTTAGTTATATGAAGTCCGTTTCCAATATTTCTCGTGTGTTGCTTTATAATACGACATTAATAAAACACACACACTTACATACGAGTTAGAATAACTCTTTCATATATGAGCATTAGGAAATCATGAATTTTCTAATTTTCTAAGCATGTGATTTAGAATTAAAAATCGCAAAAGTGTTCAAATTTGCACATAAATAATAACTTCAAGTAATTTGCACTGCTGTGTAAAATTAAATATTAATATAATCATACAAATTTTGCTAATAGTTAAAAACCTATATATATTCCATCCCTCCATATAGTCCAATGCACTATACAATATTTTTTTACAGCATATTGAATAGACGAAGCGATAAATGTAATGAAGAAAAACCAAAAAGCAAAAATGTGTGTTAGTGCATTTGATTAGTTCTTTGAACAGTTTCAGATCGATAAAGTGTACAAACGACGGGGAAAAAACATTACAATGCAAAATGACTGCGATTCTCAAAATACAATAATACTTAGACAACAAAGGCAATTCTCATTATGGAAGAGATAACGCCACTGACGTGTCAAAAGGAATGGACATTATCTTCCATGACGTTATACACAATGAAGAGAAATATAAAATAGAACTTGTTGGATAATAATGATGTCAGCTCTCATAATCATGGGGTTCCAGAAGACTACGCCTAATCTTTGCTCTTCGTACACATCATAAAAGCGAAATACCCTCTTAGAACTCAATCTCGAAATACATTTTTAGTTTAGATTTTTTGATTGATATATTAGAAGAGTAAATGATATGGATAACACACTTTCATTATCATCGAACTGAAGGGGGGGAAGGATATTTATAAATTACTTCTGACCATTTCCCTATATTGAAAGTAACCGCAGAATTTTTTTCTCCAACAAACTGGAAAATGATACTACTTCAAAAAAGACCAGTTTAAAAATATTATGAAAAATATTTGTTCATTTAATGATTAAGTTCGCAATGAGTTTTGGATCTTAATATTGTTGATAAATGATACATCGAATCATAGCACTGTAATTCTTATTAAAATAAATCTATTTTCCTATGATCTGCAATAAATCTTTTTTGTCTAATAAAAGCTATTATATAATATTTCTTTTAGTATGATTCCTTTCGGTTTGCTAATCTATTATACAAAGGTGAATATCTGTAACTTAAGTCTATTGAGGGCAAATATCAAACAATTCAGTTCTTCAAGTAATTATTGTAATTAATTTAAAGAATCAATCCAGGTTATATTTGCAAAATATATAAAGTTTGGCTTAGCAGAAGAGTTTGTGAATGAATGTAAAAGTTTCACAAATAAAAAATATAATACCAAACAACAGTAAATGATAAATTATATATTTTTAAGCATTAATTTTGATGCGGGATTTTACTATAAAAATGTCACTCTGACACAATTAAATTTACAGAGAGAGAGAGAGAGTGAGAGAGAGAAAGAGAGGGAGAGAGAAATTCATTCTCATTAACCTAAAAAAATAATAATATAGTATCACTTACTTAGAAAGTGAATCATACAAACTTAGTGATATATACGTTACTTAAAATTTATAAATACTTTTGCTGCTTGTATATTTTTCATATAATGTGATTAATTCTCAGAATTTTTTTTATAAATAAAGCGTATACCTAAATTTGTTTTTGTTCACGATAGATTCATTCCCGAGGAATACGTGCAAAAAAATATATATGTTGAAGTTTCAAAAAAAAAAAAGAAGTTTGTTCCAGTCGTAAGAAATCAACAAAAATAAGGCAATAAGCCATGAGTTTTCTTAAAGAATCCTAAGCCTTTTACTTCATAAATGTATCATACAAAGTAAATCGTCATTTGAAAAGGGGGAAAACAGGCCACTTATTTATGATCACAAAAATTAGGTAAAATAATATGAGTTTAATATCAGAACCAGTTTAACATCTTCTCATCGCATATCGTTCTTAGTTTTTTATTCTTCCAGATATCTTTATCTTCGTGTTTGGTATCGTGAGCACGATATCTTGATATTCGCGTTTTTCAAGATTTGGCGATTTGGCTTTTTCTTATCTATTTGAATTCGAATTATCTCACTACTCCCCTTAGATATACGAACAAAATTTAGATGCAGCATATAAATAAAGATTTAATCTTTGGATCGCTCCTTCTCATAGGTCTTCGTGTTGAGGAGAAACCGTTTGTTCAAACAGCTTTTCCTGAAACTTGCTTTGATATGTCTGAAACGTTTCAGTTCCATCGCAACACAAGTATCAAAGAATGCCTCTTGTAACAATGTTTTAAGCACGAATTTTATTTTAATTTTTATTAAATTATTAAACATCTCAAACAGGTACTTTTCACGTTCAACACCAACTCAAAAGGCTGACAAAGTTCCATATTAAAGTTGTGAAGGTCTCCTTGGACCTCACTTTGAGAGAACGAGAATAAATAGGATTCAGATAAGAACCAGTAGCCATTTTTATAAACAACTTTCTTTATTTGGTTATCTTATCCAAATAGAATCAAAGACTTATTAACAAATATATCTAACTAAAATTATGAGGTTTTAAAGGTAATATCCTTTAAATTAACTTAATTAATGATCCAATTAATTAACAATTAAATAACGATCACGCAGAGATTACCACGATAAGAGATCCCAGAATTATATTCTATGTTCTTATTGAACATTTAATTTTAATTTCATTCGCAATAATAAGACTAATATTTACCACACTGCAATTCAGCTCAGCTCAGCTCAGCTTTTATCTGAGAATAAATCATCCAACAAGAAATCTTCAATTTAACTTCACTATAACTTTCTGCTTCAATCTCTATCTCCTACTGCTCTAACTTTACTATTCCATTTGACTTAAATACTTTATCTAATCTGCATAACAAGGAATCCCGTCCGCTTTTTGAAGTTTATTGGAAATAGGTAGGGAATTAAATTTCCCTAAAAAGGACGACTCAGAAGGTTAGTGATAAAGTTCCGTATAGATTTTTCACAAAGTTATAAAAGTCGGGGAATTTTCACGAATGGATTTCTCATTACATACCTCGTATTCAGTGTTACAGCTATGAAAACACAAGTAGAGTAAAATTTTCCTCTTGGAATTTGGGTCGGTCGTGTTAAATAAAAATATTTCTTGCAAAAAGAGAATTTATTTTTTCTCTCTCGTTTTTGTTTAATGATAATTGTATCAAAAATTCGTGTTAAAACGGAATTAGGTGTATTTTTATTCTAAAAATTTTTAAATTTCGTCCGAAAAATTATAACAATCTTCAAAACGTAATGTAGAATGAATCTAATTGAAGGGAGGTGGGGACGCACATATATTTAATAAACTATATTTAGATGTTTCAGAAATTTAAAATGTGTTATATCAAACAATAAATGATGAATATTTGCTTAAGGCGCTAATTTTATTGTTTGATTATGCTTATAAACAAATGTCATTCTGATATATAGACTTGGTGGAATTAATTTCTGGTGCACTAAAAATAAATATGTTTTATTGATTCATGAAATGTATAAAACGAACTTAGAGCTTTTGACACAAGTTACTCGAAGAGAGAGAGAAGAGAGTCTGCAATTTTTTTCAATACTATGGAGCATACCAGGACATAGATAAAATGATGGGTAAATTACGGTGTGCTTATACTTCCTAGAGATTCGATTTGGACGACGAAAATTTTGAAATAGTTTCATAAAAAATTATTTTTTTTAATGTTGAAAAAACTTAATTTAAAGACGTGTTTCCTTTATGCATATGTGAAAATCTCTATAGAAATTTGAATATTTAATGCAAAGGCAAAAATTATTTGTGAGAACAAATATATTCATTCAGGAACATTTGAACATTCAAAAAATAAAAATCACCTTGATAAATATGCATACAACTGTTAAAATATTAATCTATGCAAAAAAATTCAAAAAAAAAGAAAAAAAATATTTCTATCATTTTATTTTATTTTACCTTTTTGCGTTTTGTAATAATTTATATTGGTTTCGCCAGTCATCTTTCATTTCTTTGACTCATTCCTAAAAAGCTTGTCCATCATTGATACAAATAGTTGATATCATGAACATGATATGTATATATATTGCTAATTTCATTCAAATACAAACGGCATATAAATGTATAAGCAAAAATTGTAAAAAGAAAATGCTTCTGAAGAACTCTTTAATATTTATAAGAAAGCACTTCCTTCGTGTAATGCATGCAAATTGCTAATTATATACAATATTCAAAATAAAAAAAAAGTAAACTATACCGAACTAGATCTATAAATCAAAAATAGTCAAATGGTATTGCGGAGAATCCTTTTATTTAGACCGACAATTCTCTAAGTTAGTGCATTATCATAATTGTTTTGCTTTTACCAAAATTACTTTAGTATTGCAAGAAGGAGAAAAATAAAATATAGAGTACACAGTATGCAAATAAACCAAAAATTCAGATCAAAATGATCAGTTACATAGTAATAGCTCTTGTACCTTTTTCTGCAAGCACTCATATTTACTTTCATTGTTTATCTAATCACTACTTTTATAAGACTTTAAAGGGGACAGTAACAACGTCAACAATGATCTGCTTATTGTTTAATTCCCTGTAGTGCAAGGATCTTTCACCCGATCTCCATTTTAAAAAGCAAACTACCGACTTATAATGAAGCACGCGAAGCCTGCCGAACAATATCGTTTATCGATTTCGCCAGCAAAATTAAAATAAGAGTCTCGTAGGCTGTAGCTCTAAGATTCGGAGAATCTGTTTTTTAAAGCCAGCGAAATAGGTTTTTAATCTTCGGCATGGAAGGGGTAGAGAGACGGGGCTAATCAATTTCAACTTATTCTAGCCGCTTGCTTTCTCTTGACAAGATTCAAGGGTTTCTGGAGGTTTTTCTTTATATATATATATATATATAGATATATACAATATATGAAAGGGAGAATTTCTTCTTTCTGTTATTGTGTGTATTGGAGGATCTAAAAACAGTGACAGCTGCTGAGTCTTAAGATTTTTCTGTCGATATGGCAACACGTGGATATTGTGACGTCGCCGTCGCGCCAAACAAAAGGTTTTGGCGTCGTAGCCAATCACCGGCCAGTTTGTGGTCGCCATAACGACTAGGCCAGCTGCACGGACGAAAGTTATGAGATACCCGGATGTATACACCGAGCCAAAGGGGTTTTCCCAATAGTACTGTGCCACGTTGAGGTTCATTTGTCGCACAGTTTATAAGGGTAGGGGGATTAGAAAAGTGTTCGGGAATGGATCCCTTAGGATGCATACTAATGCATAAACTACTGGGTTCACTTTTTGGAAGTTGTACTGTATGTTTTTGTACTTGGTAATCGAACGTTCAATTTCTTTTGCAAATAATGAACCATTCCATCGCGTTTTCATTTATTCTTTTCTTTTTATGTTTGTAATTTAAAAACCAGTGAAATCAAAATATGATATAATTTGCGGTAAAATTACAGTTTTATACTACCCCCTTGTTTATGCCTGTTTAATGAATGGGGAAATAAAGGAGGAGGCATTCATGAAATTTAGATACATTTTATTAATTGGCTGCTAAATTGTTATGATCATTAAATTGATATGAGTCACAAATTACTTAATTGGCTTAATGAATTGAAACTTTTTCATTTTAATGTTTACATAATGGAAATGGGGAAAAAAGAATATATGTATTTAATTAACCAAATAAATATGATATTTTCAATCACTGATAAATTAAAGCTTTAAATAGAAGTGAATTAATGCAACTTGTGTGATTTTAAAAAGGTTTTTTTGTAATGATCTTATTAGAATCGCATTCTTTATACTCGTAGGAAAAACCCATTGATAATTAATGTAAAAGTTCATCATTTCAAGCATTCAATTTTATGAAGTATTTAATTTACCTTGTAAAAGCAAAAAATATATGCGTTCATATTGCTTTATAGTACTCCCAAGTGAGACTTTTAAATATCTATAAAGTACTGTTAATTATTTCTTTGTAATGGTTAGAATTATAGAAGTAAAATCTAATGTGTGTGTGTTTGATATTTCCTAACCCAAAGGATAGTTACTTTAAATCATCAAGAGTTGCATGAATAGCACAATGATATTCAAATATTTATAAATATTAGGCAAAAGTTCGATTATTTTAACTTCTGATAATTTATTTTAGTAAAATTGTCTTCTATTTTTATTAATAAGCATACATACGTATTATGTTGTAAGTACAAAAATATGGTCCTATGTTACTCTTTCAAAATATACGACTGATATTTCTAAAATGCTCTTAAGATTTTTTTCCGAATCCTTTTGGCGATTCAAATGAACATTAAAATAAAGTGAGCTATGAAGTGATTAATGAAGTACAAGCAGTGACACACTTGAAGTACAATGGGGGGGGGATTACGGGTCCGAACCCCTCCCCCATAGCCTTTGATTTTTTTTTGGATTGATTGTAATCCTATGTATATAGTACTTAAAATTTAATAAAGCATTTGTTTTTATAATTTATTTTACTAATGAATGCTAATTATTTATTCATAACTTATTTTTTCTGTTTTTTGTTCTCGACAATCGATAAAATAAAAAAAAAATATGTTCGGCAGTGTATTGGGGTATGAGATACGAGAATGGTGGAGTTTTGACCCTAGATCCCTTTTCCTCCTTGAAAAATTCTTGTGTGAGCAAAAGTTGTATAGCAAAAGAAATAAAATACTTAAAATGGCGTATACATTAGATTAATCTGGAATATTACTTATAATATGAGAAATTGAACAGAAGTTTCGGATAGAAACGGAATGTTTACGATGTTATCAACTATTTTTGTATGTGATATGCTTATATAAATAATAAATTACATATTTTACTTTTAAAAGTAAACGATATTTATTTATTTATTTATTTGCTTACAGTTTGTTTGTATGATATATATTAATTATCATATTCCAAGAAAAATTCCACAATTAAAAATTTTTTTAAGAGAACTTAAATAAATGGAGATCCAACTTTTATGATTGCCTCAGCCACTTTAGTCCGAGACCTTGGTCGTGATTTCTCAACCAGCTTTGCTTCAATTGAGTCGTTGGTTCGAGTCCTGATGTCACTTAAGACCTTAAGAACCTGTTGAGGATCAAAACCCTCACGTTGGCATGTTGTGAAAGTCTGGAAAGTGGGATGTATGCCAGATCAAATGTCGTCATGGTCACTTGATAATAGTTCAGAATTACGAGATTTTTTTTATCAATAGTGCAAAGCAAACAAGAAGTTTTCTAAATAGATTTTTTTTCAATTTTAATTGTTGTTTTCATGTGATAAACAAAGGAATTTAGGAATATAATTGAGATACTTTTCATTTATTCGATTTCTAATGCAGACGAGTAAAACTCAATCATTCAATTACTTGAATTCTAAATTTGTAATTTTCTAATTTTCAAGACCACCCGGGGAAGCTCCATTAATTTTCAACCTTCGTTGTTACATATCCCATAAAACTAATAAAACTTAAGTCCTTGAATTTTCACTGTTGATTGATGTGTATTAAATCAACGGAGATGTAAAAACCAACGATACTAATTTTAACTAAATTTAACTAAATTAAGATAAGAAGATAACATATAATAGCTTAATTGTTTAAATTACACAGTACTCAAAGGATATTCCTATGCATTTGATCATCGATTTATGACTTGAATAACTAAACACTTAATTAATATGGTGAAAGACATAAATTATAGAAACTAAGTACCTAATAATTAACCAGTAATTATTTATAGTATAAACGATTTCGCTGTTAGTAGACCATTACCATAAGACTACATAAATCAAGTCAAACCAAATTAAGATTTATTTGATTAAATTATACTATTAGTCAAAGTTTTTGAATAATTTTTCAGACAGTAAGTAGATAAACTTTGACAGATTTGTTCCTGGGCAAATATTTGCGCATATTCGTAATTATAATTTCTCAGCTTAAGGTATCCGACTAAGTTCGGAACCGTGATTTTAAAAAAGCGCATAAATGGATAATTTTCATGATATTTAGTGTCACTTACATTAGAAAACATGTATAAAATTGTTTTTATTACATTATGACAAAAAAATTATTTAAATGCAATATTTTGGCAAAAAATTAACTTAGAATAATTTTTTTTCAAAAGGTTCCCCTTTTATAAAAAATGCTTCTGTAATAATATTTTGATTATATAAAGTAAAGACTTCTCTCTCCAGAGAGTCTGAACTAGGAGTTTTGAAAAATAGAAAAAATTTTTAGGGTTACTACCAATTGAAATAATTATCGGCGTTTTTTATCTTCTCTTTTCCTCTGTTGTAGTTAAATATGAATAAATCCACTTCTAAGTTGTATATTTCGAAAATTCTAGTTCAGCCTCAGTACACAGGTCCGAGCTATTAACAGGCTAAATATTATTATAATTGAAGCATTTTTTATAAAAGGAGAACCTTTAAAAAAAATTATTCTAAGTTAATTTTTTGCCGAAATATTGAATTTAAGTAATTTTTTTTTGTCATAATCTCCTTAAAAAAATTTATACATGTGTTCTAATCTAAGTGACACTAAATATCGTAAATATTATCCATTTATACGCTTTTGCAAAATCACGGTTTCGAACGTAGGAAGAGTAAATGAATGTGAAGACTGAAAGAGTTGTGTAAGGAATTTTCAAATCCGTGTAACCAAAAGATCTTATGATGAATAAAAATTTATATGCAATAATCAATAAAAGCAACAAAAAAATGTAAATATTTTCCGAGAATGAGACTTATGACTAATGTTATAATGTTTTTAGAATGACTTGAAAGAATGGTTACAACATAAATTCCAGTGATTTACGAATTCTTAATACTTTCACCAAAGTATTTTTTAGTTAAATTTTATAAACAAACTGTCATAAATCTCAAAATTTCATTGTGAAAAAAAAAAGAGTTCAACTGATTGCAGAAGACTGTAAACAATTGAAATTATTATATATGCTGAATTACTGACTATACAGCAACGGATTAACAGGGAAACAGATGATCTGGAAAATCATAATCAAAAACATAAAAATTTGAAAAATGTTTCAACTTTAAGCAAATTTATCAAATTGAAACAAATCTATGAGCTCTAAAAAGTCTTGATTACGTAAAACAGTGGTTATCAACGCTTAGAATTTTATGGACCACTATAATTTTATACTTGGAGGAGCATCATAGCTATATTTTCTTTTATTTATGTCTCTATTAACATTTCCACATCCCTGAAAAGGAACTTAACGAAAAGCAAGTACAAACCGGCAACGCAAAGCAATACCAACAAACTGAAGTGTTATGCTGCCAATATACTATGGTTCCTAACTCTTAATTTCAAATGTTGCTAGATACACTCACAAAAGTAGCGAATACACGTCACTAGACTCTGAAGAAATTTCACTAAAAGTAGTAGCTAAAATTTAGAAAAAATATTTTTATGCGTTTTGTTATTCTTCATTTTTGAAACTGAATTTTCATTAAAAATATAAATTATGTCCCAATTATTCAGCAGACCAACAAATTCAGAACCACTAACTGCTCAGAAAAATTAAGTCTTAGATATTTATGCAACACCATGTAATGAAAAGCTATAAAAAAACAAAAAGATGGCTATTGAGTCTTATTTAAACAATAATAAGTAAATACTAACTTTTTGATTATTGTACTTACTTCTTCAATTAGGTATGTATAATGATT
Source organism: Trichonephila clavipes (assembly GCA_019973935.1). NCBI lineage: Eukaryota > Metazoa > Arthropoda > Arachnida > Araneae > Nephilidae > Trichonephila > Trichonephila clavipes. Next base: position 415,253 of record BMAU01012716.1, read on the forward strand.
TAAACAGGACTTTTATTACCTAGGATTTTTTTTTATTTATTCTGGTTATTATAAATTTTATGGTATTAATGTGTCAACACTCTACCTTTTTCACTTATTATATTTTACTAAATAGATTTTTCTGGAGAAGATGGGAGGACTTCATTCATTCAATAGGCTAAATTTATGTGACGTCATAGTCCCGCGATAACTGTAATCCCGTGTTTCCATCCAATCATTGCAGGAATTTATGTAACGCCATAGTCACATGATAAATACAATCTTATGTTTTCAAGCCAGGTAGTACATGTGCTTGGTTGTTGCCAATTTTTACTTACAGAAACTTTCTTTTTAAAAAGTAAATATTTAAGAATAAAAACTGACATAGGTCTGTAAAATGACTTTGATTTAAAAATACATGATTTTTTAAAAAAAATTTTGAGAGAGAAAGAGAAGCATTCTTTTATAAAAATAATCTTAATACTTGAACATTTTTAACCAATTATCCAATCTGATATTTCTTTTAAATTTTACTACTAGAACAATAAGAACAAGAATAATGGCAGTTTTGAATTCAAGGGAGAACATATGTGATTGCATTTATTATGTAACACTCAAGAATTGAGTTCCTTATCAATGGAGATTAATTATTTTATTTTTGTTTTTAGCTTTCCCCTATTGAATCATGTATGTAAAATAAAATTTAAGGGGGGAAAAAAGAGTGGTACTCTTTGAATTGTTTAAATATTCCATTTATTACAAAATGAAAATGAATAAAACTTTTGGACCTTCTCATAAAGTTATGTTTTGCTTTATCAATGGAAAATTTCATTTGGTAATTACAATAAAAATAAATTTTAATGTAATTATTATTATTATTTTATCTCGCATTGAATGCTACGAGGTAATTTATTTTTCTGTATATAATCATAATTTATTATTAATAGTGAGATTCGCAAGACGAATAAGAACCTAAAAAATAACTCATTAATCACACAAAAGCTAGAAGCACTTCTCAACTCCCAGAATATCGTTTTGAATATTCATCTTCCAGTGAACATAACGACAGGAACAAACATTAATTTACAAACCGCTTCGATGATATTTTAATGACCTATAATACTTTACAATAATGACCTATCGAGATATTACAAAGAAAACTATTTAACGGTTTTGAAGCAACCACTCATAAGTTGAAAGTTTTGTTTTATTCACACCTCCGAAAGAACAAATTTATTTTGCCTCAAACCCCCTTTTCACTATGCAACCCCCTTTCTATTTTTTTCCCTCATCCCCCTTTCATTGAAGAATGTGTGAGTGTACGTCGCGGCTGGGTGGAAGAATAATTAAATTTCCATTTGCATGCCTACACCTTTTTGGCTTCGATTATTTTTGTAGATCGTCATGCGTTCTCTTTTCCCTATGTAGAAAGGATGGGGAGAAAAGGGGAAAAAATAATATGCAACCACAAGGAAGATCTTCCGCTAGGAAGGAAATACACACGATTGCTAGCAGCTGGTAGAAGCGAAGGACTGCTTCATACGACTTAAAGCAAATTGAAATTAATATTGAGCCCATTTCTGCGGAAAACGAAATTTCGTCCTTTTCGCGGGATAGAGCGGGTTGATTAAATTAACGGTTCCCAGTCAAAACATGTCGGGAGGGTAATAAATTCTCTTTAAATAGCGTTCACTGTTAGCCGAAGAAGACAAGTACAACGGCAATGGTGAATTTTCATTACTTCATGGCCAATACTGGAAATGAACCAAAATGTTAAACTCTTTCGTAAGTTATTTAAAAAGATCGGCTTGGAATAAAATGCGTTATTAATTTGGATTGTTTCTTTGTTTGCAGTTGATGTGGGTTCGGTTATGATTTAAATTGGTGGTTGAATATAATTTTTCTTTTTAGACTTGAATAGTGTGAATATTGTGCGATGTGTTTTAAATGATTTAATTTTCTTACTCGTTCATTTATTAAAGAAATATGCGTGATTTCTTTTTAGTTATAATGGGAAAAAGGAATTATAAGGTTTTTATGTGTGAGAGAAGTTGTTAACTAAAAGTGTTGATATTCAATGTATTTTTTATGTTTTCAATATTTCTGTTGTGAAGTAATTTTTTTTTCATAAGTTGCTGAAGTTTTGTTACTTTTTTAAAAATAGATTTTATTTCAATAAAAAAAATGTAATAATACCTATATCTTTTTTTAAAATAAAGATTAAGTTTTATACACATTTTTCTTAGAAATTCAATGAATGTAATGTATTTCAAGACATTTTTCCAAATACTTCACTGGTTATGTAGCCTTGGAATTTTTTTCAATGATATGCACGTACTTTTCTTCATAAATTATTGTTTTAATACTGTCAGAGTTCGTGAATGTAAGTGTTCTCTATAGAAATTCAATATGACGACATGAAAGATTTGCAGTTATTTAATCTAATTTTTTACTAAAATGTAGTAAAATATAATAATAATAATGCGTCTGCAATATGTGATTTCTAACCTTCCTCCACTTTGTGTATGTTGCTGTCATAGGCATGTATTTTAAATCAAAATAAGTTTATATCCATGAATATTTCTGAAAGATAATCCATATTTATGAATTTCTTTTTATTATTTATTTTTTATGCTATGACCAGTGGTGTACACGGACTACTTTTTGGGAAGGGTTGTATTTTTAAAAAGCGTGGACGCTAAAGCACAAACACATTATCTGCTAAAAATTAAAAGTCTATTGATGAATGAAAGGAATATGAAACCCCAAACCTCACCCTTGTTTAAGGCACTGGGTATGACTATTTTTTAACTATATGAGAATCTGCTGAAATACATATCCTCTAAAAATAGTGTTTCTCAAGTTATGGGACACGCCCCCACAAAAATAAAAGATTACTTAAAAAATTATTAATATACTGAAAGGAAGCAAACGAAATACAAATAGAAAACACACATTCTAATAATAAAAATATAAAATACGCATATACTCTAATATAATATAAATATATGAGTACTGAGCATTATATTTGATAATTAATTTATCAATATTAAGATAAGAATAAATTTAATAAATACTAGTGACTCCCTCGGACTTGTCATATTTAAAATTATATACAATATTTAATACTTGTTTTGCTAATTTGTGCGGTTTATAATTAAATTCGTGTTGTAGCTGTAGCTTCGAAGTGCATTATTATTATTGCGTTCAGTACATTATTACTGTATGGAGGGGAGGAGGGGGGTTATGAAAATTCTGATAGAAAATTGGGCCGCAAATATTGAAAGTTTGATAAGTACTACACTAAAAGCATTTTGAATATTTGAGAAACTTAACCAGAGAGAGTGGCACTGAAATGAACGAATCTAAGTTGTGAATTTGGTTAATTTTAAATGCATAATATAGTTATTATTGGAAAACACTAGCAGGATGAAGGCTGGCCTGGAAAATGCTTCTTGAGAAGGCCAAGGCCCACCCAGGGCTGTAGAGCCACTGGGGAAGAAAGATAGTTATTGGGGGGAAACCTATATTATGAATTTAAAAAGACCTTCTCTCCCAAATGGTTGAGTAAAAACATCCTATCAATTTTATTTCAAATAAGGCATATTTAATTTCTTATTAGATTAAATATAGTTGATGCAACGATAAATTAAGAAAAATACTTAAAATTTCTGATAATTTATTATATTTTGAGTACAAATCACACACACAATAAAACAAACACTTCTATCGAAAGAAGCACTTCTTTTTTTAAAAAAAAATGTTTTTCAAATGATTTAAAACGTGACAACACACTTAAAACATAACATCAACAAATTGTACTCTTCCGCGAGGAGCAATATTTATACAAAGTAAAACACAGCAAACTGTATCACTCAAGCAATGGCAACTTTTTCCAGAGCAAAATGAATGTGTATCGTAACACAAACACGAGATTTTTCCAAGACACAGCCATCTTTAAATCCAACAAGACAGCGTACTCGCTTAATTAATGTTATTTTCAACACCCATAGATACATGATCGGATAAGGTATTTTGAGAAGATGCTTCTTCTTCGCATTCGGCAGAAAAATGCCGCTGCTGCAAGTGAAAAGAGAAGAAGCAATCATTCATTGCTGCTTAGGTCGTCTGTTCGGAGCTGATTTACGTCAGGAGTTATTTTAAGTCTTTCAAGAGCTTCAAAGTTAGCTTTTGTGCTCCACGGTTTGAACTGCATATTTGCACTTCCTAATCCTGGCATTTGATCCGAGAGCATCACTTAAGAGGCATTAAAAAGATATAAATATTTTTTGTAGGTTGGTAGACGCATGCGAGATGTCGGTGGGATGATTTAAAATCTTCTAAATAGAGAAATGAGTCAGATAAAGAGAATGATTGCCGTAGAAATTTGATGATGTGAAGTTGATGAATGTGGTAAATTTGTAAATTATTTTTCATTCTTGCCGAGTCTGATGGATGAACCCAACAGAAAAATTTATTTGGAATTAGAGCTTGGGTGTTTTTACTGAATTTGCCGACAGAAAGATGTTGGTAAAGAGTTAGTAGTTTAAAACTTCAATGTCTTAGACGTAATTAATACATAGATACTCACTCGATTCTTAGAAAGCGTTTGCATAATACCTAATTTTAAAGGTTTAAATTTTCTTGCCTTTGCAACTGAAATATTTTTGATAGTATTAATCGAATGAAAAAAAAATCCCACTTTCTGTTTGTGTACATTTTAATAAATTATACAAATAACTCCATCAGATAATTTTTCATTCAATAGCTGGAATCACTATTTAATTTTTTTTCACTAAGTTATACCATTGGAAGGAAATATTTTTAAAAAATAGGTATATATATGAATCGGGTCGTAGCTTATAGTTGAAAGAAAACGAATTCTTTATTCAGATAATAATGAATAAGATAGTATTTGAAATAAAAACGTAGAAGACGCTTTTAAACAGGAGAATTGTAATATTGCCATGTAACATTAAATAATATATAATTTAATAATTAAGTAACATAAGAAAAGAATGATTTGAGTTATGTTTTTTCGTAGATATGCTTAATATAAAATATTTTAAGAAGAAAGCAGAGTGATGATTATTTCAAAGGTACAGTATAAAAAGTGATTATTCTCTTTGATGGTCTTTCCCTCTAATTTATCATAATATATTTAAGTAAAAAAATTTTTAATGATTACACTTTAACATTTCTCGAAATCTTCGCCAGAAGTATAAATTAAAAGATTAGATTACAACTTAACGTCATTTATTCGAAATATTTACACTTTTTAGAAAATTACTAGTAATGACTAGTAATCAATCGACTTGAACATTATTCTTCATCAAACTTGCTTTAACGACTTTAATTAGTTTCTTTTTCGCTCAAAATAACGTTAATGGGTCAAAGAAAACATGTATAAACTATCATACTCGGAAACAATATTCCATACTTACACTTAAATTTAAATATTTGAATCAGTTAAACTTTTAATATAGAATTATACACATTTTTATAAGATGTTCCGCAATATTTTCTACACATTTATAGTAACCTATTTTTAAATTTCTTCAATATTTTATATAATTTAAAATTTATATTTATGCAAGAAATAATTTATTAAATTTTTTTTTTCTAGAATTCCCCCATTCATTAATAATTTCACCTCTATAACTAGAATTACAAACTAAAATTCAGTAACTCTTAGTCCCCTAAATATGAATAATAGATGACAAAATGCTCCTCTCCAGTGCTATGGAGAATGATTGCTCTTCCTATAGCACTAAAGACTTCTCTCTAAATAAGTAGCATTGACGAATCATATCCTGGCACCACCTGAGAAATGCACTTAGCTCTTGTCTATGCCACTGAGAAATAAGATCTCAACTGAAAAGCCACTGAACCTCCTAGTCCACTTGAGACTAAACCCAAGAGAGCCTTCTGTGGTAGAGAGCCTAGCTCATTCGAGAAAATACTGAGTTCTTTAGATCTTTACAAGGAGCCATCTTGAGTCTATCTTTGTTCGTATCGCAAAAAGAGGCAAGATAACTTAATCTACGGAAACGTCTTGAGACTTGGTTTTTTAGGGTTGCTGCAAGGAGATTTGTTCGCCAAACTTAAATGCTCTTAATTTTCTTTATCTTGGGATGGAGGAGTGGTAAAAAATAACTGAGACGCCCACACACTTGTATTTTGTATTAAGCAGATAGTAATTTTTTTTATAGAAGGCAGAAACATATGCGCAGTATATGGAGATTTTGTAGCACATATTTTGAGTGATTATTACTATACTTTTTTTTAAATCATATTTATTATTCAGTCCGTTGCTTTCGCCCCCCCCCAAGAATCAGCTTTTCAAAATTATTATTGTGTAGGTTATTTATTTTATTATTCACTTATATCAGCGTTCACTTATATCGGGGGGGGGCGAGCATATCGAAAAAAAAAGATTATATAAAAAAATATTAATTTTACTGAAAGGAAGCAAAACAAAATACATTCTGACATAATAAAAATAAAACACACATTTACAATGATGTAATATACTCATAAATGTATCAGTACTGTTCAATGTATTTGATAATTAATTTATCAATACTAAGTCAAGAACAAGTTTAATAATTACTAGTGACTCCCATGGGCTTGTCATATACAAAATTTTATACTTGTCTTCATAATTTATACAGATTATAATTAAAAACATATATTGTAGCTTTAACATCAAAGTACATTATTGAATTCAATACATTGTTACTGTATGGAGGGGTGCAAGGAAAATTATGATTGAAAACTGGGTCGAAAATGTTGAAAGTTTGAGAAGCACTGACTTATATGTAGCACCAGTAAGTATTACAAAAAGTAAACTAGACAAATAAATCATTGCTGATTTTCAAAATGACTTTATATATATGCCTTTTTTAAATAAATTGAAAATGAGATTTCAGCAAGAAGTGTGAGAAACTATTCCTTATTTGAGGGTAGGTTATTCAGAAAGGTACAATAAAATAGATTTCTCATTGTATAAGTTTTATAAAATTTTTAACAGGTTTCCCCTGATGAACTTAATATTTTTAATGCCTTTTAAGGGGACTTATCACCCTTTGAGCAAACTTCTTTATTTAAGTATTTAAAAATTATATTTTAACATTATATACAATGTTTCTATTCAAGAAAATGTTACCAGATGAAAATTTTCATGTATTATTCACATAATTTTAAAAATTTAAATTTTTTGAAGAAAATTGGGAAAATTTTAAAATCCTACTCCTTTTGTAAAAATTAATTTTTTGACCTGAAATTTTTTTATAATATTCTTATGGATGTTCTTAACAACTTTAGGGATCTATTTTAGAATAACTTCATTCGTTTTCGAGAAAAAAAAATAAAATGTTGATATACAGGTTAAAAATCAACGAAAAAGCCAACATGTCTTACATTTTATTTTTTTTAAAAAAAAGTATTCAGTGTATAGCAAAACGGATCCCTAATTTTATTACATGCTTTATTGTTAACACGCAGGAAAAAAATTGAAGTGATTGGTAAATAATTGTCGAAGCAGTAGCATTTAGAATGCACTAAGGTTTCGAAAAACACAAACTGAGAAAAACCACTTTAAAGTTTATAATTCTGAAAAAATAATTATTATAAGCTTACTTAAACTTAAAATACCACTTTAAGATATTACTTATACGTTTTTCTTTAAAATAATTGCATTTTCATATGTTTTCAACCCACACATTTTTATAAATGATTAACTTTTAGAGAGTACTAATTGCACAAGAAAACTCAAGAAAAGCTTTAAAAAAAATTTTTTTCTGTCACGACTGAAATTTTAGCTTTTTTTCTTCTTATAATATTAAAGTATTACATTTGTATGAAAAATATATCAGGAATAAGAACTGAAATTATAAAATTATTAATATAAAATGCCTTAATTTAAAAATTTTACATGCACACATTTCACAAGGAAGAAAAATTACATTATTGTATTGCCTCGGAAATATTCTGCTTTTAATACTACACATTCATTTTTATAGTTATTATTTCTATTTATAAAATAGATTTTTTTTATCATAACGCATTTTTTAGTTTTTTTTTCTAAAAAGGGGGTGTGGCTGAATTGCCTAATTTGTTTTCAAATGAAGTTTTATTCAACTTCTAACTTTCCGACATGCACAAGTGGTATATCAATCGAAAGATAATAATGCAAAGAATAAGATTAAATGAAAATAAAAAAAAACGATAGGTTTGTGATTTTTAGGGTACCAAGTCTTCTTAATGTTTTTAAATGTAAAGTTTTATGGCTTTTGTAAACTCCTAATATACACATTAATTTTTATTCTCATTTTAAAAATATTTTTACTGTGTTGTGTTCAGTGGCGTAACGTAGACCCCTTCCGCATCGCAGAGGGGGAGGGTTCTAGAGAACCTAAAGCCTGATATAATGGTTTTGCAATGCCTTTAAGATCGAACTTGGGGAAAACTCTCCTCTACGCCACTGTGTGGTTGTGTTTATATTTTCCCTTTAATATATGTTTTTTTTTGTAACTGTTTATATCTCTTCAGCTGAATTTAGTGGAATTTAGCGGGTTTTCTTTCTGTTCATTTTTCTGTCATGCCCTCTGTAACTGAATTTTTTTATGGTGTATATTTCCGATAAAGGAATATATAAATATAAAAATTTTATATAATATTTTCATCAGTTTGAAATTAAAGTAAAAAATACGTAACATGTTTAAAAGTAACTTGTAAATATTTTCTAAGAATTATATCTATTTTTTTGAAAGCAAATACCAAGTTAAAAAATTTATTTATTCAACCTCAACGCTTGTTAGCAATTTTAAATGAATCACTTGAAATAATTCGGATCTGGCTTCTAAAATCAAAATATTTGTAATAGGTTTCATTTTCTACGGTTGCTTTATCATTGAAAATTTGAGTTCTCATAAATGTAAGTTCGAATATTAACAACTTATCGAACATATATATATATATATATATTTCAATAATATCTAATGCAAACTTCGGACATTACGACTTGATTCATGTTGTACTCTACTACTTTCTAGACCTGAAGCTTTTACCCGTATATCAATTATGCTGTTTTCATATCCATGCATCAATTATCATGATTCAGTTACATTAGCGGAATATGAACCTAAGGACCCTTCTGATCTGGCGCCGCTTTCATAACGATTAATTAAATCGTTTAGCCGGGGATAGATACAAGATATAAACTTATGCAAATAACGCATAGGATGATGATATCGTTGGCATTCTCAGAATGTGAACTTTAGACACTTCTGTTGATTCCGCTTTAATTAAAATTAATTAAACCGTTCATGGAAGTGAGGGAAATGAAGGTGTGATCCTACACAAATAAGGCATTTTGATTAATGAATTGCAACGTAAATTAATTGCAAATTAATTGTTTTTATGTATAAGGTAACAAATGCAACTTTTTGAGAGATCAAAGTATCAAACGTTACATAATTTACTAAAAATCCAAGAAATGTTTAAATTTTAATGGGACAATTTTTATGAAGCATTAAACTTTAAGATTGATTGATGATTTATTATCATCGTATTTCAATGCAATCAAAATTTTAGCTCCCATGGGCCGTATTGGAAGATGACAAGTTGCTTTGGGTTATACCATAAGGCACCAAGACCGAGCCCATGTCTGGGCAGAAATAACGCTGGCCATAAGTTCGCCGTTATGGCCCCATAGCTATTTCAACTATATATATATATATATATATATATATATATATATATATATATATATATATATTAAAAAATAATTGTTTAACGAGCATTTAATTGTTTTACATGAATATTAATTATTTTACGCACTATAAAGGAACACGAGTGCCAGTGGCGTAGCGAAGAATACTAGGGCCTCCCTGCACACAGTCTGGTTTTGCCTTTAAAATTTTATTAAGCGGTTAAATACATACTTGGTATCGGTCAGGCCAGTTCATGGGTTCCGTAGAATCCTAGGCACCCATGAAGCGGGGGTGTACGCTACGCCACTGACGAGGGGTATTAGTGACGGATCTTGTTTTGCAAGAGAGAGATGCAAAATCAGTGGCGTACACATAGAAGAATGGGGGTTTAACTCCCACCCATAGATCAACAAATTTTTAGTTTTCATCACATAGTTTAATTACCCTTGGCACTCTCCTCTACTTGCTTTTTAGATAGTACCTCCATAAGAGAGGTCTGTGTACGCCACTGCGTAAAATTAAGTATATTTGCTACATAATGTATTGCATCTTACTATCTACCAGTTACTTAGCACATACTACTTTAATACCCATCTAGTTTTATAATTTTTTTAAAAAATTTTAATATCGGCAATTAATGTACTGAATAATTTCTTCAATTGTTTAATAACTTTTTTTTTCTGTCGAATTATTTGAGGTTTGGCGAGAATCGGGAACGGAATCTGTCCTTGGAAGCCTCCAGAAAGGGAGATAAATGCGAAGCTGGGGTATCTTGGAATCTGGAGAGAAGAGGTTTAACAAAAACAAAGAAGTCTGAGAAGCCTGCGAACCACAAGGGAATCGAGGGAATTGGTGTAAAAAATTCAGGCATTGAAGGAGAAAATAGAGAAGCTCACGTGAAGTCTGTTGGGACAGTTACTGGAATTTTCTGTCTTTTAGATTTAGCGAAAAGAGGAAAAAGGCTTCCAAAAATGTTCTGTTTTTAACTCAATGCTTTCAATGAAAGAAAGAAATCTGCTTTACTAGAAAGAAATATTTTTGTTCGATGAATTTTTTGGAACATACAATAAACATTGATCTTTCAAGGGAAAAAGGCATATGTTGCCTTTTTCTGAGAAAGAATTTATTTTATAAAGCATAAATTGTGGAATTTCTAAGTAGAATCTAGCTCTTTGTCGGCTCTTTTTCGTGTATTCTTTAAGAGATACATAAATTCAAGAATACAGTTTGGGAAGAAAATCTTATGTAATATTTATTTATGATTTCATTAAGGGTTTTTTGTGCAGTTACATTTGCATTTGTATGTTTAAAAAATTTGAGTATATAATCTTTTGTAAAAGGAACTTTTATGCCAAACTCGATTTTATTTTTGTATTACACAAAAAATAACCCTTAATTTTCTTAGTCTACTCGATGAACATATTATGTTTTTTTTTTATAATCAACTGATTTCGTCTTTGGTAATGTATGATAAAATAGAATTTAATAAGATGTATAAATTTTATAAAATCTTTTTACAACGTATATCAATTTTTTATAAATGGATAAATTTTAAAATACTGTCATATTTAAGAAGTTTTCCTTATCTATACTCATAATATTTATATAATTATTATTATTGTTCTGTGTTAAAATAAATTCCTTTTTTTCATTACTTGCTCTGATAATAACTTTTCTTTATATTATTGGATCTATATTTATAAAATATTATATATAAAAAATAATAATTTTGTTATTTTTAATTTTAAAAAAACTTATCAGTAAAAATATATAATATAAATTTAAGTTTTTTTTTTGAAATAATATAAATTTTATGTGCTTAGTTTCTATTTCTTGTTATATAAAAATCGTTTAAGCACATGCGAAATTTTCTTTTTTATAAACAGAAATTCAGTAATATCCGCAATAATAATAATATAAGAGAATGATGAAGCAAGAATGATGTAAAAGTCTTTAAATAATCGGTGACACATATTTGAAGCATTACAAATGTACATGAAACTAATATATAAATATTTGTGAAGCATTCTGCTATAAAATATTTATATTGCAAAGGAATTTATTGTAGCGTAATAATCTGAAAAATAGTTTACTATCAAAAATTCGAATACTCTGTCTCTTGTCAACCGTATATCTTTTTTTTTTTTAATTTTTTTTCCTCTGAAACCAGATTTGACTTAATTCTGAAGAAGGCCATTGGACCGACTGTTTATTTTTATAAACTATTTCCAGAACCATTTTGAATAGAGGAATTTCTGCATTCAAAAGCATTTACCCTCTTTCTTGTTCATTGTTAACTGTTAACGGAGCAGTCACATAGTCTTTGAAAACTGAAATGCTAGAAACTGGAGTCGAAATAGTAGCCATCGATTTTGCTTCCTTCATCTTCCTCGTCTTTCGCTTCTTCTCGTCTTTTTCCTTACTTATTTTCCTATTTTTCTTGCTTTTTCTTCCTCTAATCTCATCTTAGTCCCCCCTTCACCACTGCCTGCCCCCCGGAAGGCCCCAGTCTGCCAAAAACACGCAAACAAGAGACTGGGCAATCGATAACGAAAAGCTTTTCCATCGTTAAAGTATTGAAAACGGAGAGAATTATAGAGCGTCGACGTTTTTCCAACTCTAGGTCGAAATGAACTCGATCGATTAACAACACTTCTTAAAGCTTTGAACAATATATCTATATTTATATAGCAGAGAAGCGATAACAAAAGTAGATAAAATACCGATACATCATTCGTTTATTTGCACCCTCTGTGATGAATATTAAGGCTCTAATGTTAGCTTCTTGAATCGTAAAAGTATTTGCAATAATAAAAAAAGAATCTACCATCTTATACGAAGACGAGAAACTTGGGAATACTTAGAAAATAAATAAATAAAAAATTGTTAGTGAAAATACGAATGCTAAATAAAGAGAAAGAAAAAAAAATGATTTATAAGGAGTCAAATAGTTTTTTTTTTATTTTTGTAAGTTGAGCACTTCGAAATGAAATAAAATATTTTGATATGAATGTTCAGTGTGAAAATTCTGACGATGTTGTAGACTATGCTTTATTTCAGCGTCTCCTTTCAGAGTTTGTCACCATGAAGTTGATTTATATAGAGGATTTTGATATCATCGCACTTTTTCTTTCTGTATTTTTGGGTTTTTTATGCGAAATTGGGGACATTTTTCATGGACTTAACAATAAGTGAAGCAAATTTGTAGTCAAAAAGTAAGAAGTGCCGAATCGGCATTTTGCATTGACTTCTTTTCGTATCTTTTTATTCCTTAGGAGAAAAATTCTCTTATTCAGTTTATGGCGAATGAGGTCAAAAGAGTGTGCTGCTTCTTTTCTTCTTCTTTTTGTTTTTTGAGAAGACCTTGTTTGAAAGAGCCTGCCTATGAAATGAACTTGAAATTCTACAATTCATAGTAAACTATGAGTAATTTACTTCATGATGAAGAAATATATCACAGTAGTAATTATGTACAATATTTGAGTTACATAATATGTGTAAAAATTATTTCACTATGTTGAGTGAAAATCAAATATACAATAATTTGAAACACACTATTTTATTACTTTAAATTTGTAAGAAAATGTCTTAAAATTTAGCGTAGCAACTATAGAAACTTAAGAATAGTTTTTTGTGTTTGTTTTAATAATTAAAAATATCAGCTATTATAATATGTCAACTTATTTTATAAAGTCTAAAATATCTTACATAAAATAAATTAAATATCTTTCATTAGAGAGATTAACAAAATTAATAATCCCTATTATTTGTGATACAACTCCAGTTACTTTTCGATGATATATTTTTTTTTTCTACTTTTTAATACTTAATAGCTTATTAAGCTGTTATAATTTCCTTTCTTAGGAGAACTATATCTTACAGATTTTCTTATTGACAGAAAAATTAAGAATCACAGAAGTCACCAAACTGAAAAACCGCTTTTTTTGCACTATTTTTCATTTATTTCCTTCTAGAAAAGTCAGTATTTTTTTATAAAAAAATGGACCACTTACATTATTATGGATCACTATTAAGTTATATCCTCAAAATATTCGAATAATCATACCTTAAATTCAGATGGAGCTAAATATATTACATATATATGAGATAATTTTGGTTCATGATTTTTATTTGTATCTTTGTCAATGTGTACGACATTAAATAGATTTGAAATGATTGATCTTTTATAAATTATCCGCTACAACAGATATATAATATATATATATATATATATATATATATATATATATATATATATATATATATATATATATATATATATATATATATATCTTAATCATTCCTTACGTATAAGCTCTTCCTTTTCAAAACAGAATGTTATATATAATTACAAGATATATTAAAACATTAGATTTCTCTAAAATATATTTATTTGGCAGTTACACTAGTATAAAATTCTTGGATATTTTTTTTTACGTTAATCTGTTTCGATGTAAAAAATGTTGTGAGTTTTTTTCTTCCGACATAATTTTCCTATATATATATTTAAGCACGAGTATCATTACATCACGAAGCATAAAATTGAGTAACTATTAAATTAATTTATTTTTCTTTTTGTAAAATGAAGAGTTAACAGATGATAATTAGCGTATTATAACCATCTGTCACAGTCTGGATTTATTACAAACACGCACGCACACGTTTACAGCTGTACTAAATAATCTAAAACTAAAAAGGCACTTTTTTACTAATCTCTTAAATATTTATTACTAGACTAGTGATTCTCAACCACTGTGTCGTGGTGCTTTTGTGTGCCACTGAATTCTTGAAATGTGCCACCAAATGTTTTTAAAATTATTAATTATAATCTGAGAAAGAAATAAAATAAATTTGGAACCGAATAATTTGGCAAATTTATTGAAATAAACTATTCGTAAAATTGTTATTGGCCACTTGTCTACACTCGAGTAGAGAGTTATTCATTCAGTGGCGTAACGTACACCCCCGCATCGCGGGGGGCAGGGTTCTAAAGGGGCCCAAAGCCTAACTGACACAAGTGCCTACCCTTTGTAAAATTCAATGTGGGGGCCCAAAGCCTAACTTTGCTGGGGGGCCCAAATGTTCTCCGTTACGCCACTGTATTCATTGCTTACCAAATTTAGATATAAAAAAAATTCGAATGGTTGGCAATCTATATTTGTGTATGAATTAACTTTGAATGAAGAGGAAGAATACTTTCTCTCTGTAATAATGGAGATTTAATTTCAAAACATTTGGAAGAGTCAATTAATTGAATTTGGATTAAAGTTAAAGGCAATTATCCCATAATAGCAAAAAAAAAAAGCTGAAAAAATATTGTTGCAATTTTCTAGTGAATTCAGATTTTCAGCATTAAGAAATATAAATATGAAAAAAAGATAGACTTTTTTTTTTACCTGTGTATGACGAAATGAGTGTGAAATTATAATTTTTACGACCAAATATAAATGAGATTGATGATCAAAAATCATAAAGCTCAAATTAATAAGTAATAAATAATTTGTAATTAATTATTCAAAAAACACTTTATTGTCTTTGTCCTGTAACGCACACAAAATTTATTCAAGGGGAGGGTCCAGGGTTGAAAGTCCACCATTTTGGTATCATACTCCAACACGCCGCCCAACATATTCTTTTAATTTTGTCGATTTTCGGGAACAAAAACAATACAAAATTAATTATTGAATAAATAATTAGTAATAATTATTAAAATTAATAATTAATAACAAATACATAATTAAATTTTGCATAATATATACTAGGATTATAACCAATCGAAAAAAAATCAAAGGCTATAGGGGGTGCCAGACCCCCTTGGACACCCTCCTTGTGTGCGCCACTGTTTTTGTCGTACATATAATTTTATTTAACATTGAAAATTGCGGTCATAAACTGTTCCACCTAGTGTATTATAGATGAGTAAAATTCTTTTCAACTTATTTTATTGTTAGTGTGCCACCAAATTTTGAAATTATCGCAACAACAGCAACAACAACAAAAAAAATATCACTATACTAGACAAATACTAGTCTAATAAAAGTTGGAAAAAACAAAACCATAAATTGCAAATCTGACAGAAAGTTTATCAATTACAAATTTCGCTTTGGATTTGCTAGAGAAGAATTGATAAAAAGAAGGGAGAAAAAACGAAAGTGCTAAATATAATTTTTTTAGTAAATAATTAACACACGGAGAACAGTTGGATGGCTTGAAAGATCAGAGGGTAACACAGAAAAAGGTTTAAAACCCCCCGTACAGTAGAGACTCGAAAGACGTAAGCACGCTCTTGAGGAAATCGATTTTTTTCCCCTCAAGTTTTCATTATTTTTATTTTCTTTTAAATTCTTCTTTCATTTCATTTCTTCTTTCAGTTTTGATCAATGTTCTGCGAGGCTTATTGCGAGAAATAAAATGATTTCATCGGCTCGAGGAAATTAGTTTACAAATGAGATATCGATTCCGAAGAGAAGCGGTTTCTTTTCCGTTTCAGTCCCAAGTACCTATTTTCTTTTCTTTTTCGGTTTTTCTTTTGTTTTCTCTCTCTAATTCTGTTAAAAAATTGTTTTATTACGAATTTGTGAATGGTTCCTGTACTAACTGATTTCAGTTCCAAGCGAGTTTCTCTGACATCAGTTATTCTTGAATTGTCATCATCCAGAACATAACGATATGATAAGTAATTTTTAGTTGATTGGCTTTTCCATGATAAGAAGAAATAAGTGATCTTTTGGACTGACTATAAACTGGATATTTTGGACTGACATGTGCACAAGTAGTTCTTGCTGTTTTCTATATCGTCGCCGTTTAATACCAACAAGTGAAATTAACTAAACTAAAATTTATGTAACTTATAAGTTATTATGAGCACAAGAAAAAAACTTTCAATCTCATGTGGAAAAAATGTAAATTTCAGTTAATTATTGATAGCGTTGTGATATTGTAAACAAAATACTGAATAATTTCAGAGGGGAAAATTTCTCAATATTCAGGTTTGTCAAAGATTTGTGAATGACATTAAGCAGTACACCAGCTAGTTTAAATTATTGAACGCAATGCTTAACAAAAGGGTTACTGAAAGACAAAAAAAGTTCAATGTTCCATTTTGTACGTATGTGCATGTTACAGAGCATATCTTGGAGATTAAAATGGTTATGTATGATATCCTACAGCGAGCAAAACTTATTGAGTTTTTCTGTTCCAGTAAAAAATTAACTACTCAAACATGGAGATAATACCCACAGCATTTTGATCTTCTACTTTTTTCAATGGAACTATTTGAAAACATTGTAAATTACTTAAAGAAGTCATTCGAGTAAAAATCCAATGCTTCGGACCTGAAACCTTGGGTATTGTATTTTTCATTAATTTGTTATTTTGTACAATATGTGTGCAAATCGTACTTGCTGCGCTATTTTTTTTAGCTTAGAAAAATGAGTTGGAAGAGAAATTCGTATATGGCACGTGATCATCGACTTATGTTTTATGTCCTAGAGGAAAAACTCCTTCCATGATGATCATACATTCAGACATCCCAATGAATAAATATGAATTTTAAAAACTATATTCGGAAACTCGGATTCTGGCAACAAACTGACCCTGAAGGATTAATATGACTTTTCTTCTTTTAGAATAGAACTTCTATTCAAAATACCCTAAAAGTTAACTGACTAAAATCGCTTGAGCATGGCTAAGGAAAAGTATTTAAAAAATAATTTTTCCTTCATTATACTTTTTTTTCTTTCGAGATTAGCAGAACTGTGTACAAGATGACCTTTTACTTTCATTTTAAAAAAGTTCCAAAAATTCTAAGCTTTTATAAAAATGTGTGCGGTATTTATAAATTAAAATATATAATATGCATATAATGTTTATATAGTTAACAAAGGGATATATGAACATTTAAGTTGTATTAAAATGATTTTGATCAAGAAGTTTATCAATGTTATTAAAAACAAAATTATGAGTAAAAACAAAATCAATTTTTTGCCAAAGCTACTGTTTATTAAATATGAAAGATTTTGTATTTCAAAAATAATTTTTAGTTCGTATAAAAAAGCAAATGTCGCAATTTTTCAGGAATTTGAATTTTAAGTTCACTTAAGAAGATGCAATGTCATGATTTAGAATTTGTGAATATCATCTCTGAAATCTTATTTAGCATTAAAAATCGTTACTTCAACGCCTACATTTTTTTTTCACTAACCAAACATTTTAAACACAGTTTATACTCTTAAGAAAACTGTAAGAAAATGTTTTATTAGTTGTTAAGAATATTTGCAGTATGTTAAAATTTATTGACTATTGAGTTTGTTTGCACATTAATTCTTTTCACATAAGTAAAATTAAGTATTGGAAAAAAAATTGACTTAGGTTGAATATTATTTTAGCAATTTGTTAACTAATCTTTCACATATTTTTTGACATGTAGAGAACAAGTTTTTCTATAATCAACGTTTAAAAATAGAAGTTGAAGACAACACATTAATATCAGCGTTGAACTATTAAAAAATTAAAAACAAAAATCGCTTTCCATTTTTTTCGGTACTTTTGGTTTTTGAAAATGGTATACTGAACACCCTCGAAACGCATAGTGGTATGAAGTATCTAAATACTTATAAGTTGTATAAATATATATATTTTTTTTCAAGAGCCATGAATAATTTATAAAAATTTATCTCATTTGAAATTTATCTATTTTTTTTCAGAGAGAATTGAAAGCTGTTTTTTTTTTTTTTTTTTTTTTTTTTTTGCTTCAAAAAATCAGAAAAACTAATTTTTTTTTACATTTACAACCAAGCAATGATAACCTCACCATTACAATAAGAAGAAATGATGAAGGTTCAAAAAATGAATTGTATTGAGCAAAATAGCCCAAATCCTTTTTCGTGGGACTCTGCAAACACACTCATGAAATATTTAAATTTTTCGGGGTCCTATTTCTTTTAGATTTTCGAAGCTACTATCTCCTTCCAAACTCTGGGGACTGGAAGGATGCGTCTTTCTTTGATGCAAACGTGCATGGATCCCTAAGAAATTGTGGTGCCATAAATTATGCAGATATCCTGAGATAACTCGAGGAAAAAGCAATTTGAAAGGAACCCAGAGTTAGTGGCCGCTGTTACCATGGTGACCACTATCCCTTGTGCAGCTGCTCCTCCCTCTAGCTGTCAATCATAGCGGTGGAGCTCATTAATTTAAATGACACTTCCAGAATCGTGAGTAAAAGCCTTAGTGCTTCAGTGTGTGCCATAATTAACACCCATGAGGAAACCCGCATTGCCTCATTTTCAATTGCAGCCTCTTCATCGCCCTTTGTGGTCAAAATAGGGAACTCAAACTTTAGATAGTTGATAAATGTGAAACTGATTTTCACACAGATCACATGAGAATCATAAAACTTTCTTCCATATAATTATTTCCTTGTGTTCAGCATTTGGTTTTACATGCAATTACTTAGACATTTTTAAACGAGGAATTCATAACTCAAATATAGCTCTTAAAAATTATTAAGCATGTTTAAGGTTAATTTGCATACCGATATGATTTTTATTTTATGTTTCTTTCCTCCCCCTCTTCAAATAGGAAATTTATTAAGTTTAGAAAATGCATAAAGTGCTTTTATTAACAAGGTTTCCAAACCTGCAGGTGAGACCTGGAACTAAATTAAATTTCAAAATTTAGGAAGAATGCGTATAAAAGAAACTGAATTACTTTTATGATTCCTTTTATGGATATTTAATTCCATTTTTATAGACTACAATCAAGAAACTTTATTCTTAAAATAATTGGGGGAGGGTTAACCCTTGTCCCCCTAACGGTGGACCAATCTCCATTGTATAAATTACATGATTGTTCAAACTCATTGCTCAAATTGTAAAACTGTAATTTACTTGTATTATGTACTTCTGTGTACATTTGCCCAAACTGTGGTTTTGCTCCATTCTGTTGTAAAGATGCGGAGTTGCTTTTATAAACTATACCTTATGTATAAATAAATTTACTACAGCATCTCACGAAAAACTTTTTTTTATGCATAGAGAGAAAATAACGAAGTATTTTAAAACAATTAAATAAGATTTAGGTATAGGTAACTAACGATTAACATTCAATAAAAGGGAAGTTTATAGCTCAAAAAATTAATGAATTTATTATTACTATAAATTTTTTAAAGAAAACTTTTATAAATTAATAGATGTCTTACATCAAAAAATTAATCTTTTGTAAGAAACACATATCACTATAAACAAAAAGTACTGTGATATATTTTACAAGCTTTAATAGCTGAAAGTTAATTTTGCTTACAGAATAGTTATTTTAATAGGATTGTTAAGTAACAAAAACCACATGACACATCCCCCCCCCCTAAAAAGTTATAGTTATTGAAATTCGCCACATTATTTTCTTATGTATGTAAAGAGATATAAAGCAGAAAACGTTTTCTGCCCTAGGAATGCTTTGAAAAACTAAATTAGTGTCGGAAATCTAGTTTTATTATTTTCTTTACGTTACGTAGAAAGTGCCACAGCAGCATTTTTTCTTCTTTCTAAAAAAATCAAAACTAAATATGTATTATAGTTCCCTCTTTTTTTAACATTTTAAAGTCTTTTCTCTTCCATTTAGATATCTAATTAATTTCATTTTGATCAGTGACGTGCAAACGTACTTTCTAATTTTCTAACCATAAATACGTATTTTGTAGCATCTGTTGTTAATATTAAGTCATTGAAATCAAATAATAATTGTTTTTTTTATATAATCCGTTCTTATTTTATATTTTACATTATATTTATTTATTTATTTTCAATACAAAATAAAACATATTTCTGTTTTATCCAATTAATTTTCATAAATAATTTTCGCAATAACTTCTGAATAGTAATCAACAAGAAATTATATCAACTTTTTTGATTGACAGGTTTACTGCCTTTTTCTAAAAAAATTATCTTATCAAAAAATCAACAATATTTTTTTATCACTTTTTGTATTTTGATGATTTATTTTCATTTCCTCTTAGATAGTTTCTTTTATTTATAAAGTTTTGTAAATAAATCTAAGAGTACAAATAAAAATTGTTATTCAAATATTTAATATAGAATACTTTTTGAAAGTGTAGTCTGAACAAAAATTTTTACACTACATTGGACAAAATATATTTTGGTTGTTATGTTTGTTAAGGCAACAAGAACCAAATTCAGTAATGGAATTGCTTTGTATTGTTTTTGTATAAGTCTGTATAGAGTGCGTTCAAATATCCATTATTACAAAACAAATGTTGAGCAATTTTTGAAAAAGCTAACCAAATTGAAAACCACAGCAATCAATAATTATCCTTTATCGATATTTTTATGCGTAATTTTCTAGTGTGTTCAGTTTCGTGTCATTCACAATTACGTTTTACTTACGCCCAAAAATTGACGATTTGGGGATAAAAAATACTTATTACAGCCTTAAGTCCTGAAAAGAAAAATAGATAATTGGATTTTAGAATTTTGTGTTTTTCTTTTCGTTATATTTTGCTTCGGTATGTTATTTGAGATTTTTCTTTCTCGAAAATGTATAATGAAACAATTTCTACACTAGCATTTAAATAACTGGTATATAGGCCCATGTTGAGCAAATAATACATAATAAGGCCTTCTTTCTGTTCCTTTATAAAATAATAAATGTATAAAAATTTAGTGTTAAAGCATTTGTTCTTTGTGGGAATCCGAACATTTGCGTTCTTTCAAAAGAAGTGAAAAAAAAAAACGTTCTCATTCATTGGAAATGATTAAATCTGTATCTGCAACGAAATTTGAAATTAAGAAAAATCGATAAAAGTACAGTGAAGAGTTTCTTACTACATTAATTACATGAATCATAGGTTATTTGTTACTTCAACATTGCTTGAAAAGTACTTGTATTCAGAAGGAATTTAATGTATTTTTTGTTTATTTACACTATATATTGAGAAACAATTTCAATTTTGTTAACAGTAATGAAACTAGTAATTAAGAACAATTAATATAATTTTTAAATTTCAGAAACAAAAATATGAAGCGCCGACATTTGAAATAAATTAATGACTCAATACAAATTCCGTAATGAGCTTATTTAAAAGGGAAAAAAATTCTTTTAACAATTACAGGACCATAAGGTTGCTTAGAGTAAATATTAGAATGTAACTGTTCACATTTTAGTTTGCTTGGACGTAAAATAAATAAAAATCATTCGAAAATACTTAACAATGTATAGTTTTTTTTATCAATGTGCAGTTTTCTTTTTTATCAATGTGCAGTTTTGTTTTTTATCAATGTGTAATTTTCTTTTTTATCAATGTGTAGTTTTCTTTGTTATCAATGTGTAGTTTTCTTTTTTATCAATGCGTAGTTTTCTGAATCAATGTGTAGTTTTTTGGATCAATGTGTAGTTTTTTGGATCAATGTGTAGTTTTTGGATCAATGCGTCAATTCATTTTGAATCAATGTGCACTTTTTTTTATCAATGCGTAGTTTTTTGGATCAATTTGTCAATCATTTTAAATTAATGTATAACTTTTCCTTTGATTAACGTGTAGCTTTATTTGCATCAATATGTCAATTCATTTTGGATCAATGTATAGTTTCATCAGGCTTTTGTTTTCATATGTTCAAATATACTTTATTATTACTCGAAGTTGTCCTTACCGAATAACATAAAGCATGTAGGAAAACACAGTTGTGTAACACAGTTATTATTACACGATACAATAAACTGAAATAAATAACAAGAATAAGAATACAGTCCAGGATTGTTTTATCATTGGCAACAATTTTTATTTGGTATTTCTTCCCTTCTCCCCTAAATATTCTTATTATGTAATTGCGTTCGGCATACGTTCTATTTTGACATTCCGTATAAGAAATATAGATAAGGTTATAATTAAATACGACAATAACTAATTTTAAGACCGGGGAAATTGCTTCAATTAGTCTCCCGTGAAAGGGTTAAATAATATGATGCTTAGTTTAGAACTTATGTATGTACATTGCATAAATATACATGTATGTACAAATTCATAAATGTAGGTACAATTCGTAAATGTACATGTATGTACAAATGTATAAATGTAAGTACAATTCGTAAATATACATGTATGTACAAATGCATAAATGTAGGTACAATTCGTAAATATACATGTTTATACAAACATACATACATAAGTACTGCACGGTAAATTGTTGAAATGTTGTAAATTAACGTTTCAGTTTTCAATTATTTAATTCAAAATCATCAAGTAGCAATTCAATGGAATAAATACAAACTCAAGGAAAATGTAATAGTTTTAACAATTAAATGTCGATTTAATTTTCGTAATCTTTTTAATAAATTATATGTAAGTAAAGGTTGTGGATGAGTGGATTTTAACCTTAATTAGTAGCAACAGTATTTAGACAACATGCGAAATTTTGAATAATCGGACAAGTTGTCAAAATCATTCGACGAAAACGGCATAATTCAACCAATCTTTGAAGCGGGGAGTGTTGAAACAATCTTGTCCCAAAGGCAATCACAAAGCAATAAACTGATCTAGGCCCATAATTATTTTTACATCAAAAAAATTTTTATTCAAAAAGAAGATATGTGAAATTATTAATGATGTATGTTATGCACCAGTGAAGACCGATGACTTAAGAAATTTTGAACATCAATAATTCTTCTAGCGATAAACATGGTAGAAACTTTTCTTTTTCTTCTTTTTTTGAGGTTAGGAGATACTCTATAGACTTCCGCTTTAAGTTAATGGTTTTAATGGAATAAATTTTTGGGCATAGTTACGATTTCTTCGTATGGTGTTTCCCTTTGGGAAGTGTATGAAATCCCCGGTTTATGTAGCCCCATCTAATCGAAATAAAATTTAAATGCGTAGGCATTTGCGTCGAGTTAACGGGATTTTAACTGCTTGACTTTATTTTTTGCCCGTTTTTTCTTTCTTCTAGTATTAGTCTTAAGTCCTATTGGGGAACAGGTAAGATAAAGTGTAAGGACATTTCGACGTTGAAAATCATGCACATTTTTTCATTATCTTTTTTTTTTAAAATTAATACGGCACTTTGCATATCAAATCATTTTACTTAGAAAATACGGAAATGAATTCTGGCACATTTAAGCTTATTCAAAAATAGTAAACATATTCCTTTTGCTTACACTATGCTGGAATCTGCTTAATGTATCCACTGCATCTAGTTCCAAAAGAAAAAGGCAATTTAAATGTTATAGAATGTACAGTTTGTTAAGAATAAGATCTTTGATAAGTACACTATAACTTAAGCTACTATTTTAATAGTTAATTCGATGAAAACATAAATGAGAGTGACAGAGAGATAGATAGAGGAAAAAGGAAGACAGAAAAGATATAGACAGAAAGAAACAGAGAGATGCACTGAGAGAGAGAGAGAGATTGAAATTGAGAGATAGAGACTGAGAGAGATTGTGCGTGTGAGAGAGACAGAGAGAGACTGTGTGTGTGAGAGGGACACAGAGAGAGAAAGAGTGTGTGAGATAGAAACTGAGAGAGAGACAGACAGAAGGAGATAGAGAGCCAGAGGGAGAGAGAGAGTCAGAGGGAAAGAGAGAGTCAGAGGGAGAGAGAGAGAGACAGAAGGAGAGAGACAGACAGAAGGAGAAAGAGAGACAGACTGAGAGAAAGACTGAGAGAGAGGCAGAGAGCCAGAGGGAGATAGAGAGCCAGAGGGAGAGAGAGAGAGAGAGACAGAAGGAGAAAGAGAGACAGACAGACTGAGAGAAAGACTGAGATAGAGACAGACAGAAGGAGATAGAGAGCCAGAGGGAGAGACAGTGAGACAGAAGGAGAAAGAGAGACAGACAGACTGAGAAAGAGAAAGAGAGAAATAGAAAGAGTGAGAGACTATGAGAGAGAGGGACAGGGAGAGAGAGTCTAGAGAGAGAGAGACTGAGAGAGATAGAAGGAAACTGAGAGAGATAGAAGAAAACAGAGAGAGAGAGAGACTAGATAGAGAGAGACAGAGACTAGAGCGAGTGAGAGAGAGACAGAGGGAGAGACAGAGAGAGAGAGCAACTAGAGCGAGAAAGAAAAGAGAGAAAGAAAGAGACTGAGAGAGAATTCATATTTTATTTATAATTGATATTGAGAATAAAATTTTTGTGTGATATTTCTCATTTTACTGAAGAATTAAAGTAAAAGATTTCTTAAAATTGCAAGGAAATATGTTATTTTGTAGGAAAATTGTTAAATAATATTTAACTACTTAAAGAATTTTATTTTCGAGTTCATATATTTCATAATAAATCAGTGCGATGCTGTTTTTGTATTAAGTGCCATCACTAAATTATTACGAAGAATCAAGTGGCCGCACTGATGTAAGAAAGCAACTATTTATTGTATGACATAATATTTTCAATCTGCTTACACCTGTATGCTGAATGTCAAGCTTTGTAAGTAATAAGGTAGTTACTGACTCAAAGGAGACAATTTAGAACAGATCATTGATAAATAAGACTTCTTCCTTTGTTTTAATTTGAAAAAAAAAATGTTATACAGAGATAGTTTAATTATTTTTCAGGTTGATTTTATGAACATTTTCATGTTTTTACCAATAATGTTTATTATTTATGTTATGCTATTTGTTTGCATGATTTTTAAATGAGCTATAAAATAAAAATGTCCTTAATACAGATTGTATTGTATTTTTTCGAAATCCTTGTCGCATGTGCTATTATGTTATTTTTCTGTCTTTACTTTACAAAGAAAAACCCGGAGTGAAATCATTAGCATATTGTTCAGTTGTTAAGTGCAACCAATAGTCATTTAAAATGGCAAAGAGCATTGCAAGGACCAGTAGGCAAATATAAATCAGAAATAAATGCTAGTTTGCAACTTCTCCATTTGCACCTAAGCCCACGTTACACCTATACTAAACGAAGCCAAAATATAATAATCTAATTCTCTGAATGTCATTTTACATTGTATTTATTCAATTCCGTTACGTAGTTAAATCATTCCTTTATTCTTATCTGGACGTTCCCATATTTCTTTTTTATTCTCTGCTATTAACCTTCGGATTTTAAAACGCAGCTTAAGTTCCTCACTTTTCTACTTTTCATTTGCACGTGGAATACATAATCCAGTCCAACATTTGGCCTTTCAAAAGGTTATCTAAATCCAGGGGAAATCTATTGCTCAAAGCAATTATGTTTTTAATTTTCAGTATCTTAAAAGAATGACTGAATGCAAGGTATTATGTACTTTGAATAAACATTTGAAATTTAAATGACGAATGCGTACATTTACTATATTATAAAGCCCTAACTTTTTTTTAATATTGCTTTATCTTTCGCTTATTCGCTGTAGAAAACTTAACAACGGTGTACAAAAATGAAATAAAATCGAGATGATAGACATATGAATATCGAGAGAAACGAATAACAAATTTCAACTAACATACATGTATGCCATAAAAATAAATAAAAAATGCCGTTACTACTACTATTATTATTGCTATTATTAATATTCTAAGGCTTTTCTAATACATACACATGCACAAAAACATGGTCAATAACCTTTAAATGTTTAATTTTCCCCCCGAGATATTAGTACCTGTGTTGAAAATAGCATAAACAAACTATAAAGAAAATCTTTTAAAAATCTATTATTACAAGCGTAACTCAGAAAATAACCAACATTTTATTTTAGCATTCCTTAAGGATACAGGAAATGTTTCATTTTTGGATTATTATTTGTAGTTTTTCGCTTTACTCAGTCTCAAAATATTTCTCAATTTGTTTCATAAACTGAGAAGTTTTACAGAGATTTGCAACAACAAAGGCAGGTTCACCCAGTTGATAAGTTCAGATTTTAGCAGATATAAATTTTGCGCAGCTTTAATGAACATTCGCATGTTAGTTTTTTCTTTCAATACTTTGTTTATATAAGTTTATAAATTCTTAATAGGGAAGATGTTCATAATTTTGTCCAAAGCACCTTTTTGTATCTTCATACACTTTTTCTTCATGTAGTAAATTTAAAATGATAACCTCTTAACTGAGACTAGTTAATTATTTATTAATAAACATTGTATTTTATGCGTTTAACTATCAATTTTGTTTTGTATTATTAATCGGTTGCCCTTTGAATAAATGTTCACTAAAATGCATTTTTTTATCGTTTTAGGGATACGTAATAAATGAAAAATAAATAAACAATTCAAGAAAAATTATTGACACAAAATACTGAACAAAAGGGCTATAGAATACAATAAGTTACACCTTTTCCGTTTTCCTCCCGTTTTTCAGTTTTATTGAATCTGATACTTTTATTCTACGAATATAATATATGTATTCAATAGAAATGGAATTTTTGTAATTACTTATCATATATTACAAAACAAATACATTTTATGCACACTGAACTTAAAAATCTCTACATAAAAAACTTCATATTTGCATAGCATATGAAGTTGAAAATTATTAAAAACATGTTTTCCTTCTTATCCATTTTGACCTCTTTCAAATCAAGATAATAGAGAAATTTTAAAACATAATATTCATATTTGAAACTATTTAACAAGGACCAGGAAAAAATATAATTTTATTATGAATATGCAGGAATATATTATATGAAGAGTAAATGAGAGACAGATCAATCAATCATGTCTTAAGATTATCTCTTCATAAGATAATATCTCAATACCTTACTTGCTTCTCTTATCTCTTTTTTTAAGATATAAGATAACTGTTATCAATAAGATGACATCATTTGAAAATTTTCCTACATCATCTTTTAAAATTGCTCTCAACATACAAGTACTTTAAAAATATCCTTCATACTTAGATTATTTGAAGGAAATATATCTATACGACGAAACTCATGACAAGTTTAAAATCATGTTTCCGTTTAACTCTTATGTTTCATAATTTGCTGTCCGTATAATGAACTCAGTAGTTAAGTAATATGTAGGATTGTTTTTCAAAATAATTGATTTCAAAAGAACACTTTATAATATCAAGTTATGAACTTATAATTACTAAAAGAAAAATTGTTTTTACTTGATATATATTAGGCGGAAGTAATTTTAAAAAAAAATTCCTATCTTTCAAAGGAAAAAAAAAAACCTCACTAAAACTAGATTTCCAGGCTCATACGTACGTAACAAAACTATTTAAAAGTTTCAGTAAAAATTTTCTTTTCGTTCTTGTTAAGAACAAAACCTCTTGTTGCGTTGGAAAAAAAACTAAGGAATTCTTTTCTCTCTCTCTCTGTTTTTTTTTTTTTTTTTTTTGAAAAACACCGGAAAGCATTTCAAGTGTACGGTAAAATTAAACGGCACAATATTCTTTAAACAACCAAACTTCTTCATTATTTTAAATTGAAAGGAAAAAAAAAGAGGTAAAAAGAAAGGCAAAAAGCAAAGAATTGCAAAACACATTATAGCGTGGTTGGCTGTTGCAGAGAGAACGGTTTGAGCTACGATAAAAAGTAAAAATGTTGAGAGAGAGAGAGAAAAAAAAGAATACTTTTCTTACGCCATTTTTGTTAATTCCAGTCACACGAAAAACGTTTAATCGTTTAAGAGAAGAAACAAAAAGAAAAGGTTACAAATTTAATTTAACTTTTTCTCTTACACAAACCACGAGTTTTCTAACCCCCTTTCTACCTCTCTTGCCTGTAAAGCATCAGTAAAAGAAAGGTTTTCGAGTATTAAAATTAATTTCTGGCTTCCAGGCAAGGGAAAAATCCAGAAACAAACGAAAAATATTTTTCTTTTCTTTTAGAAAAGAATTGGTAGAAGGGATTTTTTTTCTCTATGTGTATTTCTGAAGAAATTAAGGAAAGAGAGAACTTTTTCAAAAAAAAAGTCTTGTTTTGGCATTATCGAATACACGCACATAATAATTATAAAAACAACAACACAAAAAAGAGCCACACACACAAAAAAAGAATTTCAGCGCTCATATTTGAATAGGCCAATGCAAGCTTAAATGGCTAAAATAACTTAAGAACATAAATATTTTAAAACAGTTGTAATGTATTTATCATGAACATTATATAATTGTTTCATCCCACCTTTTCAATTATCATAGTTATGATATTTAAATTTCTGATACTGTTATATTTCCTTCATATATCATAATGTTGAACACTAGAAAGGCTGAAACTTAGTATATACCTATATTGCCCAAAAGCAGTCAAAATGACTGCATTGGGAAGGAATGATTAATGAGTAAAGAAATTCGTTAAAAAAAGTTAACTTTAATATTTTTAATATTATTTACAGTCATATAACAAGTTATTAGTAAATATTAATAGTAAAAAAATTACTTCACTTGGAAAAAATATATTCAAAAAAATTCTGAGAAATTGTGCATGAAATGTGTAATTGTTTTTCTAATTGAAATTAAAAAGCAATCAAAATGACTTTCTTGGGCAATCTAGTGTTAATAAAGAGAAAAAAAGAGCCCCTCTTATGTATTATTTCAACTATCGTTATTGCAGCATCAAAATTTCCTTAAAACTATTCTTAATTTACCTTTGATATTGATTTAGTTATTGTTCTAATAAAAATTTTAACGATCCCATCTCTGTAACTTTTATAAGAAACTTTTTTTTTATTTATTGTAAGGAATTATACATTTTAATAAAATAATACTTTAACCCTTACAGGACCATAAGGTTACTAAGAGTAAAAATTAGTATGCAACTATTCATTTTAGTTTTAGACGTAAATAAAATAAAAATCCTAAGAAAAATACACAAAAATATGTAGCTTTTTGGGATAGGTGTGTCAATTCAATTTGAATCAATGTGTAGTTTTGTCAAGCATTTGTTTTCATTTGTTCAAATATACTTTATTATTGCGCAAAATGTATTTACCGAAAAACATAAAACATGTGAGAAAATACAGTAATATTTATTATACAATACAATAAATTGAAATAAGTAATAGGAATAAGAATACAGCCCGGGAACACACATTTTATCAATGGCGCCACAATTTCTTAACTTTTCTTTTGTTAACGTCCCCGTTTACGTAATTGGTTTCAGCAAACGTTTCATTTTGGCATTCTGTATGTAAATTTAGATTAGTTTGTAATTAAATACGACAATCACCAATTTTAAAATGGAGGGAAAAGTTTTCCTTAGTCGTAAGCGGGTTAAGCATTTTTACAAAAAATAAGATTTTGTGAAGTAGTGTTGAGTGTGCAAATGAAAATATGAATATGTATACTTGCATATATAATATTTCTAAAATGGATTTCTTCAATTTCACACATTTCTCTCGTTTTAAAAGAAGATAGCTGAAATTTTTAAGTTTATACAGACAAATCTTAAGATAATTAAAAATGTTTATTTTGATATCAATACTATTACTATTTGCCTATAGTAATAGCTTCTGTTTTGTATTAGATCATAAATTAAAAAGTCTAAACAATATCAACTTCAGTTACATTTCTTAAAACAAAAAATCCTATACAAATATCATATTAAAAGTGCTATAATGATGAACTAAGCGAATATTCTATTCCTTAAAATCAATCTATAGAAATTTTAGAGTATGGTGGCTTAGTATCGTTTTGTGAATGGTATAAAATTATATCCTGCTCTCTACCATTACTGAAAACTTATAATTAGATATGCATCCATAACTTCCGTCTTAATTTAGGAATTGAATAAATCACCATTTTTTAGAACCAAATATTCTTGTTAGGGAAATAAGAAGAAGTATTTGGAATGCTTTAATACATAAATAAAATATAGTTTAATATAGTATAAAAATACAGCTTTAAATGTGTTTAGCTCGAGATTCAGACATTTTGAAGAATATAACGTAAATAATATTAAGAACAAAACTTGTAAATGTAACAAAAACAAAAAAAAGTAATTTATTTTCATTAAAAATTAATTATTTATTTTTTTAGCGTATAAGTAGTGCAATATTATAAAAGGATTTTTTTATAATTTTTTTCACCAGGTTCATCGAAAAGATTATTCAGAAATCTGATAAAGCTTATAATATGAAATAAATAATGTATCTTGCTTCAGTACTGGTTTCTTCTAGAAATCCCAGCACCCAACTTTCGCACTATTTCCCAAGAATCTAAAACGAAGTATATCAGGAATTCTTTCCGTCTAAGCTTTCTCTTTCATTTCCTTGATTGTATTCTCTGTGATTCAACAGATTCTTTCAATCGGGCCAATTTCGCCTCGATTTCCTCTCTTCCTTGCCCGTTTTTTCTCCTTTTCCTTTTTCATCCTGAGCTTTAAGAATGTGTTCTTTATTGTCCTTGGGAATGATTAATCGAACCAGGAAAACAGTCCACTACAGAACATATGGAGAAACTAAGTCAATACGAAACATTCTTTTGGCGCGCTTCTGCCTCCTTTTCTAGATATTCGACAAAAAATCTTTCTCATATTTATCACAGTTTCCTCTCTCCTTTTTTGTTCCTTTGGTTTTCAGAATTTTATTTCGGTTTCATTTAGCTTTTGGTAGGAGATGGAAGGAAAACATAATCCAGCTGTGGAAGAAAAAAGCTGAACAGAAAATGATAGATGTAGGATACGTTCTTCGACACTAGAATTATTAAAAATCAAATTTTCATCTGTATTTCAGCAATTGATTGTCAAAAGGCAAAAATGATTTTTAAATGACTGTCTGACTAGAGTCATTTATATTCTATCGCCACTGCTTTAAGTTTGGATTCAAATATTTCTTTGCGACTTACTTTTCGATCGTAAGTGTTACTAGTTGTTTGTGTTGAAAAAACGCTGCAATTTAGGTTAAGGCATTTAAATGCCCGCATTTAAAAATTATGCTCTCTTTCGGAGCGATCTTAATTTCTACAAATACATTTTCTTGTGAAAAAAAATGATGAATGCATCGTATTTAGCAAATTCCGTCGCTTAGATTTGTAAAAACAGATATAAATATTTGTTAAATAATTACACAGAAAATTTATTTAAAAATGAATGTTTCCAATTTTTTTTTATTGTTTGTAAATGAGAAATGGTTGAGATACTGTTTCTTTCACCATTTACTGATATGTTATGCCAAATAAATGTTAAAATGTACGTATTTTTAAAGATTATTGACAGTGAGAGAGAAAAGAAAGTTTAATATATACATATATAAGTATAACTAGTAAAATTTAAAATAAACCTAAAAATGCTTCTTTAGTAGCTTCAGTTACAACATTTACTGTTTTTTAAGAGATGGTTGTAATTTTAAAAACAAAATAATAGGCCAGACCACATTGAGCCTGTCGTAGCCTAGTGGTTATGGTAACGAGCTCGCGGCTGGCGTGTCATGAGTTCGAACCAAGTGTCATTGAAGACCCGCAGTGTAGAGGATCCTGATGCAAGTTAAATCTGTCAATGCTCAATAGTTGGTGTGGTAGTTAGGAAAGGGACGTCGTCACTTGACCGAGGTTTAAAATTACGATAACCGTCGCCAAGAGCCCTCGTGTCACTTTATAGTGCTACGTTAAAGCAACTTTCACTCACTCAAATCACAATTGATATACATTTCTAATCAAAATAAGGAGAACTGAAAAGGTTATCCTTAAAGAAATTACTCATGACTCAAGTGTAGTATAGGAGGGCCGCTTTCGATTTGGCGGTTTTTCTTCGGATTTGGCGATTTTTATCTAAATGTCATGGTGAGATAACGAATTCATTCTAAAATAAATAATAAATAATTCTGAATAAAGTACCTTGGCGACCACTTTTAGTCACTAAAAAAAAAAAAAAGGACTGCGCCAATTGACCCCCTATACTACACTTTAACAAATACACATATTAAGCAGAATAGAAATTTTGTATGGATTGTTGTTCTTAGAATGAGGGATTGTGTATGTTGAGTGTAAATGTCTTGTAATCAAGTGAGTAGACTAAAATAAATGTTCCATTATAATAGCAAATTAATATTTTTTTCTGAATCTCATTTTTTTTTATTAATATCGGAGCTGTTTTAAAATTCTTTTTGATTTCTTACGAAACATTTCATTGTTTATTTCAGCACTGATTGCCCTTTTTTGTTTACCTTATAGAAATTTATGTGGTGTATAAAAAAGCCATTACACTGCTCTTAATCCAAAGCATCATTCCTCGTTTTGAAGCCTGAAGAAACAAAGAATTCGTGACCTCATGTATTTTTATATTCCACAGATTAATTTGCAATCTAATGGATCGCGCTTTTGATTTAGAATTAAATTCGGGTGGAAGCGGAGATTTAGAGTGAAAATCGAATACTTTGCATACTACTAAGCTAGATGTTTGTTTTGTGTTCCTTGTTTGCATTTTCCCTAGCGACTCGATTAAAATTTGCATTTTCTATTAAAGTGCTAAATATCTTCTGAAGAAAAAGGAAGAAAAAAATTAGAAGAATATTATTTTATTGTGGAAACATGATTCCAACTCGAAATTTTCAATGCGCTTCTGGTCTCGCAATGTGATGAGTCTTTGAAGCAGAATAAATTCGCTTGCAATTTCAAACTCTATTTCCATTTTAAATGTCGGGGGAAGTGAGTTGACCCCCACATACCACGAGAAAACTCATTTGCATATTTTCTCTCCCCCTCTCCTCTTCCTCTCACCTCACTTTCCAGTTTTCCCTAAACCGAAAGCTTTAAAGACAAGGGTTTTTTCTCCTGTACACGCTTCAAGATTTTTTAATCCCCCACATGCATGTATGCATGTTAATTTAGAAATTACGCATCTTATATTGGTTTTTGTGTCTCCTAACTATTAATAAATTTTCTAGTCACGGAGCGTTGAATAGTTATTGTAAAGTCAAAGCTTACCTAGCGTGACTCTAAATAAGTTTAAAAAATAACCTTTCTAGTGCTTTGAAAACGTTTTTTTTTTCTAGTTAATTCGAGGAATGTAATAAGAAAAAAAGTGAAGGAAGAAGATCTTATAAATGCATAGGCATAGCA
Source organism: Trichonephila clavipes (assembly GCA_019973935.1). Taxonomy (NCBI): domain Eukaryota; kingdom Metazoa; phylum Arthropoda; class Arachnida; order Araneae; family Nephilidae; genus Trichonephila; species Trichonephila clavipes. Next base: position 448,882 of record BMAU01012716.1, read on the forward strand.
ACGGCCTTTTTTTATTTTAAGTGTTTCATTTTCAATTAAAAAAATACTTTTTTACCATATAAATTTTACATAATGTTTTATAATTTTATTTTCTAATTATTACTAGATTTATATTTGATATGCGTATTTAATCGTTGAAGAATTACGCAGTGTATATATTACCGATACAATGTATAATCAGTTATTTCATTGAATAACTAGGTATTTTATGAAATTACTTGACAAGTCAGTTAAAGCATATAATAGGTGAAAAACTTCATATTTTACCTAGTTATTCTATGAAATAACTAATGATAGACCGTAAAAGTGAAAAACAAACAATATCAAAGTTATTTTAGAACTTAATTGATCATAAATAGCTAAAATCTCTCGAAAAATGAGTTTTATCACTATTGCGGATGATTAATTGATAAATATTGAGGAAAAGCAGATGCTATAATTTATTATTGCTCATATTGATAACATTAGTTAAACACAAAGAAAAAAAAAGAATACATACGTTGCAGAAATAGTTATAATTAAATATTATAAAAAAATACAGCTACGAAGAAAAATTGCTGCTTCATAAAAACATTGCATAAACTTTTTCCCAAGAAAAAGTAAGAGTATATTTATTTAAATTCTATGAAATACCTTTATTTTACTTTTCATGATATATTATAGCAATAATTGCTGTGATGACACTTTGAATTACGGATCAAAACTGACTGAAAGCAACTCGGATTAGTTCAAAGAACTTTCGGGTGCTATAGTTACGTATTTCGACGATCAAGTAATTGTCACTCTATGGAATATCTAGTTAAAAATCGTAGACTTCAATAATTTTATATACTTTAAGGGATCCGACTAAGTTCGGAACCGTGATTTTAAATAAGCGCATAAACGGATAATTTTCATATTTAGTGTCACTTAGATTAGAATACATGTATAAAATAGTTTTAAGGACATTATAACAGAAAAAAATTATTTAAATACAATATTTTCTCAAAAAGTTAACTTAGAATAACCTTTTTTTCAAAACGTTCCCCTTTTATAAAAATGCTTCTATAATAATAATATTTTACTTAGATAAAGTAAAGCCTTCTCTAGAGACTCTCAACTATGATTTTTGAAAAATTCACATTATTTTCAGAGTTATCACCAATTAAAATAATTATCGGCGTTTTTTTCTTAAAATTTCTCTCCTCTGTTGTAATAAAATATGGATAAATACACTTCTAAGTTACATGTTTCAAAAATTCTTGTTGAGCCTCTGTACAATGGTCTATACTATACAAAGGCAAAATATTATTATAATAGAAGCATTTTTCATAAAAGGAGAATGGTTTGAAAATTGGTCATTCTATGTTCATTTTTTGTCAAAATATTTTACTTAAATAATTTTTTATTGTAATAATATCCTTAAAACAATTTCATATACGTTTTCTAATCTAGGTGACACTAAATATCATAAATATTATCCATTTATATGCTTTTGCAAAATCACGGTTCCAAACGTAGTCGGATACCTTAACTGACTTCTAATTATTTCATGAAATACCGAATTTCACACTTTCACGGTAACATTTATACATTATTAAAAGAATTTACTATTTCCACATGGGACCTCACTAAACAAAAATTCATTAAATAATAATTAATATTTATTTATAATAAAGATTTATTTAATCTATGAAGTGCTTATAATAAGAAATTTTTTTATTTTCTCTGCTATCTTTTTTCATGACTTATGCCATCAAATGATCAATCTTAACTAGATGTAAAGTAAGCGTTAACTTTTTAAGTCATCCATAAAATGTCTGCTAAATTTTTGTTCTCTTCAGCTTTACAATTTTCGCTTAAAGTTTGCTTAATGTAGTTATTTATCAGCCATACATCTTATTTCACTTTGATGTATGGCTGTCAGCAAAAATTCGATGGTAACTAGCTAGTTTTAGAGGAAAGGGGGGGGGGGACGATCTCCTTTCAGTGAATCAAATTGAAAACTTTTAGTAACACAAACATCTGTATACGTCACTTTTAATCTTAAGTTTAAATATACCAAACTGGTTAAGACAAAAAGTAAATTTTTCATCTTTTTTCCTGTTTTTCTGGCTAAACGCCATACAAAGCAGCGCTCTTAATTGTTTCACACAGCTGGTCATTAGGACTCACGGTTTGGACTTTTTTTTTCCATAGTGAAAGTGATTGAGGATGCACTTGGAAAATGGCAGCTAAAAAAAGGCAGAAAAAAAGTCGCTTTTTTTGTCGGAGAAGTATAATGCCTTAATGGAACTGAAATCCGGTGAAAAATATAGGCTTAACTAGCAAATAGCATTAATTCTTAATTTACCCTTCGCATATCAATAACATTTTTTCTTCGAGTTTTGACATATAAGTGTAATTCCACTACTATTTCAGTTTTTAAAATGTAAAAAAATGTTTTTTGCACATTTTTCTTGTTTAGTTTCATCAGCCAACTAAAGTTAAGAAAATTGATATTAATTTAAAAATCAAGAAAGGTTGTGTTATATACTTTAAAATGTTGTAAAAAATATGAGAATGCTATGAACAGAAGTTAATATATATATATCAACTTCGAGTTATATTTTTTGGTAAAACAAATTACTTGTATTGAAACTCTGGAATATAAGTTTATATTTATATTGGCACATACACACACATCTCACATTCAAATCTACTCCATCGAATTTGATTTGTCTCTGTTATAATGTTAACAGAAAATTAATGCATTCATAAAATATAGATTAGATTATTTATAAGAGATCTAGATTAAATAGAATTTTTTTTGTTCCCAAATAACTAAATCAACCCGAAAATTCCATTCCAAAACATCGCAATTTTTAAGTTTATTTTGAATGTGGTAAATATGGCTCTCAGTTATACAATATACAAAGCTTCATTTAAAATAAAAGTAAAATATATAGTTTCTTTGATACTCAATGTGTTTAATTCTTGTCAATCTCTTAACTATAGATAATTTATAATAAAAATCAAAATACTATTTAAAAAAAGCCATCAATTTCTCATTGGCCTTATATTTTCATTAACACATGTATTAAAGCGTTTAATAAAAAAAAAATTGTAATCAAAAGTGTATCCTCAAGAGCTGGATACAATCTAATTATTGGATGGTAGAATCAAAAGACACCGCATACATGAATTGCAACTATTTTGCAATTAGCCATGGAACAGTTTGCTCGTAAAATATTTATTACAAAAGGGAAATATGTACTGTTGTTAATTAGACGAGATGAAATTTAGTGACTAGGTGTGTGTGTGTATCTCGCTTTATAGCGATATCAATCTTTTAGAAGCTTATCCAGCTCTGTGGAAAAAGTATGACTGACTACAAATATTGAGAGTATAGAATGGTTGTAATGGAATATTAGATCTGTCATATCCATGAAATATGTTGCACCAGCGCGGGAGTAAAACCAATTAAAAGCTCTTTCGGAGTACTATAATAGCTTTTGTCCTGTAGAATCGTCAAATATGCTGGCGTATTTGGTGAAAAAAGGCCCTGGAGCCAATTACTGACTGTAGTTTCGCAGTGTCATATCAGAGGTTAGAATGTCCAATCTATTTGTGACCCGTTGTACCAGCTGTATACCAAGTTTAAGTGATTAACGTTAGCGTATTGGAGGGTAATTATCAGCGTCGCTTGATACTTTCTGTCACGGAGGTTAATTTTTGTAAGTGTGGTTGTTCTCGACGTAATTATCACCCAATACAGGGGTCTGGGCTCTTTTATGGTAGCTACTCATATTGCTTGCATTCTGTTTAGAGATCGAAGTCTAAAGAGGTTTGTTAATGAGATTTTGAGGCTTTCAAATATCCCTATAACAGATTACAAGCATGGGTTATTAGAGATAGGTTTTGTAATAATAGTAGAACAGCAAAATTTGGTTTGAACACTTGCTTCTCCCGTTCAAAACATTTATGTTTTCTTCAAGATTTAAAATTTCTAACACCATAAAACATTCTAAGCAAAAATTTCTGATCAAAATTTCAAAGATTTTCTCTGTTGGAAAATATTTATACCTAGTTATGCGAACATAAATCTGAAAGAGACATAAAATTTATATTTAATTCCATACGAATCTATTTGCACACACACATAAATTGTATATCAGAAGCACAAAATATATTATTAGCTGTTATCATGGATATATGTTAAAACTTTTTGCTACTTTTCCTGTTTTATTTTGAATTTGAGCTAAAATTAGCTAATAATTGTATAATGAGAGCGAGAAGATATCTCTAATCTAATGAAATTTAAATTTATTTTATTCATCTTTTACACTGGTTTTTCCCTCTCTTATTTATTTATTATTTGGTGCATTTCTCAGAATGATGATAAAGTTTCTCAATTATATATATATATATATATATATATTGCGTCTCCTTATATAAACTTTACTCATATTACCTGAAAGATTTTCAAACAGTTTTTATGAGACTTTTGAACACTCACAAGCATATATACAAATATTAAAATCTTGTTATTAAACATAACATGAGTGTAGTGAAGTTTTTTTTTGGAAGGGGAGGGTTATCTCCCACCCTATCTCATACCTCAGAATTAATTTCAAATTCCATTGCTTTTTATCAAGAAGAGGAAAAAATGCTGACTTGGATCACAAGATCTCAAATATTTCTTCTTTCTGAAAAGGTGGTATACAAATTTTTTGTTTATATTAGAAGCGATTTGCTGAATTCTCAGTATGCAGCAGTGGTCTTCAAACTTTTTTTAAAATAAGGGAACCCCTAACACTATATGGTGTTTTCATGGAACACTATTCCATACTCAGTTAAAAGAACATATCTTAAATAATATTTTAAGTAGTTCACCATGTGTGTGTGTGTAAAGGTACTTTATATAAAGTAAATTAAAAAATATTGTACTTGTTATTAAAAAATTAAAAAATGTAATTTTAATGTAATTTTCTCATTAATAATAGTAACTGGTGATCCAAGTGCATTATATTTAGTAACTGGGATATGTGCTTTCATTTTTTTACACAAACTGTCGAAGTCTAGGTCTATCGAAATTACCTACTGTCGCATTTCATATTTTGCGTTTAATTTGCTATTATATATTATTTTTGTAGCCTCTCACGTTGAGAAATATTTTTCACTTAAATACGTTGTTCTGAATGGCATTAAAAGGTTTATAGCTGTTGGAGAAGTAGTGTATTTTGCATGAATTTGTAACTTAAAATTTGGGAACTATTCCGGCTTAAATTGAGATTTTAACGTCAAATCTGTTGATATGCCTTTCCCCCTCTTTATTATTGGTGTTTTTCCCCACAATTGCAGAAAGGTGCATTTTCCATTAGAAAACTAGTTTTGCAAGACGGGTATAAAATAACGAGTATAAAATTATTTCTTGGAACCCTCTATAATAAACAATAGAATATTCATAATCAAATAAGTAGTTTATATAAAAAGAAAATTTGTGTGTGTTTTAATATTTTTTATTATATTATAATAAAATTTTAAAAAGTATTGTAAAATAAAATTATTATACGAGCATATAAATAAAATTTCTATTTTTAATGAATAGAATGAGCTTTGCTTTAGATACAAGCAATTATACAAACTTCATAGAGAACGTGAATCCATTTTGAAAGCATATTCATAATTTTCTTTTCGATTTTTTTTGTGACTTGTGGAACCCCTGTATATGTCTTGAGGAGCTCCAGGGTTCCATGGAACACAGTTTGATGACTACTGGTGTACAGCAATTTTTATGGAGGAAGAGGAAGATTTCAACCTTTAGTCCCCCACCCATCATTACACCTCTGACACAGAATAATGAATAACAAATAAATATGAGTTTGTTTTTTTAAATTTACTTCCCTACTCTAGTAGAGCAATGAAAGGTACTAGTACCCCTGGATTACACGAGAAACTCGGAATAGAAGAAATATCAGCAAATCAATATTCAAGCTGAAACTCTATCCATGTAACAAAAAATTCAGATAAATCTCTCTTTGAAAAGGCTTTTTTTATTGATATCTTTTTTAATTATTTATAATAATTATTGTGATTTACAAGCATTTTCATATAATTTGATCTTTGTTAATTTTATATTCATTGTTTTACTTTGAGCGCCCGGTAGCTAATAATTTAACAAATGAGTTGTAATAAACAATATTAATTTGTGTCAGTTGACTAGTTTCTTTCATACATAAGCTTTCTTAAAACAAATTGCGAAGTTACTTTACGTAGTGTTTATTTATAGTAAGATGAACCGTGTTACTATAGTATACATATAGTTTAAGTGTTGCCATTTTCACGTTATTTCTGAGAGAGAGCACGCATACAATAGGAGATTTCTGTAAGTATTTTTTTGTCTTTGAGTGGAAAATCTAAAAGAAAATAAGAGAGACGCAGTTTATGAAAAAAAAAAAAAAAATATGAACAACAAGCAGTATGAAAAAAATTGTAAAAACTTGCTTATTGTAAAATTATGGCAGTTTGAAAATTTCGGTTGTTGACTTTAATCAAATTTGAATTTCTTACATAAAAGCAGTTGTTAAAGATAAGACTACTTGATGATAAAATCTCTCATCTTATTTTGGGGTACATTTGATCCGATCACCAGTCAAGGGCTATGGCAAGTAAAAAGATTTAAAAATATATCATCGCTTATATCATTCATGCAAGTTAAATATTAAGAGTAAGCAGTAAATTGTCATAAGTTAATGCAAATTATTTTTTAAAAAATCTACAATATTCAACCATTATATATATATATATATATATATATAAAGATGTAAATCTTTACATTTATTTCTTCTACTTAAATAAAAACAACCAACTAAAATAGTATAATAAGACAGGTGAGGAAGTATTAAAATTATGATAGCCATATAAGAATCTTACCATCTTATTTAGATAATTATTATAAACTTCTCTTTCTTTTTCAATAAGTTCTCATGAGCATCATTTCAATTACCATAAATTCAAAAAGAAATTATCTAGTTATACTGATTTATATTAACAAAAACTCACCAGGATTCACTTTATTGCGTGAGAATTACAAACAGTAGCCAATAAAATACTTAAAACCAGGCATTTGTCTCGAGATATGTGGATGACATTGTGGAAATGCAGACGCAGGAAACACGAGGCGAAACGTATTCTTCATGTACTTTGTGATAACAACTAACTTAATCGTGTTATGATATACTACGTAATGGAAATTACAACGAAACATGTACTAACCTTTCTAGGTATAATTATATCCATGTAATTTCTTCGATTTCCCTCATTTAAAAACAAGCACACGAGTGGTAATTTGCTTCATTCTGCTTAGGAATAATAATATAACAGGCGTGCCGATACATGGTTTTGAATACATGGTAAGTAATTTTGAATACATGATTAGTAATACATGATTTTGAAAATATATATGAGCTTTAATACAACTATAGGACTTATAAATTAAATTCATTGATGGATATGTTGTGAATTAGAGAAACTATTATCCTATGTCTATTATACTTCCGCTGAATTCATTCATTGAGCATAGTTAGTTTTCAAAACTTATGCTACTTTAAAATATTATTATGCTGTTTGATATAAAAATAAGAAACATAGAATCATTGATATCATTTTTTTAAAAACTTTTTATACCGTTTAATAATAATTTTACTTTTTAATGCTACTAGAATTGAAAATTTTCTCTCTATCATCGGAATGTTTAAAATGCTGTTTATATTTGAATGCATTCAGTAAATCCCCAGCTGATACAAATTTTGAAGCTTGACTCACATATAACGATGAAGTCACAAGTTACACTAATTGAATATGTTCAGGGACAAAGAAATTAAAGAATTTAAGAGCTTTATAATTGTTATTTTCTAATTCGTATTCTTTATCATTCTCTTTAGCAAATTTGTAAATTTATTTATCCCAGCCACTATTTTCAATGAATATTAATTTATAAGCAAAACTCACATTTTATTATGATTAATTAGTTAAGTCATATAACTTGAGGTATTGTCGCAACTGGACAATGATTTTCAGTCTTTTAATTTTCATGAAAATTATCTCTGGCTAAATATGGCAATGTAGGGGTTATTACTTTATGTGGCCTTTCTTAATCTTAGATTTTTATAATCCTTAATTAAAACGTAACTTGAATGCTTGTAAAAATTATATATTTGGGCTATTCAAAAATATAAATTAATTTCCCATTTTAAAAATTCATTAAAAATTACTTAGTAGTGAAATTTTGTGGGTGGTTTCTAACCAATGTTTTTAAAATTTGACAAGTTAATGAAATAAGTTTTTTTACATAAGGATTTTCATAAATGCTTATCTATTCACCACAAAATACTATATCAAAGATAATCAGGAACAGATAAACAAATAAGTATTTTATTTGCCATAAAAAATACATGAATTAACGCTCAGACAAATGCTATTCAGAGCTACTCTTTTGTGCATTTAGAAAAGTGTACACATTTATATTTGTTCTTAATACTGACAATGACTGAATTGCTAAAAACAGAAATACTTCTCCTCGCGTATTTATTCTCTACGGTCTCCAGAATAGACGGAAAACACATTCATTTCTTGAAGATAATTTTTCAGCAATGCAAACTTTTATCTTCCATTCAGTGTGTGTGTGTGTCTAAAAGACTGAATCTACAAAACTAAAAGGAGGACATTTGCAGGCTGGAAAGAAAAATGGGTCCTCTTTCCAATACGACATTGCTGAACAAAAGACAATTTCTGTTTCCGTGTGGCGGCAACAATAGGAAGCTATGTCGACGATCTTGTCAAACTTTTTCGCTCCCCCTTATAGTTTTTCCCTCACGAAAAGAGTAATTGGGGAATAATTCTCAAAAGCCACTTATCACTAGTGGGATCGATACAAAAATCCTGACCTGACACTCCGTTCCGAATTAATGACAGTCCTCACGCACTTTGACAAACGTTCCCCTATGTGCTGAAGTCCCCCACAATGAGACCGTAGACACCCCCTGAAACGGGTTGCATTTGAGTTGGGGGTATCACTTCCAAGATAAAGGAGATTGATTTTTGTAATATTCTTTTCCCCCTTTTTTTCCCTCTTCCCTAACATAAGCTCGAAACAAATTAGGGAAGAATGGGGTTTAAATTGTTTTAAAATGTTTCTTCATTCTATGAAAATGTGTTTAAAAGACCATGAGTATGCATTAACATTCGTTAAATATTTTTAAACTAATTTTCTCTTTTTGTAAAAAAGAGCCTTCATGAAAGAAAGTTATTACGCCACTCTGAGAGATAGAGGGAAAAAGTCTAAATAATATCATTCATTAAAGTTATTCCCTGTAATGGCTAATTAAAAAAGGAAAAATTCATTAGACCCTTCTTTTTACTTCAGGTGTATCGACATTTTAGAATGCTAATGTATAAAATGCTTTCAAACATCTAACATGTTCTTAACACTTAATTGAAAATATATAAATATTACTTATAAGCAGGACTTCGAACCGTAATTTTTTTCGTCTGGTTTTCGTCCCACCAAAAATAACGGTTTTCGGTTCAGTTCCGAATGAATAATTTTATTTTATGTATGTATATTCTTATTTGCACTAAAAATACAATTCTATCATGAACAAAAAATTTAATTCTATCAAAATTTAGAAGGTTTTATTCTTTTTTTAATTAACACACTATGTCAGTGATTCTCAAACTTTCACTGCGGGCGACTCAATTTTCAAACATAATTTTTATTGTGCCCCCATAAAAAATAATAATGTATTGAATGCAATAATAGTGCACTTGGCGCTAAAGCTACAATACGATCATAATTATAAACCGTACAAATTAACAAGATAAGTATTAAATTTTGTATATGTTACTTTTAAGTAATATATATATATATATTTACTTTTTAGTTCGATTCACTATAAAAGCGTGTTTTTTAGTTTGTTTTAAAACTATAATTTATTTTATAGTTATTTTATTATACACGATAAAAATCACAATTCCAGTGAATAATTTAATTAAGAGAAAATATACTTACCTACTTTCAAGGATTTTTCAATTTTTCTTAGAAAATTTGAGAAAAAATCCAATAAAGCTAAAGAAAATTTTCCAAATGTGGGTGTCTTTAATAAAGAACATAAATAACATAGACTTTTCGCTAACAACACAGAAACGTTATTTTCCAGCAAAACTGTCATATTTTGTTCACGTTTTTGTAGTTTTGTTGTTGTTTGATGATGTACAAATAGTATTTTGAACTTTTTCTTCCTTGTGTCTTTTTGACAAAGCGAAGTGCTACATTGTGACTTCATAGTTTTCTTCATAAAGATCTTTAGGCAGCATTTGAAAATTTTAAATCAACTCAAACGCTTCATGTCTAACGCTTTTCTGATATTTACTTTCGCTATCTTGATTAATATCCATTATTTCAGTAGGTTCTTCAATTGCTTGATCAGTTTCAACTTCCTTCAATAGGGATCACAGATGCCCATTTTTTTTAATATTCTGCTCATTTACATTTATAAAACATAATAAGTCGTACAACACAGCAATCAAAACCACAAAATTGCTTATGGGGAAAGTGTAGCATGTTCTAAAAATACTTGTGTAAAATGTTTTTCATTATGCATTATATGTTTTAGAATACTCATAAAAATAAATATTGGCCAAATAATTCTTCAAAGTGCTCAATATGCTTATCCATATATCATAAAACTCTTTCACGTGGAAAAAGATGAAACAGAAATATATTATATATATTTACAACTTCCCTAAAAAAAGGACGGAGATAACCATACCGGTAAGTTCGAAGGTCAGCTAAAGTAATACTTTAGGTTAAAAAAGTAACGTAATAAAAAAATCTCTCATCGTGGGATTACAGCAAAGCAAACAAAATATTTTTTTAATTCGGTTATAGGATTAAAGATGGCTAATGAGCGTTTGAAGTGGAATCTTTTATTTTTGATGATCACCAGATCATAAAAATAAATTATATCAGTGTAAATGTGTATTTTTTTTATAATGTCAGAAAGCATTTTGTTTTACTTCATTCCAAAAAAATATTTTTCAAAACATTTTATTTACAATATGCTCGCCCCCCCCAGGGGGCACTCCTCATAGTTTGAGAAACACTGCACTATGTGAATTGATACAATTAACCAGCATATACGCGCTCAATACGAACGGTGAGCCGAGAATGGCGAGCATTGGCATTGTTATCCCTTACGAAAATCGCATTAGATAACTGGGTTCATGATTCCGGTTTGTATATCTAAACAGTCTATACAAACACACTTCCGAGGATGATCGCATGCTGAGATGCAAAAAATTCAACTCAGACTGATATTTTTCTTAAAAAATCATCTAGTTAGTTCAACTGAATTAAATCTGCCATCTACAAGTAGTTTCATGCGAAACTGAAACAGAAAAATACTAGTGAACATCAAAACAGGAAATCGAGAGGCAATGTACATGTAATGATGATTAGTATATAGTTGACGTTAAATTAGAAAATATTGATAAGTTGGTTACTGTAACAAAATTATTGAAGGTGTATCGAACCGAAATAAACGGATATTTTTGTTCGGTTCCGACCAAAATAACGGTTTTTCAATTCCTGCCATTAACTCACACTCTCTCTATATATATTTGTTTATTTATTTATCTTGGTGGAATTTTCAATCGCTAGTAAAATACATTTTAAAGCGTTCAATTGACTTGAAATTTTATAAACATGATCTCATTTTGGATGACACTACAATAGTTTAATCACAATTAATAAAAATTAATTGATTAAAACTAACTATTTAAAGAATTACAAATACAGCTACGTTGGCATCATTTTTGGCGACTTAGTGACTCTTTTGGCTACTTGTGTCAAAACTTGAACTGGTTTTTTTCTTAAGTTTTAAAGCCTTCAGTTGAACTGAAATTTGATATACATGATTGTTTTGGATGACAATACGATACTTTAATGATATGTCTTAATGTTGTAATTTTGTCATATGTATATGTATATGCATATTTATATTAATTGTAACTATTTAATAAATAGTAGCTAAAGTAAATTTTTTCTTTGTTGATCTAAGTAGGAATTGACTTGAATTTTTTTTTTATATTATTTGTTTTTGGTTTATACGGTTTAGTTCCAGTTCGAAGCCCTGCTTATATATATAAGCATGTTTCAACTTAACTTCTTGTCATTTATCTTTTATCTGATGTATGTAATGACATTGAAAAATAATGATAAAAACGCACCTAAATGTAATTTATCCAAAAAATTTCAAAATTTTGGGACATTATTTTAAGTAGTTAAGCCGAAATCTTATATATAGTTTACATAAGGGTTTAATTACAATTCATAAACTAATATTTCTATTTTCATTGAGAGTTGTATAAGTATCAACATATTAAAATATATTCAAAGCTTATGTTCTACAATTTAAACTAGAAATTTAGTGTTAAACTTCGAAAAAATTATGATTTTATTCAGTTGATGAAAGACCCTCCATGTAAAGGGTTGATGCATGTTTAAAATTCTCAAAGTCCTCCCGGCAGTGTGATATGGAAGTTCGGAAAGGGGAGAGTCCAGCTGAGACTGTTTTCTCGCCACTTGGCGAGGCCTCAGAATTATGCTCGTCGCCAATTGTTGAGGTTCGTCACTCTCGTGTTGCTTGAGAGTGTGTTAGAAATCAATAATTAATCAATCAGTTTGTAACGGTTTCCCCAAAGTCTGATTATCATATGGTTCCGTACTCAAAAGACTCAAACCCGACATGACACTAGGAGTAGTCAACATAACTCAAAGTTCTAAGAAATAATCACAAATACAAATAATCATTTAACTTATTTATTGATTCGAAGGTTAACTCAAGTACGGGGGAAAAATCAATTATCTAACTAAATAATCCAAATACACTTATCTGTAAAGATTCAAAAGATATACTGCCACTCTGATGCTGAGTCTAAATAAACAGAGAGGAAGCTCCAATCTCGATAAGACAAATTGAATCCGACGCACAACAGAGTTGGTTGAAGAATATTTCATGCTGATGATTACTCCATATAAGATTAGGAAATCGCTTCAATATAGGAATGGAAGAGTTAACTAGTTGAGTGAATCAATTAAACCCCACACTGGCAGAGTAAATCTCAGCTAACTTTTTTTTTTTTGCTCGAGTAAAAACCTCTTTGTATAGCAAAACTGTTTTGCAGATCACTTTTCCACTGCAAGGAGGTGGCAGTTAACCCCACAACGTACATTTATTTTTTAAAAAAACCGGCAAAAAAAAAATAATCACACCTTTAAGTAAACATATGTAGAACCTTGTTTTGCACAAAAATAAAAAATAATTCAGAATTAATTAAAACTTTTATTTTAATTTTGAATTTTGATCCACATTGCAGATAAGTGCCGAATGTTGCAATCTTGCACGTACATCGAATTTTATTATCTTTCTTTTCGAATAGCTTTTTCCATAAAAAACATGATTTTATCGGTAAAATATTTATTTATACTTTTCATCAGAAATTATAATAATATGAGTTTTTATTTAAAAAAAATCAAATTTATTTTGTGATATATTTGGGAGCAGGGTACAGTACATAGCCCAAAATTGCAATTATTACACATATGAATCTATTTCTTTTAGCTCAAAGCACACTGCAGTGTCTTGTGGAAGCTTCTTTTTTTATATTGGTGGGACAAAACTGGGAAAAGAAGATTCGTCGTAGAATTCCATAAGATTTTAGTCTACCTGATTTTTTTATATTTGTATTGCTATTATAACTTTGTATAAGTCTTTCTACTAATTTGTGGGCTGCGGTAGCCCAGTGGTTTAGGTATCGGACCATGGCAGGCATGTCAGGAGTTCGAGCCCAGTACCACTAAAGACCCCCCGTGTAGGGCAGCGATGCACGTTAAATCTGTCGAGAGCTGAAACGTCTTCCCATTGGTGTGGTGTGGTAGTTAGGAGAGAGAGGTGTCAACTCAGGTGTCGTCCACGTCACTTGACCATGGTTCGAAATTACGTGGTCCGTCGCCAAAAGCCCTGGTGTAGCTGAATAGTGCGACGTTAATATTCACTCATTCATTCTACTAATTTGTGTTTCGGAAATCTAATTTTTTTCACCTTAATTTTTTTTATACAAAACATTTGCGTTCTAAATACGGATGGCTAGCAAATGAAAGAATTTTTTTTTATAATAGTTATCTAAATTTACTATAAAAACTTTACCTAAATTTATTACTATAAACTTTATCTAAATTTATTTACTATAAAACTTTATCTAAATTTATTTACTATAAACTTTTTATCTAAATTTATTTACTATAGAAAAACTTCATCTAAATTTATTTACTATAAAAACTTGATCTAAAATTATTTACTATAAATTTTATCTAAATCACGATGACGGATCGCACTCAGTCTCACGAGTGCAGACAACAATCACTTACATTCGACCGTGAAAATTTCAGCAGTATAAAATACGACTCCACTCAGATTATCTCGACCTTGCACAGTTTGGTCAGCTTAGTGGGATCGAATTATTTCGGTTGCGTAAGTTAAGGGGCTAAACTTTCAATAAAAATTCAAAGAAATGACTTCAACTTAGCTTTGAGAGGGAAACGTTGGGAGAGAGCCCACTATAGATTGATAAAATCTTTAAAAAAATATTTTGTGATTTTGCGCTTTTATACATTTATTACATTCTTTCTAAATACCTGCTAAATCCGTTTTTATTTTAAAGAGTTTTCAATCACTGTGCTACGAACTCAAAGGTTCAAAATTCAATTTGAATTGTTTTTGATGATTTCAGTTAAATTGCTTTAGAAGACCCTTTTCATGTCTATTGAAAATAAAAAGGAAAATCCAAATTATCACCAGATAAATTCACAAAGCAAAACGTAAAGGGTGTTTTTTTAGAGGTATAGAACTTTAAATTGCAATAAAACAACGATGTATTATTCGATTGACATGAATTTTTTTTATTCGAAAGATAATCTTGTGGCATTACATTTTAAATATGATTTCTGGCATATGACTGTCACGGCTGGCTCGTATTTAGTCCAATCTAGACGTCCAATTTTCGATGACTTTTTCCAACATTTGTGGCCGTATATCGGCAATAACACGGCGAATGTTGTCTTCCAAATAGTCAAGCGTTTGTGGCTTATCCGCATAGACCAATGACTTTACATAGCCTCACAGAAAATAGTCTAGCGGTGTTAAATCACAAGATCTTGGAGGCCAATTCACAGGTCCAAAACGTGAAATTAGGCGGTCACCAAACGTGTCTTTCAATAAATCGATTGTGGCACGAGCTTTGTGACATGTTGCGCCGTCTTGTTGGAACCACAGCTCCTGGACATCATGATTGTTCAATTCAGGAATGAAAAAGTTAGTAATCATGGCTCTATACCGATCACCATTGACTGTAACGTTGTGGCCTTCATCGTTTTTGAAGAAGGATTCCACCAGCCCATAAAGCGCACCAAACAGTCAGTTTTCTGGATGTAACGGTGTTTCGACATACACTTGTGGATTAGCTTCACTCCAAATGCGGCAGTTTTGTTTGTTGACGTAGCCATTCAACCAGAAGTGCGCTTCATCGCTAAACAAAATTCGCTTATGAAAATCGGGAAAAACGGCAATTTCGTTTTGGGCCCATTCGACGAATATACGCCTTGCTTGATGATCGTTTTGATGAATTGCCAAACCAAACTGAGAATAAATCACTTGACAGCTGTTAAATTGGTCGCCATCTTGGAAAGTAATGCCAACTTAAACTTCTATACCTGAAAAAAAAACACTCTTTACTTCTTATTATTAATCTACAAAACCTTTAATACTTATTTATCCACTTATTTATTTCATAATTTAAAATAATTATGATTATAAGTAAATGAATATGTATTTAATGCAGCGTTTCTCAAACTGTGGGGTGCCCCCTAGGGGAATGTGATAACCCTACGAGGGGGGCACGAGCATGTTGAAAATTGAAAACAAAAAATTATTTAAGAAAATTAATAATTTATGGAAAGTAAACAAACGAAATGCGTTCGGACATAATAAAAGATTTAAATACACATAGATATATAATACTCTTATAAATATATCAGTATTGCACAATGTATTTTATAATTAATTTAACAATAATAAGTTAAGAACAAGTTTAATAATTACCATTAACTCCATGGGATTGTCATATAAAAAATCACATCAAAAAATTAACTATTATCTTGATAAATTGTAAGGTTTATAATAAATCCCTTAATTTTGCCGGTTGAAAGTTTGGCAAATCACTCCTCAATGCCACCGTTTTCCTCCTAGGCGAGCGTATGTAATGTATTGGGACAGTAGCGCACACAGGAATATTTCAAGGGGGTCCGGCATCGAAAGTTCACCATTCTAGTATTATGCTCCTTTTAGATTTTGTCGATTTTCGAGAACAAAACACAGTAAAAAGCTAATTATTGAATAAATAATTAGCATTAATTAATAAAATTAATCATTAATAACAAATACTTAATTAAAGTTTACTTACCATATACTAAGAATTATAATCAATCAGAAAAAAAATCAAGGGCTTTGGGGAGGTCCGGACCCCCCCCCTTGTGTACGCCACTGTATTGGGGGGGGGGGAGAAAAGGAATAAAAGTAAGCAAAGCCTATGAAATTAGTAAATCCTTCGCAAACACTGTCAATCTATTTTTATTGTCTTCCAAAGCCTTCGGAATAATTTCTTGGATAGCAGTACACAGAAAGGATCGTACTTCGGAAAGACGTACAAATATACATACAACCAGGGCAATTATCGTGTTAATTGAGCAAGACGTTTATATACGTCGGTGGCATTTAAGAAATTAAATTCATGTTGTAGCTTTAGAGTCAAAGTATAGTGTTATTGAATTCAATACATTGTTGTTTTCTCTAGGGGGCAATGAAAATTATGCTTAAATATTGGTTCACAAACAGTGAAAGTTTGAGAAGCACTAATTTAATGCAATACAACTTCTTAGAAGCTAAAATAAACGTATAAGCGGTAATTTCTTTAAACATAGTGTTCTGATTCCTTTTTCATTCCAATTAAAGCTAATTACACGCAAATAAAATGTACACTTTCCTACACATATATATTTATAATGAGATTCTCTGTTTCGATTTTCTTAAGAGAGATTTTTCTTTAAAGCATGATTGTCTTGAACCCTCCAAGAGATCATATGATACTTAATTATTTTTATTTACCCACATAGCAAGGAATACAATTTTAACTGCTGCTTTATCTCTAGAGAACAACGTCATTAAATTTTGTGGTGAGAGGATGCAATATTGCAACAGCCCTCAAATCTGACCAGTCAGCGTGCTAAGACCCAAAAATCAATTAGAATTTAAATAAAAAAGCATTTTTTTATCGGTCGTAAGCATGTGTTATGTTTCTTCTAGCTTTCTATGTCTTCGTCAGGAACTTTTAAAAGCTTCTTGAGGCCCTGGGTTTCTTCGTAAAAGTATGTCCCTCCTATGACCTTTAAAAGTAGATAGCAGTAGGGGTCGGCAACCTATGGCGTGCGTGCCACATGTGGCACGCGGTACAATTCTCAGAGGCACTCTGCACTACTCTACAATATTTGAATGGATAGAAGTTGATCAATTTGTAATGAATATTTACGGAATTAAGTGAAAAAATCTGAAAACTAACTCTAAAGATAAATTTACAGCTATTTTGTAAATTATTAAATGTCAGTGCTGGAGAGATTTAATTGTTTGAAGAGAGATAATTCCGTGTACTCAGTGCTTTCTACTTTTGGTTCTACATATCTAAATAATAAATCTTCCCTTATATGAAAAACATTTCTAGTCCACCAAGAAATTGTTTAACTACTGAAAGCTTAGAATGGTGTCAAATTGAAAATCGCAAATTATACCCTTGGTTTTGCTACATTAAAGTATAGTGGTGCAAGCACTAGATTCGTATTTATGTGTTGTCTATTTCTTATTTTAACAAATATGTTTAAAAAAAACATAATATATGTTCAATCAAATGAAGAAATTGTTATATTTTATGCTGTTTATATATATATTTTTATGTTAAGAAAATTAATTGTACAAAATTATTACATAATAAAACTGTAAATATCTATATTATTGACCTCTATTCTCGAATTTTGCGTGGATTATAGCGGGAATGGAATTATTTTAAAAATGTCCTACACTGTGTGTGGCACTTTGAATCATATTGGTAGATTGATTTGGCCCGCCACAGCTAAAAGGTTGCCGGCCCCTGGTATGTAGCATACGTTGTCAGATACTCGCACAAACGGTAATTTGAAGCAAATGAATGTGCATGACTCCAAATCTCCCAAACGTAGGCACAAAAAAGCTTGATCAACTTCCGCCTTTTAATTAAATGAGTATTGATGGAGAATGGTGGTAAGTAAGATGGAGTAAGAATGACAACTAACAACAGCGCCATATAGTTTGAAATTCCATGTTTTTTCGGAGAATATGTCTGAGAGCAACATTTGACCTTCAAAATTATTTGGATTATGAACTTACTGAAGCAGAGTCAAGAACGAGACGATGTCCCCACTAAGGTTGAGACCCGGGCCCAGTGCCCATGCCTTAAGGGAAGTCGGTAGGGCCTATAACGACAATGCTAAATTGAGCCATTTTAGGTAGAAGTTTCTCAGAAACTGTTAAATATATAAACTTCAAATTTTGTCTGTATATTAATTAGGCTTTTTATTTAAATACTGGTAAATATATTTAAAATATATTGTTTACTTTTTTCAAAAAAAATTCATCGTAAAAGTATCACTTTGAAATTTTTGAAAACTGTCAAATTTTTTACGATAACTGCTTTTCAGCAAAATATTTCAGGAAAATCTCCAAAAAAAAATAAGCTTAGTATATAGAGTTACATATTATTTATGTGCAGTAAAAAATTGCATGAGCACTCATTCTGTAGATTCTGAGAAAACTGTACCCGCAGTTTGAAAACAACCATTTTGAGATAATTGCATTTTTAGTGTAAAAGCACTTGATCACAAAAATAATGAATTACAACAAGTATTTGCCCTATTTTATTAAATATTAGCTTATTCTCTATTACTTTTAAGGCTTTTTAGTTTTTTTTCTTATACTTAGATTTCTCAGAAAATACATTTATAGCATTTTTCACTTTTAAGCTATCGAGGTATTTTTTAGCGTTTAATTATTTTACTCAAATTCTGTATCAATTTTTGAGGAATTTTCAGTTCTGATACATTACTTTCATCAAATTTTGACTATAAAGCATCATAAATACCATGTGAAAATGTGTCAATACATGAAAATATGGCTTTGGTAATACATGATTATACACTATTTCGAAAAGTTTCATTAGTGTTTTATATATTCACCTGTTAACACAATGTTTTACAGCAGCAGAATTAAAAATTTTCTTTAAATATTTGGTAAATGGTATTCAAAACAACAAAAACATAAAAACAGATTTCTTGAACATGAAATTTATGTATTTTTATATATGTAACAAGCTATGTGCAACGAAAAAGGCATTGCATTTTTAGATATTTATAAACCTTTTACTAAAAACTATTGAACACCAAAGCTTAAAAATTTGTATAAATACACAATACATATGAAATATATAGTAAAAAATTTCCAGTTCATGCATACAGTAGAAGTATAGAAAAGGAATACACAATTTATTAAAAATTGTCATTTTCTGTGTCACGACATATGTTCATTAGTGAAAAAAATGTCTGAGAAATATTTTTAAAATTTTACATAAAGAATAAAAACATACAATACATATGAAATATATAGTAAAAATTTCCAGTTCATGCATATGGTAGATTTATAGAAAAAAAAAAGAATACACAATTTAATAAAAATCGTCATTTTCTGTGTTACGACATGTGTTCATTAGTGAAAAATGTCAAAGAAATATTTAAAAATTTTTGCATAAAGAATAAAAACACACAATACATATGAAAATATAGTAAAAATTTCCAGTTCATGCATACGGTAGATTTATAGAAAAAAAAAAAAGAATACACAATTTAATAAAAATAGTCATTTTCTGTGTTACGACATGTGTTCATTAGTGAAAATGTCAAAGAAATATTTAAAAAATTTGCATAAAGAATAAGAACACACAACAATATATATGAAATATACAGTAAAAGTCTCCAATTCATGCATACAGTAGATTTAAAGAAAAAAGAACAGATTACTTGAAAAATATATTAATTAGAAAACACAATAGCTTTTGTATAAATTTTTACCTCATCAAAAAGATGCTGCACTGTAGCCGGTTTTTACCTTATTTTTCTTAATATTATCTTCTTCTTTCTTTTTTTTTTTCTTTTTTATCTTTTCTAATTTTCTTCGAGCGTCCAGAAAAAGCATAAATTGCTTTCATTAGTCTTTCCCTATCGAGAAGTTTCATGGCACTTACTGAAAATTCCCCTGGTTCTACGCCCATTTTTTGAAGCATTTTTAATTTCGATACATTACCATCATTAAAGGAACAAACAGCATCATAAACACCAAGTGAAAGTGTTTCAATCTGTACAAATGTTGCTTTGGGAACATGTGACCAAACGACATTATGAAAACTTTCATTCGGGTTTTGTGTTTTTCCATGCAAACATTTTTTCAACAGATCAGGATGGGAAAGATCTCTAAATATAGGACGCATTGCTTCAACAACAGCGACCAGAAGACTGTTTTTATGTTTGTAAGACTTACCTGATGCTTCAGCCTTTTTAAATCCACACCATGAATCTTCCCCGATGGGACAAAAACCATGTTGAGGATATTCATCAGTTGATAACTTATGCAGAAAAATGGCCCAGATAGCTTGCCGCATATTCTGAACACTGCTGTGATTTCTCCGAATAGCTGATCCATAGTATGACTGCAAGTTATCAATTTCATGTTCAGTCAAACGATTTTTCCCACTTAAACACTTACCGTCTGACAAGATTTGCCCTTTCAATTGAGCTTTTAATCGGTGTAATCTTGTTCCCATGCGCTTCATTACATGCACAATACACTCCAATTTTTCAATTGGATATTCATTTCCATAAATGTTTTTCTTTTTTACCGCATCAAATGCTTTGCAATCCCCATCTCCTAAGTACGTAATATATCGGGCATTATGTAAAGATAATGACCGTTGAAAATTTTAGACGCACCTTGGATTTCCATCGCTCCACTAGATCCAACGTAGTTCCTTTTACAATCCTTTTCATGAAAAGGCAAGTTTTTACAAGCGCAATATTTCGAAAGAATATCAACATCTATCACCTTACCTGTATCAATGCTGGTCACAGTAACTACACCATTCAAGGATGTGTAACCACGCTTCTGCCATGTCCCATCTACAGCTACTGCTATATTTTTGTTACCTTCATTTTCACAAATAGCTTCCTTCGCAGCATTTTGAATTGAATCCTCATAAACAAGTTTAGCAGCATTTAAAATTCGCTTACCGTAAGGAGAAAACCTTGTAGGTGGTTGCGGAAGATTCATTACGCCGCAGAACATTCTCCCTGCTTCTGCACCTTTTCCAGTTGAACGCATAGCATACACAAACCTGGTATTTATTGTAGCAATTTGTGTTCCTTCATGAAAATTTGAAGAAGAGAATTCTACACGATATGGACAAGCAAAACATTTCAGGACAAACGTAATAGCCAGTCCAGACTTACCTTTTAAAACTTGCATGTCTAAACCACTGTTGCACATTTTACAGTGAACTTCATTCTTGAAAACAAAAGCAAGAATATTCAAATTCATGATTGCATTTAAAATACCTACGCTATCACCAAAAGAAGAAAAACTCTCATTTAAATCGGGAATTTTCTTTTCTTTTGCACATGACTGCTTTGAATCATGTGCATGTTCAGCTTGAACATTTAATTTACAATCAGTGGTACTTACTTTGCTATTAATAGTATTCTTACGTGGATAATACTTACCTTTGCGTTTCTTGAAAACTTTTTGCAATCTTGGCATTTCAAAATTTCAGAAATTTTAAGTATCGATAAACGACAAGTGCTCAATCAAAACGTGTTCGTAAGCGCCAAAAATAGGTAAACAACCTTAACAGTTACACTTGCAGTTATTCTACAGTTAATTTCGTGGGAATAAATAAAACAGATAATGGCTTTGCAAGAGCATCCCAGTTTTAAAAGGCCAATATGTTTACATTTCTATCTGTCAAAGTAGGCGTGGCAAATCAGTTGATTATTTTTTAAAAAACATTTTAAAATACTTCTAATTCAAAAATTGACTAGTATGTTATATCATTGGAAAGGGCTTAATTTGGAGATTTGAGAAATATCAAAATCTCAAAATCGATTTCTGGAAGGTGTTTACCATACCGACTGTCCTTAAGTCGTCTTTGGTCTATGTAAAATAAGACCTGTATCTGAAAAAAAGATTTCTTCATTTATAGCGACTGCACCAATATATCAATAATGAACTCTAAAATTTAAAACTCAACAAATCAAATCTGTTCCTGGTTAAAGTGCTTCATTCAAATAAAATTATAAAATTAAACACTCGCATATATATTTTTAAAAAGAAAATTGTGTGTATAGGGCTCTTTTCCTTCTATCCATTAATACCTATCACCTATATATTCAGAAATCTCTTGAATAAAGAAACTGGAATATTTAAACTGTTTAATTAAATTCAGTGTAATTAGAAGCAGTTGAGCATTCCAATCCCTTTAAATCCATTAAACCTCTCTTTAATTCAGCTGCGTCCCTTTTCTAATTCAAACTCACGGTTCATTTTACACGCCTCTTCCAAACAAGCGATCCTCTTTATTTTCTTAACTTTATGCACGTGTTTGAGGAGAGAATATTTCTAGTTCGGGTTTCATTTTGAACCAGTGATAGCATTTGAACTAAGACATGTAAAGTTGCATCGAATGGAACTTCAAAAAAAAAAAAAAAAAAAGGTTTGAAATAACAACGCATAAAACTGTTTGTATTTTAACTTAAAATGACGTTATATTTCATTTTATTCTCAAACAAATCATAGAGGAGAAATTTACTTCTCGTTTTAAATTGGAAGTGAAAAGAATTTTTTCGTCTGTCCCATTAGATCAGGCCTTCTTAAACTTTCAATATTTGCGACCCAATATTCAATCATAATTTCCATCGCCCCCCACACTGTAATAATGTATTGAATTAAATAATACTATACTTTGATGTTAAAGATATAATACGACTTTAACCTCTCAAGTGCCACTGGCGTGTATAAACGTCTCGCTCAGCCAACGCATTAATTACCCCGGACGTATATATGCGTCTTTCCGAAGCACGATCTTCTCTGCACACTGCTATCGATAAAATTACTTATTTATTCCTTTTCATCCCCCCTTTCGATACAAACGGTGGCATTGGGGAGCAAATCGCGTAACATTTAATCAGCAGTTCATTGATTAATTATAAACCATACAAATGACAAAGATAAGTGTTCATTTTTGTAAATAATTTTATATATGACATGCCCATTGGATGCCTAATGGGTGATTAAATCATTAAGACATTAGAAGGCATCAGTGGCTAATGGTTGCTTATTAAACTTTTCAATCTATGAGTTCCTCCTCTGCATGTGATGCTTTGCTCGTGTACTGTTGGGATGATTGAAAACTTTTATTGTATACTGCTGCAAATTTTGCTTGGAATTTGTTAGTAGCTTTTCCATTAATTTATCCGCATGCATGCTCAATGCATAAAAAGTATGATGACCTTGTTGGCTAGGATCACATTTTAACTGCACAAATGCCATTCAAAGATATCAGAGTCGGAAGGAACCTGGCAGTGTGAAGTTAAGAAATAGCTCTAAGGCAGTGCTTCTCAAACTTTCAATACTTGCAACCCAATATTCAATCATAATTTTCATCGCGCCCTCCTCCATTCAATAACAATGTATTAAGTTCGAGAACACGATACTCTGACTCTAAAGCTACGATACGACTTTTACTTCTCAAGTGCCGATGGCGTATATAAACGTCTCGCTCAGCCAGTGCATAAATTGCCCCGGACGTATAAATACGTCTTTCCGAAATACAATCTTTTCTATTCACTGCTATCCATAAAATTATTCTGAAGGCTTGCGAATGCAATAAAATGACCTTGACAGTGATTACGAAGGATTTACTTATTTCGAGAGTTTTTTACTTATTACCCCCCAAATAACACATACGCTTGCATACGTGCAAAACGCTTGTAATGTGCAGTGAATCACGAAACTTTTAATTGATAGTTAAGGGATTAACTCTATAAACTGCACAAATTATCTAGATGTGTTAATTTTTGCATGTAATTTTACGTATATATATGACAAGCCCATGGGGTCACTGGCAATTAATTAACTTGTTCTTAACTTAGTATCGTTAAATTAATTATAAAATGCTTTGTGCAGTCCATTTACAAGTGTATTATATCAGTGAGAATGTGTATTTCATTTTTTATTATGTAAGAATGTATTTTGTTTGTTTACTTTCAGTAAATTAATATTTTTTAAAGCAATTTTTTATTTTTGACTTTTCAATATGCTCGCACCCCCTCATAGAGTTATCACGCTCCTTAGGAAGGTGCGCCTCACAGTTTGAGAAACACAGCGTTAAATGATAAAAATGTTAATTTTTTTAATACTGGATTAGTTTTTGTATAACGCTACTACAATTACAAGAAAAAAATTTTTTTTTTTCAATTTCACCGATTATAATATACAGCGTCGTAATTATTCACGACACACATTGTTATTTCTCCTCTCTTTATCAATTTTCGTTATAGTTACTAAATGAAAGGGGAAAAAATGACTTGGTGATGTTAAACACATATAATCTTATCTATTGCTAATCCCAAATTGACATTTATATTGTATGTATAAATGTCTTTTTTAAAATGTCCTTTTTTTTAAAAAAGGATATTTTTTCCTGATTTTTATTCTGTTTTTGTGGGGCTAATAATAAGCTGTTGAATCTCACCACGCGAGCGAAAGACTTTTTTAAAAAAATAATCTGCTTCCAAAAAAAAAAAAAAAAGAACCGGAGTGCCTTAAAGCATAAATAATCGGAAAAACAATTTTTTTCTTCCTAAAAACATTAGCAATATTTTCAGCGTAGAAGACATGAACATATAGGCTTGCAAGAAATCCTTAACACATTTTAAGACTTGAGAATACAAGTACCTACTATAGACATTTTTTTAAAAAATCTTTTTTTTTTCAACCAAATAATGTTTACTGCATTTTTATAATTTTTTTAGAAATATCACTATACTTTTATCGAGTTACTTTATTGAGCAACCATTGTAAAATAATATGAATAAAGATGTTTAATGTGATTTCGTTATTATTATTTTTTCCATTCGTAAGAAAATATTACTTTAAAGTAGAGGTTCTCAAACTTTTTTGCCTCATAGACCCCTTGACAGGTTTTTCAGTTTAGGGTAGACCCCCTTATTACTTAACATTGAATTTTTGCAAATTTATCAACTTAAAAGTGTTTTTGACAGCAGGGATATAGAGCTATTTATTTTAAAAGATTAAAATTTTTAACTCTAGTGAAGTATAGTGTTAAAAACTTAAGAAAACACATGCGAACTAATTAAATTAAAATTTACTTAATGCATGAAAAGCTGATGAACAAGCAAATGCTTTTAGTGGGAGAGATGAATCTGGGGATGCAATAACAAATTTTCAACATTTGGTAACAATCTTATCAGGTTTATCCCTAAATAAATACGGTTAATAGTGTAAGTCTTTTTCTTCTTTCTTTTTTCTTTTGGAAATTGGCAAACGCACTGAAACTCCTTTTCAATCTGAAGAACAATTAAAAACTTTCTCAAGATATTCCATAATATGGAATAAATAACAGGTATATCTTTTTAAAGCCAAAATTGTTGACATCCGTTTTTAAACCTTACTTTAAGACCTTCGTTAGTGCCTATTCCTAGTGCCTAATTCTTGTAATCTGACATTTTTATTCTCAATTCCATTGAATTCAATTTCAATTGAATTTAATACCTACTGTGGTATTATAATATTCAAAACATTCTCAAACCTAGTTATTCTAAAAGAAGCGCATGTAAATGTTGACACGACATCCAAAAATGTACTCCTTTAGTTTAATTCTGGCACAAGAAAGGCTGAAATGTGATCCTTGTTCTAATAAAATTTATGCTGTCACCTGTAACTGCAAATTAATCTCATTAAATTTAGTAAATAAATCTGTTAAATAGTCCGGTTTCCGCATGAATTAATCTCCTTTTAATATTAGTCAAGACCAGGTTTAATGGCAACCACTATCGTAGATCCCCATTTACACCCCATGGACCCCCAAATTATTTTTTCGTTGACGTGAACCCCTTGAAGGTCGTCATTGACCCCTGGGGGTCTATATAGACCACTTTGGGAATCACTGCTTTTATGCATTCTAGCTGTTGTGAAGCTCCTCCGTTTTGAAACGAAAGATGATATTGTAAAAAAAATAATTAAAGTTTTATACGATTACCAAGAGGCATGGCTGGCGTTGCTTCTGTAGAGTTCGGGGTTTGAGTCCTGCTGCCATTAAGACCCTATCGTATAGCAGGACTCTGATGCACGATAAATATGTCAAGGCTCAAAGTCCTTATATTAGTGTGGTATAGAGATGTGGAGAGTGCAATCTATTTAATCAAGGTACAAAATAACGAGGTCCAGTGCCAATAGTCCTCGTATTGCTTCAGAAAGTAACGTTAATAAAAAAATCCTCCGTGAACAGTGGCGCACACAAGGATGTGTCCTAGGGGTTCGGACCCCCCTCCCCAAAGTCCTTGATTTTTTTTCCGATTGATTATAATTCTGAGTATATAGTACGTAAAATTTAATTAATTACTTGCTATTAATGATTAATGTTATTAATTAATGTTAATTATTTATTCAAAAACTAGTTTTTTACTGTGTTTTGTTCCCGAAAATCGACAAAATCAAAAGGAGCATGATACAAGAATGGTGAACTTTCGACCCCGGACCCCCCCTGAAAATTTTCTGTGTGCGCCGCTGATTGAAATAGTAGGATCAGTGTAAACCCAACTATGGAACACATGTCTGAAATTGATCTTTTGTTAATTTTATAATTAAATTTTTAATACATAACGTACCAAATATATTAAAAATAGTATATTGTATATAATTTTTTTTAAAAAAAAAGTATAATATTTATGCAAAAAAATTTATTTTTTTCTGATTTTTGAAAGCTTCTACATTTAAGGCTGCTTTAACTTAATTTTAAATAGGACATGAATTTACAATATTTTTCAGATATAAAAGTACTCCAACATTAATATTATATTCTGACTTCACTGTCCTATAAAGTAGTGCTCCGCAACCTTTTTATAGCTGCGGACTGGTCAACGTTTGATACTTTTACCGCGGCCCACTGAGGGTGGGGCACGTTGATTGTTTGTATTTTAGATTATTTTGATTTAACAATTTTAATTTAGTTATATTTAAATATGCCTTCAGAATAAAATTTAGTTACACCAAAAATGAATAAAAGTGATTTAACGTGGAATATAAAATGATTTCAGTGGAAAGTTACGCAAATCTGAGAGAAATGCACTACTTTACATAAAATGGCAATAGCTTAATGTTCTTTAGGCGACCCGGCACCGGTCCGTGGACCGGGGGCTGCGGATCACTGCTATAGAGAACAGCTTATTTTATCATAATACTCATTTGTATCCGAGTTGACAATTTTTCTGGTATAATATGCGCTTCGCTTTTTTTTTCTATACCGTAACGCTAAATGAGTTTCCATTTTATATGTTAAAAGGAAAAATTAATTATCTGTGGAATATTTTGAAATTTCGAAATTTTTTTTAATAAACAGATGCATGGATTACAACGTTTCAAATTTTCATAAAAATTTAATCACTTTCCTGTCTGAAAAGTGCACAGCGTTTAGTTCAGACTTTCGTCATTTAGCTAAGACAACCTTAAACTCTAATAGTAATTGATGTGTACAAATCTAATCTTTCTCTGAATCTACGAGACAAAAGAAAATAGGTCTATATAATCAGCGATAAAACAGTAACTACTACAAACTACACATAGATCGGAACTTTATATTTTGAATGCTTGTATTTACAATGTTTTTCATAATACATCGAAATATTTATTAGCATCTTGCATGGCAAAAAGGTACAAAAAACAACAACCTACGGTACATTTTCCTAATAGTTTGAAAAATGTTCTATCAAAATTCACACTGTATGTTATTCTCACTTTTTAAAAACATCTTTCAGCTTTTATATGTAAACTTCTTCAAATTCACAAACATATTCATATTTCATCTTTCTGACTCCATGAGGAAGAAGACGAAAAAATGCATTAGCTAGTCAGTGACGAAAAGCTAAATAGCCCTCCCAATCCCGAGGTGGGAAAGGCGTTCACATGCTAATTTGATTTCTAGTTCTTTTGTCTGGTGGTGGGAAGTGACTATTTCTTTTAAAGTAATGTTGTGCAAAGTATGGAACATAAACATTTCAGCTTCCATTCCAGAAGTGAACGCAATATGACGTGATGTCTGGGCATAAAACATGTTTGATGATCGTAACAATAGACCGTGTAACCACTGTATAAATTTAAATAAATAAACGTCGTGTGGAAGCATAATTAATAACTCAGTTATGGTTGTAGATCTTTGATATTGTCACCAAATTTAGTATGCGACGTTATGTATTAATTGAATTAGGCTTCTTGCTGTTATCATAAATCATTTCCCGGTCATTTCTTTCTTTGCTAACGTCGATGTTAATTGCTAAAGGCAGGTAATGGTGCTAGGCCGTTTCGTTTTGCCAGATTTTTCAAATGCCATCAAATCATTGGCGTATTTTTTATTCAGTTTCAGTTCAAGCGAACAGCAAAAATTTTCTCTTGTCAATTTCTTCAAAATTGGTAATTAATCATCTAAAATAAAAATAATATAAGTCTGAATTAACCGACTAGTTCTGTTATTAACATTATTATCACTAGGTACTAAGTGACGTATAACCAAGTGCTTAATGATGACGTATAACCATGAATTTGTACAGAATATTATTATATAAAGAATATATTAACATAATTATACAATTTTGTACAGAATATTATTATATGAAGCCCAGTGGCTGAGTGGTTAGGGTATCTAGCTTCTACACCACAGGAACGAGGTTCAAACCCCAGGCTGGGCAAGGTTGACTCAGCCTTTCATTGCTTCAATGGATCGATAAAATGATAAAAGCTTGCTCGGGAACTTAACACTGGGGTTTTTCGCGTCAGACTGACCACCTGATCGGAACATCTGCTCTTGTACCTCAGGGCCCAAGGTCGCGTATACTAAGTTGGGGACAGTAAGCCTTGTCCCTCCTGGGATGTCGCGCCACTGAGTTAAGCTATATTATTATATACAGAATATAATTATATAATTTGTACAGAATATTATTATATATATAAAGAAAAATGAAATTGTATCTTATATATAACTCTTAAATTGTACAAAAAATATCCTTAGAAGAATTAAAAAGGTAAAATATCACTCGTAAGTTGTTGCAGTAATCAGATATATATTTTGAATAATTACAATTATTTACTATACCACAGTGTTTCTCAAACTGTGGGGCGCGCCCCCCCTGGGGGGCGCGGTATTCCTGTAAGGGGGGCGCGAGCATATTGGAAATAAAAGGTTTAAAAAATAATTTTTTGGAATGAAGAAAAACAAAAGGCTTTCTGACTTAATAAAAAATGCACATTTACACTGATATTATTTATATATATCATCTGGTGATCATCAAAAATAAAATATTCCACTTCAAACGTTCATTAGCTATCTTTGATTCTATAACCAAATAAAAAAAGACATTTTGTTTGCTTTACTGTAATCACACCATGAGAGATTTTTTTTCATTACGTTTCTTTTAACCACTAAAATGCTACTTTTGAATATCATTTATTTGACCTTCAAACTTACTGGTATGTTTCACACTCCATCTGTTTTTAATTTAGGAAAGTTGTAAATAATATTTTTCTGTTGCTTTTTTTCCATGTGAGTGAGTTGTATGATATACGGATAAGTGTATTGAGTACTTTGAAGGATTACTTGGCAAACATACAATGCATAACGGAGAACATTTTACGCAATTCTTCTTTAGAACTAATATCCATATGGTTTATTGAATAACACTTTTAACACGGAATCGGTCTCGCGATGCGCAGAGTCATCTTATGTTCACGAAATCGTTAATTCTGGAAAAACTGTTTATTTGTTACCAATGACCTTGACAGAGTATCCCCCAATAAGACAGTCTTAATGGAAACTAAAATGAATTTATCACATTTCGCCCTCTTTTTTTGGGGAGTTTCAAACGTTTTTTTTTTTTTGCAATCAAGTTACTAGTTTTGATCGAGTTCCCTGCGCGACCACTTTAGTTCAAAAATATTTTCTATAAACATGCTTTATGTCCTTTATTAAGGGTATGCAGATTTGAAACATTTTCATTAGTTTTATTGGATTTTTTTCTCAAAAAATTAAAGAAAAATTGAAGAGTCCTTGAAAGTAGGTAAGTATATTTTCTCTTAATTAAATTATTCACTGTAATTGGGATTTTTAAGGTGTATAGTAAAAATAATTATAAAATAAATTATAGTTTAAAAACAAATAAAAAAAACACGTTTTTATAGTGACTCCAACTAAAAAGTAAAAAAATAAAAATATATATTACTCAAAAGTAACATATAAAAAACTTAATACTTATCTTGTTTATTTGTACGGTTTATAATTATGATCGTGTAATGTAGCTTTAGCACCCCCTCCCCCCAAATGCATTATTATTGCATTCAATACATTATAATTTTTTAAGGGGGGAGGGGGCGCAATAAAAATTACGATTGAAAATTGGGTCGCCAGTAGTTAAAGTTTGAGAACCACTCCTATACCACGTTTTTGTTTTTTAAAAAAAAACAACTTCACAAATAAGATTTCTCTATAAAATTAAACCTTTTACACATATTTGTTGTGTTTGCTGAATTCCAATTTCTTACTTCTTTAGTACTGAGGGCTCTAGTTATTCTTCACTTTTATTTTATTATACTATATATATTTTATTATATATATATATATATATATATATATATATATATATATATATATATATATATATATATATATATATATATATACAAAAAATATTTTGATTTAAATTTCTTTAATTTGCGTATTTCTACTTTAAATGAATTTTTTTATATAAATGAGTTTAGTTTATCTGTGTATTTCCTATAGTCTAATTGTCTTTATTTTAAGTAATAATTACAATGATTTTATTCATAATACACTTACTTCCTGATTTAATTTATGAAAAACTGAGATTTTTTACTCCTTAAAAAAAATTCCTATTCAGAATTCTCAATACTGATTCATTTCGAATGAATATTTTGAGATTTTTTTTTGCTTAAAAAAATAATACAGATTTTTTACAGGTTGCTAATGCATGGCTTCACATACGACACAATTTATAGTAATTATCATGTGATATTGCACTCAAACTGTTACAACGTTTAGTGCTTATAGGAAAGCTATTAACTAGAATCAAAATATTTTATTACTGCTATAATTAATTGCGTTATTGCTATAACTTACAAATTTGAAGCAAATGAAATCCTAAATGTGTCTGCGCAAAGGAATATTAACATATCCTAAGTCAAAACAAATATTTATTTCTAGTCAGATATCAATGCTGGTCTTTTAAGTAATTTGTGAAATATGCATTTTAAATTTCTTGGGCAGTATTCAGCTTTTATCAAAACTCTGTGGTTAGTTTCTTTGAATATAACCAACCTTAAGCACACATGTTATTGAGCATTTGCGGTATTATTAATTGCTTACAATAAAACTATTAATGTTTCTATTCATTCAGTATTTCTTGAGTATAATGATTTTTAATAATCTATTTCGAGTTTTTCAAATTAAATGTTTTTAGTCTAACAAAATCTATGGAATTTTTTTTTTTCATTTGAGGAAGTGTAACATGTAAATATATGTATAACGACCATCAGAGACACACAAAATTTCTAACTTTAAAACCTTTTAATTATTTTCATTTTTTTAGGTAGTCATCAGAAAAAAAAAAAAGGAAGGAAAGAGATGATATGAAAGACAAACGTCGACCAAATTCCTCTACTTTTGAATTGCTTCGTAAGAGAGATGGTGTATTTTATAAAATCTTTATTTCTTCAAATCGTTCGGTAAGTTCTTTAAAATAAAAAAAAATTTCAAAAATGTTTTAATTAGATTTTAATTTAAGATGTTTTAAAAATAATCATTTGAAATATTAAAAAAAGCGTTACTCTCCTTCATCTATTTTGATTTAGGTACTAGAGTCACTGAGTGCTTATTAATGTAGCCTTCTAAAGCTGCATGTATTCTATTGGCAACGGACCTAGAAATTTTGACCCATGGTCAAGTGGCAAGGATGACACCTGAGTAGGGACTCCATTCTCTTAACTTCCACACCAAGTAAATTTAGGTGTCAGTTATTGATGGAATTTTATACTAAAAGTTCTCAGATATGTTAAAACTTCCTGATTTTTTGTAGGAGAAATATATTGTTCTTCGGTTTAAGTTGAACATTTTTTTTTGATGCCAAACATTTGAAGATACTTCAAAAATTTTGAAAATTGTTTTAAAAAATATGTTTTGGCAGGTTTTTAGTATTTAAAGGAACAAATACCACGCCCACGTATTTTCATTTTTGCTTACATTTTATGCTTGGTATGCTTATATATTAAATATTTTAAGCCTTTAAATGTATTAGTGGGAAGCAGTAGCACACACAGAAATTTTTCAAGGGGTCCAGGGTCGAAAGTTCACCATTCTTGTATTATGCTCCTTTTGATTTTGCCGATTTTCGGGAACAAAACACAGTAAAAAACTAATTATTGAATAAACAATTAGCATTAATTAATTCAATTAAACATTAATAACAAATACTTAATTAAATTTTAAGTACTATATTCTTAAAATTATAATAAATCAGAAAAAAAATCAAGGGCTTTGGGGGGCGGAGCTCCAGGATACCTGGTATGGGCCACTGGTGGGAAGTATTCAACTCAACACCTCCTTTCTGATGACTTTTTCAGTCTATTAATATTCGCACCCTTTGTAACAGTTGTTGTAAATTCAGTGATTACTTTCTTTGCCTTTTTTTAAAATTTCAGAAATGGAGAAATTTATACTGAAAAGAGCAACTGGTCAGGGTTAAAAAAATAAATAAGAACTCGAAAGAAGCCAGTTTGTAAGCAAATCGATTGATCTAGTAACGAATGCCAGTACCAAAAAAAAAAAAGACTGGCACAAGTGTGTGTATAGTTCCTTAATCGATCAAGGTGAATCTTATCGATATGAATAAGGATTTGAAAGAATACTAGAAATGTTAATTTTATTTCTTCTTCGAGTCTTTTATATTAGTGTATAATAGCGGACACAGACTACTTTTATGAAGGGGATTTACATTTTAAAAAACAATAAATAAAAGATAGATGTATTTAGATATATCTAATATCTAGTAGATACATAGCATAGATTTTATGATAAAAATTAAAAATCTCTTGGCATATGGAAAGGGTTTGAACATCCAAATTTTAAGATAGTAAGGAAAAAATTATTTAAGCTACATGAAGAGAAATTGTACTTATGTGATCTTGGATATATTTAGACGTTAGTTTCAAAATTAATTTTACATACTAAGATTAAACCTTTTAAATGCATTTACCTTCTTTTTCCACGCATTTTTTGAACAGTACTCTACACTTTGGCACTTAAAACCTTGTGGATCTTTAAAGTATAGTATATTTTTAAACTGAATTAAATTCAGCTTTTCAATTTTTTTCAGAGTTGCCTTCCTTTTTTTATTTGAAAAATTAAGAAATATTTAATTTTCTTTGTAAATTTTTTTGGATACATTATATTTTCTCTCCCCTTTGTATTAAAATTGTGCTCATTTTTTTTTTTAAAAAAGATATTTTTAACCTCATAAAACAGTCTATTGCACATAATTAGAGCATCTTTCGTAGAAAATATGCTGCACGACGTAAAAATTATTTAAATCTCTTGTAAAGAAAATTTTTTTAGTTTTATCAGCTTATAATTTTAATAATTGTGAACATATTTTAAATATTGTACATTTCTCAAATAAGCCGATTTTTTCATTAAACTGATGGGGAAAAAAATCAGCGATAGTTCAAGCTTATCGAAACTTGTCACGCAAAGTTAAAAATTATAGTTGTTGGGGTATATCAATATAAATCCTCTTCAGTCTTAAATATTGTTGAAAAATGCTAGTATGCAGAAATATGCCAACAGAATAAGACTATCGAGCACAAGTGAAGCGAGAAAAGTTATTACTAAATTGTTGATATAATATGTTATGAGATATGATGTAGTGGCACACACTGGAATTTTTCAAGGAGGGGAGAAGGCAAGGTAGTTGAGTGTGATATTAATAATCAATCTATTAATCAGTTATCTATTATTTCTTCTGAAATCC
This sequence comes from Trichonephila clavipes, assembly GCA_019973935.1. Classification (NCBI taxonomy): domain Eukaryota; kingdom Metazoa; phylum Arthropoda; class Arachnida; order Araneae; family Nephilidae; genus Trichonephila; species Trichonephila clavipes. The sequence continues at coordinate 483,467 of BMAU01012716.1, forward strand.
TCCGGAACAATACTTGTGAAAACCCCCCTGGATTCCACCCTGGACACCAAGATTGATTTGAGGCAAAGAATGACCAGACGACAATTATATTGATTCACTTGAATCAATTATCAACCTTCTAATTATAAAGATTAATCAATATGTCTACGTCAATGTGATTAACCCTTACTATTAAATTAAATCACGAAATATGATATTAATCAACTATTAAACTCAATATCGAACGGGATTAACGGAATAAGAGGATCGAGAGATACGCGCAATTTGAATTACTAGCGTTCATTAAATTACCACTAACTTTATTATATATTTACTCTTAAGAGCCGATAATCCAGATTTAAATCTCACCTTCCTTTTACTACCTCACTTTCCAGGTGTATCAAACTTTCCAATTGTGGATCACTGCCTAATGATCCGCGAGACGCTAATCGCGCAATCAACTTGAATCTTCTTAGAACACTGTCAACCTATCTCTCGGCGTAATAGCCTACTGTTAACTTGCAACACTCTCCTTAAATCAGCGTTTCTCAAACTGAGGGGCGCGCCCCCTAGGGGGGGGCGTAATAGCCCTACAAGGGCGGCACGAGTATATCGAAAAGTCGAAAACAAACTTTTTTTAAAATAATTATTAATTTACAGAAAGGAAGCAAAGTAATAATAATATTACATTCTGACAAAATAAAAAATAAAATGCACATTTACACTGATATAATACACTTATAAATGTATCAGTACTACACCATGTATTTCACAATTAATTTAACAGTACTAAATCAAGAACATGTTTAATAATTACAAGTAACTCTATGGGTACGTCATGAAATTATATACAAATTTAATAATTATCTTGACAATTTGTACAGTTTATAATTAAAGTTGTATTGTAGATTTACATCAAAGTATATTATTATTGAATTCAATACATTATTATTGTATGTAAGGATGGCGCGATGAAAGTTATGATTGAAAATTGGGTCGCGAGTATAGAAAGTTTGAGAAGCACTGCCTTAAATGCTTTAACTAATTTGCATATCCCGGTTTCTTCTTTTAGAGCTGGTTGGAAATATACGCGAATTTACAATCCCCAAAGACTCCTAAGAGTATTAGTGATAAAGTGCCGTACAGATTCGTCACATACTTTTCTTCCGTATATCGTCAATGATATCTTTGTCTAATACCAAATAATATTCCAAAGCAATTTGGAGCACTTTTTGAAGTTGAAAAATGTATCGGTCTTAATACTATATTAGTTCACTAGCATATAAATAGCAACAGTAGTGTACACAGAATTTTTTCAAAGGGAGGGGGATCCAGAGTCGCGCGAGCGAAAGTGCACCATGCTCCAATAGGACGCCCAACATATTCTTTTGATTTTGCCGATGTGCGGGAATAAAAAAACAGTACAAAATTATTTTTGTGTAAATAATTAGCATTAAATAATAAAAATAATTATTAATAACAAATACTTAACTAAATTTTACGTACTAAATACGTATGATTATAATCAATCGGATTCAGTGGCGCACACAGGAATTTTCAAGGAGGGGGGTTCGGGGGTCGAAAGTTCACCATTCTTGTATCATGCTCCCTTTTGATTTTGTCGATTTTCGGGAACAAAACACAGTAAAAAACTAATTATTGAATAAATAATTAGCATTAATATGTGAAGGTCTCTCGGGACCTCACTTTGAGAACGAGAATAATTTTGAGTCACAAAAGAACCAGTAGCCATTTTTATAAATAACTTTCTTTATTTGGTTATCTTTCCCAAATAGAATCAAAGACTTATTAACAATTGTTTCTACTAATATTATGAGGTTTTAAAGATAATATCCTTTAAATTAACTCAATTAATTAATGATCTAATTAATTAATTTATTAAATAACGATCACGCAAAATTACCATGATAAAGAGATCCCAGAATTATATTTAATAATGTTCTTATTGAACATTTAACTTTAATCTGACTCTTAAAACTTTAATGAGACTTTAAACTCAAAATAATATTTTACCACTCGGAATCTCAATTCTTTATGAGATTAAATTATCGACAACAATAAGACTTCAACTCAAATTCACTATAACTCTATGTTTCAATATCTATCTCCTACTGCTCTAACTTTACTATTTCGTTTGACTTAAATACTGAATCTAATCTGCATAACAAGGAATCCTGTCCGCTTTTTGGAGTTGATTGGAAATAGGTAGGGAATTAAATTTCCCTAAAAGGTCGGTTCAGAAAGTTAGTGATAAAGTTCCGTATAGATTCGTCACATAATTAATAAAATTAATCATTAATAACAAATACTTAAAGTTTACGTACTATGTTCTTAGAATTATAATCAATCGGAAAAAATCAAGGACTTTGAGGGGGTCCGGACTCCCAGGACCCCCCCTTGTGTGCGCCACTGATCAGATTATAATCAATAATATGGTTCCCCCTCCCTCCCCTCCTATAGCCCTTGATTTTTTTGTGCTCTTGTGTGCGCCACTGATATCATATTATCTAACTGATAAGATATAATTAGTAGTGAATACAAATGCAAACTGAGATAAACAGAAAAATATGAGTTGTTTTATATACTAATGTTAGACTCTTTGAAAACCCTAATTTTGAATCTCTTTGAAAGCATTTCTTGAAAATTAAATATTTCTTTAGAAAAAGAAAGTTATCGCAACGAAAAGTATACGAGAATTCCCTTAAAATAAGGCTGTGGTAGGCTTAAAGAAAAAAATGGTACTTTAAGTGGCATTCCAATCCAAAAAGAAAAAGAAAAGTGAAGTGTTCTCCGGTGTTTCCTCAAGGGCTAACCCTGGACTGTCGCCAATAGCCGATGTACGGTTCTAGTGTGACATCAGTATAATCGGATAAAACCAAAATTTTAATGAAAGTCGATATTTTCTGGCGGAGCAAATAAATGAAGTTTGGCAAATCTTCAATTTATTAAAAATTAAAGTATATTTAATTTTTTTTTTTTTTACTTATTTCTTAAATATTTCCCCATATCACGTAAACTTCTAATATCGGCTTATGTTGTATCCACTTATAAAACAAAAAAAAACATGTTGGAATCTTCTTTTTAAGTTTCGATCCGAGGCCGAAATGAAAGCATTACGTCTTCCAACACACCTTTCCCTTCTGCATCGTTTTTCGTACGTGCCTCCCGACTCAAAAGCGATAAGCGGGAAGAACCGCATATTTTTAAATCAATTTAGAAATCATTAACCAAAAGTTTTGTTCCGACAGTTTACGTGGACATCCCTTCGTTGAATAAACGAATTAATAAAACACGGAAGAAGAAAGCACATGCTGATCCAGCTGAATTATTGGACACGAAACGACCAACTTTTCTTCCTGCAATTCCTTTTTCAAGGCTAAATAAACACGCAGGAGTTGATTTATGGAATGATTCTGCAGTTCCCAGACGAACTTTCCATCGTGCGCTAATAGAAATAATCAATTAACAACGGTCAATAAACCTCAGACACGAGTTTCGCACCGTTCTTTTCTATTATTACTGCTAGTCTCTTTTTTTTGAATCTATGTTGTTTAATTCAGGGGATAAGAAAGGGGAAGTGTGCTATAAAAACGCTTTAATTAGGAATACACAAAAATAATATATTTATCATTTAGGATCCCCCCCGGCACAAATGGGCTTTTATTTTAATTTGAGACTATTGTCTTTTTTAGAAGCTATTGAGTTTAAACGTAAATGTTTCTGTATCTTTTTTAATTAAATGTATCTGAAAAACTTCTTTGACGAAAAAGGTTTTCAAATTGTTATTTACAGAAGAGAATTTTAGAGAGTAGTTGTTTTCTAAATCTTTTTTTTTTAATTGGAGGAAATGTAGTTGTAAGTAGAGATATATGCGTATTAAAAGTTAGTATATGTAGATAACCGAAACTGTAAAAGTATGAAAATCAAAATTGCATTTTTTCGATGTCTTATATCTTTAAGAAAGAGGAATTTACATAAATGTGTATAAAATGAATTACATATTTTTCCGCATAATGTATATTTATATATTTTTTCTATTTAAAGACACAGGATCTCGGGTACTTCAAATTATTAAAAATAAAAGGAAAATTACTGTTTTTTTAAGATAACGTATTTTAATGTGTGTGCTCGTAATTTATTTAAACTTATACACTGTCATTTCAATATAGAATGTCGTGTTAATTTTATAAATTATTTAATAGAAAGTGTAAGAAAACGTTTTTATTTATGTGAAGAATCATGGGAATAATTTTTCTGGCGTTAATCTACTTTTTAATTTTTTATACCACTTATTCGCATAAATCAGATGTCATATTTATGAGATATTCAAACGTATTTTATTAAACAAAGTATTTGTATAACGTTACATGTCTTTGTATTTAGTGCCTAACTCAGATATTTAGTAAATAAAGACGTAATTTTTTTTTAATAAAATAAATATTATCTTGATTTTGACAATGGCTTAAGTTGAATTTAATTTCAGCTTAAGTTGACTAATTGATTTTTTTCTCAATGTGGAATTTCTGACATTAATTTAAAATTAACTCTTCTATTTAATATAAAAAATATTTTTCTATTATAATACTTTCAGGGTAATTCCTTTCTATCACTTTCAAATTATTCTGCCTTATTTCTATTCGCGCATGCTTATTTTTCCTCTTTAACGCTTTATCTACTGACGGTACTTATAAATACCACTCACTTTAAAATTACATAGAATAACCATTTTTACGAATACTCTGACGATACTTAGTAGGAATATTCCTTTAAATCCACTCTCCCAAGATATATGGCAGCACGGGTTCTATGAAGAGTATTTCAGTAGGAAAGGCGAATAGTTTTATAGCAGAAATTGCGTTTTCAGTGGATTGCGAAGATTGTCATTTTTGTTCTGAAAAAGTAGTTAATGTCAAAAGTTAAGTTCCTTATTTTTTTTGTATGTTAATGAAGACCTAAGGAAAAGATTTGACAGTTTATTTTAAATGAACAGTGTATAGTATTAATTTTACAGTTGAATATCTTTAATTAATTAATTAGCTCTAACGGATTAAATTTCCCAAAATTGAATCTTTTTTATGCATATCCCTTAATTTTCAATGCAGGGATAAAAAAATATTACATGAAAAAAACTGTAGTAAATCATAATGCGGTAGATAAAGGGTTAATGACTGTTTAAAATTCTCTTCAGAAATTTCATGTGTAGGCAAGTAAGTAAAAAGAAATTAGTTTACTCTTAGAGAAATTTTTTTTAATTAGACAACTCTTAAGGCTTCGTTTATAAATAAGAAACTTTGTCCCTTACTATTAGAACATCAGTTTCTGAAGTAATTTGATGTTAAGAAAAAGAAAAGCGTGTACATTAGAAAAATACAACTTTTCCGTTGTTGATGTAGAAGGGAAATCGGATGTACTTTTTTCGTATTGCATTCATCTAAACTTAAGAGCTGAAATTTTATTTACATTTAAATCATTCATGATCTTTGCAGGAAATAATGTTTAACCAAAGAGTGAAATTTCTGTTCGTGCTTAGCCTTGTTAAAAGGTTATTTTAAAAATGTCTCAGTGGGTCTTAAAATCTAGCTTGTAATATTTTAATTACTACCTTTTATTTCGTCCAATGAAATATTTATTTTTTTAATTAATTTTCCTAATGTTTCATTAATGTTACTCTTAAGAGTGCTTTAAAGTTCTTTATTTAGGCTGTCTTAACGTTCATGAAAATTTGCACTATTTTATCTCATACATCTGTTTGTTATGTAACGTTTTTTTTTAAATTTCAAAATATCTCATTAATATTTAATTTTTCCTTTTAACATGTAAAGGGATAGTTCAGTTAGCAATACGGCATTGGACATTAAATACGAAACACAATTTATAACAGAAAAAAGGGGTTAACTTAGATAAACATTACAGAATGATGAAATATGCTGTTCTGTATTGGATAACGAATTTAAAATATAACATTAGTGTTGAAAAGCTATTATCTGAAAATCAGTGATGATGCACACAAGAGGGGGAGGGGTCCAAGGGTCCGGACGCCCCCTCCCCCAAAACACTCCTTCAATTTTTTTCTCATTGATTATAATTCTATGTATAATATATAGCACGTACAATTTATAATTAAGTATTTTTTATTACTAATTTTTTATTAATTGATGCTAATTATTTATTCAATAGTTTATTTTTTATTGTTCTTTGTTCTCGCCAATCGATAAAATCAAAGGAATATGTGTGGCGGCGTATTCGGGTATGATTCAAGAATAGTAGACTTTCGACCTACGACTTCCTCCCCCAGAAAAATCATTGTGTGCTCCATTGTTGAAACCAGTGCTGGTTTATCCATTGGATGCTTGGAGCGGGCAACCAGGGGCCCGGGAGCCGGATAAGCTGGACTTAACCAGGTTTTCTGGTAATAAATTCCGATCCGCGAGGGCGAAGGAGGCCCATAGATCTGCACCCAGGACCCGAAATGAGCTTAATTCGGCACTGGTTGAAACTGTATTCCAAATCTGGGTTCTATTCCATAACGTTACGCGAAGATAGCTTTAAACTCAGTTATTTTATATATTTCTGGAAAACACTGTGAATTAAATAAATAAATAAATTTAAGATTTATATATCAATGCTTTATCAATTAAAAAAAAGTTTTTTTAGTTTATTAAAACATCCTTCTTCATTAATTTTTAATATAATTTGTTGACACAAAAACACACACACATAATTAATTTGTCTTATAAAGGAACTTTTTTTAAAAAAAAATTGTCCAGCAAGAGATTTAATTTAATTTATTTTGAGACTAATGATTTTTAAATGCGCTCTAGTTCCCGCTGACTTTTTAAAAACAAATAAAAAGAAACTTGTAAAATTTATATAGACTCGTACTCTTTTAAACTGGATGTGCTTTCACAATCGCTTTCGAGAACCATATTCTTTCTTTCCAAACCACGGAATGAATACAATGGAAAGGGTTTGGCCGAATCATGTGAGCATTCAACACAAAAGCAATTTGTCACTTGATTGTGCTGAAAGAAAGATTGACTTATTCCAAGTTGCGTTTGGGTAAAATATTTCAGCAGTCTTGGGGTCGTCTTTAAAAGCTTAGGGGGTAGAAAAATTTCACTCTCTCCCTCCGTCATTGAATTTCTTTTATAACTGACATATCATAATCCGAAAAAACGTATTTCTTATTTGCTTAGATATGAGAGATGCTTATATAGATATACGCAAAAAAATTCTGTCTCAAGCTTTATCTTATTTTTTGAAGCGATTTTCTTTTAAGAACCTGTCCTCTGCTTGACAGATGAGAAGATCTAACAATTCAGCCGAGATGAAATATGAAAAGGAGTCGAAAACTGGGATTTTTTTTATCCCTCTTTCCTTCTTTAGTATCACATGAAAGGAATGAATAGCTCTGACAGCAAAGAATTGAAATCTGCCGAGGTGCAATAAATTTTGAAACGAACACACGCATATCCGTATACATAACCTGTATATTCTTAAATGAGTGGTTGCATTTATGTGTATATTTTATAAAAATCTAAATAATCTATACATCTGGATTTTATTGCGTTGGCAAGTAAGTAAATTTAGTTTTTTAGAGTAAAATTCTTCGGTACTAAAAATAAGTTTTAATTATTCAAATATTTTTCCATTCTGTCTGATTACCTCTTTCAGTTTTTCTGGCAACTTCATAATTCCGAGTTCCTAGAGTTTCTGGTCCTTATCAGCAAAATACTTAACCAAGAGCGATTTGAAATCATCGTTATTACTGAAATTTTTTATCATTTGAAAAATTTTGTAAACTTCGATATAAAGGATGGTGCCATGTCGGGGATGGAAAACAGACCGGCCACAATAACAATAATTGAAAAAGATCATGGTCCAAACTTGATGCATCTTTAACGTAATCTTTAGTAGACGCATGAAATGAGTGGAACTTTTTTGGGAAGTGACGTCGCACCCTCCATACAACCCCGGCCTTGCACCATCTATTTATTATTTATTTTGAATTTTGCAAAACCTTTTAAGTAGTAAAAATTTTAATAACAACGATGATCTCAAATCACACTTGGTTGAGTTTTTTTGTTGATAAAGACCAGAAACTTAATGAGAGTGGATTCATGAACTTATCAAAAAAATGGTAACAAGCAATTCAATAGAAAGAAAGATATTTGACTGATTAAAGCTTATTTATTTTTGCAGAAAAATTTTATGCTAAAAATAGAAATTACTTTTTTGCCAACTCAATATATTTAAATGAATGAAAATCTTAGTAGAAAGTTCATACTCGCTATCACTAATATTCCAAATAGTAGCATCGAACCTTTACCATAACTTTCTCAAATTAATGAAGAAGATTTAGTATAATTTTAAAAATAACTATCGTTACCTAGCTGTATTTTAATTATCTTGAAAAGTTAGTTTATCACTATTTGAAATTATCCGTTAGAAATCAGGAGTTTGTCCGTGTTTAAAGTAGATACCATATATTCCGGCGTATTTAACGTGCAGCTATACTTTTTTAAGGTGTATTTGCCTATAACGCATACCCTTTTTCTTACGAAAAAACATGAAATGTTTATGTGTGACGTTGACGACGATCTTTTGACGAAAACAGCTCACATAAAAACAACATCTCTCTTTACCGTAGAGTTGTAGTGTTCTATTTAACAGAAAATACAACATTTAAACACATGATTATTTTTAAAAGAAACTTGATGCTGAAATTTAATTTCTTGAAAGGTATTTTCTTTCATGTACATGAGAAGGATGGACAGACGAAAATCGTGTAAAATAGTGGATAAGAAATGTCTGGTGAAAGCGTCCAGGTGTTTTGAGAATCCAGAGAGTCTAGGAAATGTTCGGATCCCATCTAACGGATAACGCAAAAAAAATTGCTGACAGGGTGCAACGCAGAAAAGACAGTTATTCCAGGCGGATGATTATCATTAGTTAGGGTATCCGACTACGTTCGGAACCGTGATTTTGCAAAAGCGTATAAATGTGGATAATATTTATATTTAGTGTCACTTAGATTAGAAAATGAATGCAAAATTGTTTTAAGAATATTATTACAATAAAAAAATATTTAAGTACAATATTTTGACAAAAAATGATCATAGAATGACCCATTTTCAAAATATTCTCCTTTTGTGAAAAATCCTTTTATTATAATATTATTTTGCCTGTATATAGCTCAGACCTCTGTACAGAGGCTTAACTAGAATTTTTAAAATATAAAACTTAGAAGTGGGCTTATCCAATTTTTACGACAACAGAGGGGAGAATTTTTTAAAAAAAAAACGCTGATAATTATTTCAATTGGCTGTAACTATGAAAAATAATATGAATTAATTCAAAAAGAAAAAAAAAATATTTCAGAGAGAGAGACTCTCTGGAGAAGTCTTTACTTTATTTAAGCAAACTATACGCCGATAATTATTTCAATGAGTGGTAACTCTGAAAATAATATGAATTTCTTAAAAAAAAAAATAGCTCAGACTCTCTGGACAATTTTCATGATATTTAGTGTCACTTAATATTATTTAAATACAATATTTAAATACACAAAAATTATTTAAATACAATATTTCGGCAAAAAATTAAAAAGAATAACCTTTTTTCAAAATGTTCTCCTTTTGTGAAAAAGGCTTCTATTAAAATAATTTTTTGCCTGTATATAGCTCAGACCTCTGTACAGAGGCTCAACTATGATTTTTAAAAAAATCACATTATTTTCAGAGTTACAGCCCATTGAAATAATTATCGGCGTTTTTTTCTTAAAATGTCTCCCCTCTGTTGTCGTAAAACATGGATAAACCCACTTCTAAATTATATATTTCAAAAATTCTAGTTGAGCCTCTGTACAGAGGTCTGAGCTATATACAGACAAAATATTATTATAATAAAAGCATTTTTCACAAAAGGAGAACATTTTGAATAAAGGTTATTCTAAACTAATTTTTAGGCGAAATATTGTATTTAAATAAATTTTTTTGTCAAAATGTCCTTAAAAAAATTTTATACATGCATTTTAATCTAAGTGTCACTAAATATCATGAAAATTATCAATTTATGCGCCTTTTTAAAATCACGGTTCCGAACGTAGTCGGATACTTTAAGTCTCAAGTACACCATTCAAAGCAAATTTAAAACTACAGTGGAGTATGTGGATGTTAGAAGATGAAACATACTCAACATTTATACAAAAGAAGACCAGATGCATATGTAGAAATCTAATATATATATATATATATATATATATATATATATATATATATATATATATATATGTATGTATGTATGTATGCTGCATTTTCTTTATTTTTAAAGTTCTCATTTTTATACCTGACGTGTGTAACGTGCACTCATAAATTTCGATCTTACTTTTTGCGTTAAAAATGTGCGTTATACGCCGGAATATACGGTCCTTTAAAATTAGTTAACTAGTGACTGTGGTATCAAATTTGAGTATTAAAGTAAAAAAAATATATATATAATTTTTTTTAAATTTATTTATTGTGTTAAATTTATTTTCATATAATATTTTTTAAAAAAAGCTGATTACGACATATATGATATAAAGTCTACGTGTATGAACAATAAATTCCGAAATAGGTGCATACATATTCATTAATTAAACTCATACTTTTAAGCAAATTAATTTATTTAAATATATATATTATATGCAGTTGTTCGTAAATAAATATACTGTAATATTTTTTCTTAAGCAGATTTATGCATCTAGGATTAGCTTATTGCCCTAAATCTTCAAGATTTTTGAAACTTTTAATCCGTTAAAAGAAGAAATTGTGACCAAATAATCCATGGTAAAGAAAAAATGTATTTTCTTTTTTTACCCCTTTTTTTAAAAAGAGGTTTGTTATGATAATAAACGCATTAGAAGAAAAAAAAATTGATCTAGATTCACGCACACGTTTCATTGTACGGTTGACACAGAAAGAGAAATTCAGATAAGTTCAAAAACATTTTATGCATCTTGGTTTGCATATCCTTTTACAAAACTTACACTTTTGTTGACGCAATTATGAAAAAGAAGGAATGACAAATAATGATGAACGTTTTAATACAAGTTTCTTCATCCCCATAAATCATTAACAGAATAAAAAATTAGTAATGCGTTAAAAGAAAGATGAAATTCTCGGTGAAGAAAAAAAAATTGAGAGTTCTCTTGTTTCAATTCTAAAATCTCTTCTGTTAATCAAAGCTAGAAAAACTGGATTGTACGCTTTGCTTGCATACACTTTTACGTTATTTCACCAATAGATTAAGGAAAAGAGATGAAAACAATACACCGCGCATCATGTGAAGGTTTTACCAAATAAGTTTTCTTTGTTTGTTGAAAGCAGCACAAGGAATGTTTGCGCTGAATATTAATTTTGTGCAAGACCCCAACTGACGTTCATCAAAAACTCACTCGCATCAAGTCACGCATACTTTCCTCCTTGAATGAATTTTGCTACTAGTTTACACTGTGAGTCATTATTATTGCTCTTAATCAAAACATCTGCCATAGCTGCTAGATCTATTAGTTTTCATTTTTTCAGTGATGACAGACACATAAAGGATGTATTCAAATACGGGCATAGTCTTACTGCGTTTAATTCGTTTTCTATGTCAGCGATAAACGAAGTCCATTAAATCATCGCTGATGTCTTTATCAGTAAAAACAGGATGTTCTGCTTTTTAAGCTATCGCTCAAATTAAACGTGCAGCGTCTCTTTGGATATTTTACTTTGATTTATTTTATTTATGCATATTGTTTCTAAAGTAGTTTTAGCGCTGTTAAGTTGGGAAACTAACATTTCACACAGACCTTACAAGCCAGGGATAACAAATGTCTACAATCAATTTTATTACATTTTGTACAATTTTCTGGAAGAAATCTTTGCTTTTAAAATTGACTGAAAAGGGCGTAATATCTTTAGTTATTGTCTCAGGAATTGTACTGTAATCTTATTCTGAAGTTCATGCTGATAAAAAGTGTTTTTCTGATAAGTGTGTGTGTGTGAACTATTCGAACCTACAATAGCAACTTAAATTCTTTAAGTAGTGATGTTCACTTTACTGATTTCAATTTAAACAGATTGACAAAATTTGTAAATGCTTGAAATCATGAGTTTCGGTGTCGAACTAAGAAGAGTACCCTTCTTAATATTCGTACAATAAACACAGTTTTTGAGCTTGCAGTGACTGGTATTTAATTACTTAACCATCTTGCCCGTATCCTGTAAATGCTATTTTTGGTTTGCCCGTACATAAGCACTTTATTTGCCCGTACAAAATTTGCATTTAATTTTGTTTCTGCGCCCTTTTTTCTCGATGTGTGTTTTCACCCGCATTTTACTAATAACTGAGTTTTAACTATCGTGAGTAAATGTTAAATGAAAAATGTGCTAATGTTGATGGGAAAATTTTCCTTTTCTAAAGTAGCTTCTGACTTATGTAAGGATATGGAAGTTGTATAACACTATTACTTACATAATTGCCTTTTCATGAAAAGCGGTCATAATAATAAAAACAGCTTAAATAATTTTCAATACAAACTTAATGTTTATTTTTGTAAATAAGATTGAATGAATAATGAGAAATAATTTAAATAAAAAGAGCAATATATTCAAATACAAGGGGGGGATAAATAAAAGAGCAATATCTTTTTACATTCTTAAGGAAAATAAACCAGCAAATATGCAAGTCACTCATGTAAGAAATTAGTAAAAATATTAGAAATTGAAGCAATACACATTACTTATAAAGAGTCTTTTTTTTTCCAGGTATAGAAGTTTAAGTTGGCATTACTTTCCAAGATGGCGACCGATTTAACAGCTGTCAAGTGATTTATTCTCAGTTTGGTTTGGCAATTCATCAAAACGATCATCAAGCAAGGCGTAGATTCGTCGAATGGGCCCAAAACGAGATTGCCGATGTTCCCGATTTTCATAAGCGAATTTTGTTTAGCGAGGAAGCGCACTTCTGGTTGAATGGCTACGGCAACAAACAAAACTGCCGCATTTGGAGTGAAGCTAATCCACAAGTGTATGTCGAAACACCGTTACATCCAGAAAAACTGACTGTTTGGTGCGCTTTATGGGCTGGTGGAATCATTCTTCAAAAACGATGAAGGCCACAACGTTACAGTCAATGGTGATCGGTATAGAGCCATGATTACTAACTTTTTCATTCCTGAATTTAACTATCAGGATGTCCAGGAGCTGTGGTTCCAACAAGACGGCGCAACATGTCACACAGCTCGTGCCACAATCGATTTATTGAAAGACACGTTTGGTGACCGCCTAATTTCACGTTTTGGACCTGTGAATTGGCCTCCAAGATCTTGTGATTTAACACCGCTAGACTATTTTCTGTGGGGCTATGTAAAGTCATTGGTCTATGCGGATAAGCCACAAACGCTTGACCATTTGGAAGACAACATTCGCCGTGTTATTGCCGATATATGGCCACAAATGTTGGAAAAAGTCATCGAAAATTGGACGTCCAGATTGGACTATATCCGAACCAGCCGTGGCAGTCCTATGCCAGAATTCATTTTTAAGATGTAATGCCACAAGAGTATCTTTTGAATAAAAAAAAATTCATGTCAATCGAATAATACATCGTTGTTTTATTGCAATTTAAAGTTCTATACCTCTAAAAAAACACCCTTTATTTGCATCAGCAAGGATAAAGTCGTTACAGATATAAATTCACTGTGAATGCTGTTGCAAAATTTTAGAACGTTGTTCGATAGTGTGTATAAAAGTACCGTAAAATACTACAGTATTTTTTTAAAAATTAAACAGAATAATTATTTACAATATATGATCTTGTATTGCTTTTCAGCAATATGTGCAAAATCTTATAATGGAAAATTTTTATAGACCTCTTTTCAAACCAGTTAATGTTCAATTTACTATTACAATTTCTATACGCAATTCTAGAAAATTTATCATGTTTTTCAAACTGTACTATTTGTTACGAAATTTATTTTCAGGTTTTCAATGAAAAGACAAAATTATCGATGTGAGCAACTGAAAGGAAGAAACAGGGATGTAGAATAAAGAAATTCCACAAACTATTCTCTATTGCTAAAAACATAGTAAATACATGGTGAGTGAAATTCTAAATGTATTAAGATGCATTTTATAAACTACTCATGCAATTTTTCTTTGTGTATATCTTCCTTAAACCAGACAATTGCAATAAACAACAAAATACATACCGATTCAATTATTTCCAAAACCTATTCACATTCAAACCACTATATTTCCTGATAAATATTTGAAATAAAAATTAAACTACTGTGTTATATAAATGAAACACGCAATCGGCTACTTATTCCCGATTTTAAATAAATTGAGAATAAGTGCTAAAAATGGTTAAAAAAATTACCAAAGAGCTCTTGTAAATACACGATATTCTAGTTGTAAAAAATTGTAAAAGCTCTAGTAAATCGAAATTTCTATTCCCAAAGCGATACTATTAAATTTAGGTCAGTTGAGATAATGTTATATAAACACATACTTAGTGTAATAACTTTAACAAATATGTCTTAGATTGCTCATAGTAGTAATTACTAAACGGAACGGAAATAACACACCAAAAAAAATACATAACACACATTGCTTTCTCTTTTTTTAAAATGATTATTATACATAAGAATTGAAAAATATGCAATCTGAAATTAGAACTCTCTTTATCCAGAAATAATAATAATAATAATAATAAAAAACTTGGGTGCTGTTGGGTTAGAAGAGTATCCACTCACCTACAATTCTCAGCCGAATACCACCCTATTCTTAGAGTATCATCCATTTGCTTAGCCAACACCCTGCACAACGGGCGAAACTTCCAAGTGACCCAGTAATTAAGCCATCTTGCCACACCATTGACATCATACAGAGATTCAACACCCAATATCATAATAGAGGTGCTCCATCTTCGCTACAAAACACGAGGGCGGTATCCAATTTAACTGCACCTTGAGTAGACCACCTGATAGTCTTTACCGGACTAAGATCAGATAGTAAAATTGCACATCGGTCTCTGGAGGACCCCACTTCTTTTGTTGTTCCCTATCGATACTGACCACGACAAGATGGATAGCGAATGTATGCGGGGTCAACAGAAGGCGAGCTAAAATTTATGGTTCAGACACACCTTAAACCACTAGTCATAATAGTTCCAATGGGCGGTATGCTTTGTCCGAAACTTTTTGTCCTGTGTGCATGGAACGACTTGGCTTGTACTGTGCTGGAAAACGAACTGGAATGTTAGCCAACTTTAGTTACAGAAAATAAATGTTCTAAAATTCAAATTCTGTGACTGCAAATCGATTAATTCTAATTATGGTTACGTTGTAGTAGTCATTAACACTAGAAAAACTGAAACTTATATATAGTATATACCTATATATTGGCCAAAAACAGTCAAAATAACTGCATTGTTAAGGAATGACTAATGTGTAAAGAAATTTGTTTAAAACTAACTCTTTTAATATTTTTTTTTATATTATTTACAGTCGTATAACAAGTTATTAGTATATATTGACAGTAAAAAAAAACTATTTCGCTTAGAAAAATAATATATTCTAAAAAATTCTAAGAAATTATGCATAATATTATACTTAATTCTTTTTCTAATTGACATTAAAAAGCAGTCAAAATGACTTCCTTGGGCAATCTAGTGTTAATACGTTAAAAACATTGATATCATTTTCAGAAAATTGTGTGTTTATACAATGCCATGTTTTTAGGCCAAGATAAAAATGTTTAATGAAAAAAAGCTGTATGTCTGAGAGAATTAAGACAAATATCTTTTACTGGTGGGCTTGATAGATTTCCTTTTTAATGTAGATGATTTATATTATTTTGTCTTTGATCTACAATGCCACAAAAAGAAGAACTTCAAAAAGATTCGACTGTTTTGGAATAAACCGGTTTGAAATTAGTGCAAGTATGTATATGTAGTAACTAATGTAAAACCCCTAGAAGAGTCGAGTGAATTCAAATTAGAATAACTTGGATAACATTATAATTGCAAAACTTTAAGAATTTGCGCTCCCAAGCTATCTTTCAAAATAATAATAAATAAAAAAATAAACTCATTATACACAGGAAAGAAATTTATGTGCAACAAAAATGTATATATATATATATATATAGATTGGTATACATAACTTCTGTTTTTACTACACAGAAGATTAAATTTTTTTTACAGCAAAAATGCTTGTACGTTTGACAAGTGTTTTAAATATTTCTCAGAACTTATTATTTATTCCACAACTCAATTTTTTGCATACAATTTCACGGATAAAAAAAAACCCGACGTGAATATATTAAGCGTGAAATTATATTTCTAGGTTGAGAAATTGTAGTACTGAGAAAAACCTTTTTCCATCATTTATTTTAACATTCGCTGTTTCACGCGTTTCTAAAAATGAGGTGAAATTACTGCAGCGTACAATTTCTTTCTTATTTAGATAATTCTGTGATGAAAAAAAGGATGCGATTAACTGCAGTTCAAGCCCTCTGCCCTCTGAGATAACCTGCCAAACGTAGCAACCTAGTTTCCTTAAAAGTGACCACCATTGAGTTGACCACTGCGCTGTGTCCTCTTTAATACATGAGAAAGAAATGACAAATAGTTCTTTTCCCCGGGTCGGTCAGTTTTTGAGGAATAGAAACATCTGCCAGTGGATCAGATTAACAAAGACGGGAAACGAGCCAAACTACTTTACCTCAGATTTCAACTCCCCTCCCTTCAAACCCCTTCTTCTTCACTGCAGTTCTCTTTTTCTCTTATTTTTCCTTTTCGGTTTTCTTTGATATTGAGTATGGAAGGTACGTACTATGAATAAAATATGAAACGGTACTTGTATATAACAGATCTTCAACTCCATATTTTCGACTAAAATTCTCTAAGTATGTAACCAAAGATGCATTTAAGTAGAATGCATACAAAAATTAAGTTCTTAAAAGAATTCCTATAAGTATTGCCATTATTAAATCTAATTATTGTAAAATATCCAATTTTTGAGTATTTTTTTTTTATTTTTAACCCGTTCAGGACCAAGTGATTTTTTTAGTTAAGCCTAGCTTCAGTTAAAAATTCAGAAAAAATCATTACTGTAATAAAATATGCTGAAATTAATAGTTTAAAATTATTCCAAATTAAGATCCCACTGATAAGATTACGGGTCTCAGAATGGGCAAAACGCAATCTCAAACATGATACCGTGTTCCTTGAAATAAACACAAATATATAATCCTGAACGAGTTAAAACTCAGATAACATGACTTGATGGTACGATAAAATTCATGTTACATTTATAGACTTATAGAGGTACTAAAACTGTTTTTTGTTCATAAAATATGAAAAATAAACTAAAATTCAACCAATTATTTAATCCTAAGATATATGTAAATTAATTTTTGAATAATTATGTTTATGCATGCCTATCCAATCCTTTTGAAAATGTATAAAACTTAAATATAAACTGAAAACACTTCTACTGGAAATCATTGGCTTTGCTAGTCCTGAGTGGACCCCGTATCAAAATTCTCTGGGGGGGAGGACCTTTTTGGAAAATAAAAATGATCGCATTAATAGAACTTATTAGAAAGCGTCAAAATATTACACATGTTGTTTGCCCTGTAGCTTGGGGGCCCAGTATCATTGATACGGCGTAGCTACGCCCTTGATGGAAATTCAACTTAGGCGTATTTATCCTTTTACAAGTTGAATGAAAACTGACCATGTTGACTAATAAAAATATTTTATTTTATTCTGTTCTGTACAATGTATTGACTGTAAGAAATTCAGAGTAAAAAAACAAAGAAAATCATACCAAAAACAAATTAATAGATTTTATCAATAACTAAAACTTTTAAAAAATATGCAATATTTGAAGAAATTCAAAACGAAGTCCGAAATAGGGACTCTGAAATAAAAATAAATCTCTCCTCATGAAATTCGTACGTTAATGAGGCAGAAATTACTAAACACCCAGAAACAGTGTAATTGTCTTTTTTATCATCAGCGTTATACAAAGAAAAATCTTCATAAATTGAAAAATATATCCTGGATTTATGTAACTCTTGCCTGAGAGAGATTCGCATTATATATATATATATATATATATATATATATATATATATATATATATATATATATATATATATGTATTTATTTCCTTAATTTTTTTTATTTTTTTTATACTATTTACACGCTCTTATTCGATTCCCAAAAATAATGCTGATTTTCCTTTTTATATATGGTGTTGGACTATTATTTTTGCTTGTGTTACTATTTATTCACTAATTAAATTTAATTAATGAATTGATATTTGAAAAAACTGTATTAACATCAAGCAGTGGCACACACAGGAATTATTTTTCCAGGGGGTCCAGGGTCGAAAGTTCACCATTCTTGTATCATGCTCCTTTTGATTTTGTCGATTTTCGGGAACAAAACACAGTAAAAAACTAATTTTTGAATAACTAATTAGCATTAATTAATAAAATTTATCATTAATAACAAGTAATTAATTAAATTTTAGGTACTATATACTTAGAATTATGATCAATCGGAAAAAATCAAGGGCTTTGGGGGTCCGGACCCCCCAGGACCCCCTTGTGTGCGCCACTGACATCAAGTGTCATCCACTACAAGTTTAAAAAAAATGTATTTGAACTTGAGAGGATAAAAAAACGTATTTTATTAACGATTGAAAATTTGAACAAGATATATTTATAAATAAATATAAATAGGGAGAGAGTGAACTAATAGCAGGAATTGAAAAAGAAAAAAAGATTTCATAATGACTTTTTTAAATAATGCATAGTTTATGAATTTAAAATTTGTTTTAAATGGTCTCTACAATGTATTAAAAGAAGACGAATTTTCCATGCAACGAACTTTTTTTCTGGATTTAGCGACTTCGTTAAATAGCGGTCCGATTTTATATAAATACTTGATTCACAAAACTATACGTTGCTCACAATTTACTCGCAATTGTCTCTTTCTCTTTCTATAGAAATCTTATAAATAATGCATACAAAAAACGAAGTCAGAATGGGAACTTCGACGAGACTTTTTAAAGTTTGCAAAGAAGCGCCAAAGACAAAAGAAATACACAACGGGCTTTAGTGGTTGCTTTCAGTCTTATGCCCGCCCCATCCATCAACGTTCCCCCTTGACATGTATACTAATGACTGAGTATTTAATTATATTCACCCCCTTATCCCCCTCTTAGTCTTTAGGGAAGCACATTAGTCTTGATACCGGCGAAACTGTTGAAGCTCCATTTTACCATTAACAGTCAGTTTAAGTGAGCATGAAACGTAGTTGCAGCAATCGTGGTAAATTATTTTCACTTTTTCTCTGGTTCCAGTAGCACTTTAGAGGCAAAAAGTGCTCTGAAATAAAATAAAAGAAGAAAGAAAAACGACTTAAAATCTTGATGACGGCAAAAAAAGTTTTCTACAGGGAACGAAAATCAACGACAATCCGAATCAGAAATCTGGACTATGATTAATATCGAAACTGTATTCGGTCACCACATGTGCTAATGACTAGCGAAAAGATTCGATATGAATATGCTGGTGCTTTTTATTATTTGCTCCTATTTTTCCCACACGCACGCTCATCAATTTCTAGTTTGGTGAGGTAAACATTAACTGATCCGACATTCTGCAATAGGTTTCCATTGAAAAAAAGTATACGGAATTGAATCTCCACGTAAGTGTAATAATTTTAATTCGTTCTTAACTTGTTAAAAAAGGATGAAAAAACTAAATACTATGGTATGATAAATTTTCGAATTGCCTGATACAAATGGGACAATATTTCTATTCAAGAAACGAATACTTTTTTACATGCACTGAATTAAATAAATAAATAAAATTCAGAAAATTACGTAAGAGAATATCTTACAATCCCTCTTTTATTATTATTTTTTAATTCCTACTATTAGCTCACTCTCTCTATATATTTATTTATCTTGTTCAAATTTTCAATCACTAAAAAATAATTTCTATCCATCCAATCAAGCTCAAATATTTTTTTAAACTTTTAGTGGATGACACTTGACGTTAATACAGTTTTTTTTTAAAATATTAGTTAATTAATTGAACTTAATTAAATTAATTACTAGTTTTTGACTCCAACTTAGATTCGTATCTATTGTTGTAACAATGTAACTGTTAAAACAAAGACAAAAGTTGGCGTCAAAAACCTGTTTTTCAGCAAACTAGCCAAACCGGGTTTGCATTGTTACAACAATGTAGACAAATCATGCTCTTTTTTCAATTCCTAGTATTATTTCACTTTCTCTATATATATATATATATATATATATATATATATATATATATATATCTTATTCAAATTTTTAATCGTAATAAAATACTTTCTATTCAAAAGTAGGAATTGACTTAATTTTTTTTTATATTACTTGTTTTAAAGATAACTTTGCTTGATATTTTAGTAAGTTAATTGAAAGGCATAATTGATTTATATATACATATTTTATATTTTTCGTAGTTACCAAGGTGTGATATGAATTTTGATTAAAATTATTAAAAATTTATAAGCTAAATATGATCTATTTTGGGTTCTTTCATAGTATAGTGAAAACCACATGCGCGCGAAACAAAGTATGCTATTAGGATTTTTTTTATTACTTAATATAAAATTACTAGTTTTGAATTTATCAAAAATTAATTTGTGTAAATTTTTGTTCTTATATTTATATATCTACTTGATTTGATTTAAAATTATGTTTTTATATACGGACATGTTAAACAAAAATTAAAGTCTACATATAACCAACGAAGAATTTTCAGAATTCATAGTATTATTAACCGAAAAAATACATTTCAAACACTCTAAAGCAGTTTTGTAAGGATAAATTTTCTGTAAAGCTTCAAAGATTCTTTGAAAAACTACTAGAAACCAATTGCTTTTATATAAACTCTGTCATCTCTACACGAGAGTGGAAGAACTGCCGAAGAAAAGAAGTATAACAAGAAAAAAAAAGGAAAGAAATCGTCATAAAAATGGAAACGCCCGATTTTTGAAAGAGAAATAACTATTCGGAAAAAGAACAAACATACACAAAAAACATAAATAAGAAGAAACGAAAAGAAACACACACACATATACCGAGCAACATAATGTACAATAGCACAGCAGAAGAGTACGATGTTAGTATAGCATTAGATTGAACCGAATTTATTGGAAGTCCATTTGGCCCTCTATGAACTCGCGGAATCTCTTTTCTATCTGCATCTGGAAGTTTTCTTTCGTTTTCGCATCCCTTCCACTATTTCCTTTTTTCGTGCTTATTTATTTGTTTGTGTGTTCTTTTTCTTTCTTGCTCTCTCTCTCTCTTCTTTTTTTCCTTTATGGTGAGGTTTGTTGTTGGATCGGGAGTAACATCCATCATCCGATCCTGACTAGGCAAGCGCAATGTAATCTTTCATACAGAAAACGAAAGATAAAAAAAAAAATGAAAAAATAAAAGGGGAAGATAAATATAGAAAGATGGTTCCCCGCGAACACAGATGCTGAGGATGGAGCTTATAGGATAACCAGTGAAATCTTAAATACCGCTAGGAAAAAGATAGAACGAAAAGCAAAGAAGGGAGAGATCAGAGGCAAAAAGCAGAGGTATCTGGGTGCTATTTCTGAGAATCACATGACAGTCAAGATTATGGATTCCGTAACTCATTGATGCTGCGATTAAACATTTCCATATAGAATACGTAATGAAAAAGTCATTAAGATCATATTTAACATTTAAAAGGTTCTTAAATACCAAAATTTTCAATTTCGGATCATTTCTTTTACTTACTCATTGGCCATTAGCATAATCAATTTTCATGTTTACGCAAATAAACGCTTTCAATCAATGGGAGTCTTAAGAAGGGTGAACGCTTTTTGGATCACGTTTTAAGGTCATGTGGGAATAGAAATAATGCCCGAAACTGATTCTGAATTCATTTAAAAAGTCTCATATTTTTGTAGACTGTGCATAAATCATGGGACCGAATAATAATTACCTTGAGATAAAAATGAAGTCTTTTATGCTTATTTATTTGGGAAAAAAATGTGTAGGGATATTTGTAAACATTAGCAAATGCTCCATTCTTTTTTAAATGAATTTTTTCCTTTCAACTTGTTTTATCCTCGTACGCAACTGAAAAAAAAATAATGATAATAAATATTTATTTTCATAATTAAAAACATTGCTCAACATTTTATTCGTTGTTTAAGTAAGTATTTCAAACTTGTGCGTTTTCTTTAATTTTTGGAGCTAAAACTAATTTTGTAATCGCCTGAGGGAGTTAGTTACCAATGACCAAAGCCTAAAAAAAAAATGTTGCTATGGAAATCTGTCATTATAAAATATTGACCTTGAAATGACCTTACCTCCTTACAATATATTAAAATTAACCATGAAAATGCCATTATTTAAAAAAAGGCAAGAATCATTGCAACAGTAAAACAACAACAAAAAAAAAACCCTAAATCATTGGATTAACAACAAAAATGATATGTTTAATACTGTTTTGATTTCTTACTAATTGTAGCAACAAAAAATAACCCACCTCAAAAACAAAAAACTCTTCCTTTCAAATTGCTACACATTTTCCTTTTTTACAAATTTACTTAAGTATTGAATACAACCATAAAATTGAAGAAAAAAATTCCCAATTATTCCACTTATAGTGTATTATTTAAAATGATTATGAAATTTTTTTCTCTTTTAACATTACCAATTGAGGTACTTGAACTTAGGTGAAAATGTTTATCATCTCATTTGGCTCACAGTTTTTGTATGTACACTCATCACACACACTCCTAATTTGTGTTGCAAAGTGCAGCTCACTCCAATAACATTATATCGAATGGGGTCTATAACAATCATAATCTACTAAATTCTTGAACAAGACCTTATCGACTGACTTGAATCAGTAAATATTTATGGGTTTGCTTCTTTTTTTCTACCCGACGCATCCAAAGCACAAACATACGTACCAGTTTTTCCAATTTCTAAAATGACTGTTTACTTGAATGTCTAGGTATTACCAAGGCATCATTTTTTTTCTTCTGTATAGTTGATTGAAATGTAGGACGTTAAGATGAAAACTCCTTGTGCGACAAACCCTGTAATTTTATGCTCTTAGAGCTTTTTCTTTTTTTTCAAAGGGAACAATAGGAGAAAGGACCTTTGAAACTGAATGAAAAAAGGTACCTTAGAGATGTAATTATATCTTTCTTGGATCGCGTTTTGATCTGTCGTGTTTAAGTTCCTGTGTTTTGGTTGGCTGAAAGGGGAAAAGAAACCGATTCACAACGGCCTCGACCTCAAACCGGTTAGATCATAAACTCAGCCTCCTTAAAGCATTTCACCTTGAAGAGCGCATGCGCATTTGGGTAGTGGGGGTGGGAACTTTTGTGCGTGTTGTCAATCACAGTTGTCGTTGATATATTATGTTTGCGTCTGAATTCGCCTTCATGGTTTTCTCTTGTCGCGATTTAATTTTAACGATTCTGTTAAATGAAATTGGGAAAGATGATAATATCCAAGCAGAATGATATTGGATATTCAGATTTTTTTTCGAAACTTCTACTTTTGTGATTAATAAGGGAATTATTGTTTGTTATTGAATTATTAATTTATTAATTTTTCTTTCTGTTAAATTTCACAACCAGAAAAATGAAAAACATACTAGGTTAAATAAAATAATAATTATTATCACCAAGCATTATATGATATTAAAGTAAACGTTTACTACATTTCTGTAAAAAATATTTTTATAAAAAAATATATACAGAAAAATTCATAACTGAACCATTGAAAGCTTGCAAACGTTTAATTCCTACCCCTAAGGAAAAAATATTTAAAAGAAAAAAAAAATACCTTGACAAAACAGTGGAGGCAATATATTCTAATACTAGTTAAAATATTACAATTATATGATAATTTTTTAAAAAGCTTGTGATAGCTATGAATTCAGAGTTGAAATGTACTATTTTAAAAAGTTTTGCTTAATTTTACTGTATATAATAAAATTAAGGCTTAGTGATTTAGAAAAATCATCTCTTAAAAGAAAATTTAATTCAATCCACATATGTAAAATACTTTTTGTGGTTTAAATAAGTTTTTAATTTTTCTTTGTTTTGAATCTGACGTTAGCATTTCTGGCTTAAAAATAAGGAATAAATAAGGGCATATATTTATAAATAAAAGGTATCAAAATCCGTAAAGTTTGTTTCTCCTTATAAAGTTGCAAGGGATTGTGCTTTGAAGATTATAGTTAAAACACAAGAATCAATTTTTTTATCTGTTACCCCCCCCCCTCTTCTTTCTTAAAGCTAGTAAAAGTCCGTTAATGAAGATGATATACAATCAAATTGACGAAGATTATTTTCTTTAAATAAAATAATTACTTAATAAGTTAAATTTCATTTGAATGGAAATGATTGTGATCTTTTCCACACTAAATAAAGAATTATTTCGTATTTTAATAAAAAATATATCAGTGAAAGTTCAAGTAAAATAGTAGATGCAACAAAAAAAAAGTGTATATAATAATCAATGCCTCAACAAAGGCATGGCTTCCTGGGGGGGGGGGCTTAAAACTCTTGAATCGAAATTTCCTACTAACACCACATATTTGGAAGTATGTATATCAGTCGCGTGCATTCAAAATGGCTTCGAGTCCATACCTCCTCCCTTTTGATTCTTTTCGGTTGATTATAATCCTATGTATATAGCACGTAAAATTTAACTAAGTATTTGTTATTAATAATTTATTTTATTAAGCAATGCTAATTATTTATTCAATAATTTATTCGTTACTGTTTTTTGCTCCCGACAATCGACTAAATCAAAAGAATATGTTAAGGGCCGTATTGGGCTGCAACGCGAGAGTAGTGGACTTTCGACCCTGGACCCCCTCCCCCTCTTGAAAAATCCTTGTGTGAGCCACTGATGTATACATATATACATGATCTAAACGTTTTCGAATGCGTCTAGGTTCGTTACCTTTTTACTTATAGCGAATTTAAAATTTCTATGCATTATACTTCGGATTTCTCTCAGTATTGAAAACAAAAATGAAGAAATTTGTGGCTAACTCTAAAACCGGTTAAACCTCACTTTTATGTAAGTTTAAAAGTTTTTCTTTGTCAACAATGTTTATAATACTGCCCAGTGGCGCACACAAGGGGGTCCTGGGGGTCCGGACCCTCCCAAAGCCCTTGATTTTTTTCTGATTGATTATAATTTTAAGTATATAGTACGTAAAATTTAACTAATTACTTGCTATTAATGATTGATTTTACTAATTAATGCTAATTATTTATTCAAAAACTAGTTTTTTACTGTGTTTTGTTCCCGAAAATCGACAAAATCAAAAGGAGCATGATACAAGAATGGTGAACTTTCGACCCCGGTCTCCCCCCCCGCCTTGAAAAATTCCTGTGTGCGCCACTGATACAGCAGCATAGATACTTTTTAAGTTCCGAAAATATCATTGATTTTTTTTTTCTAACCTTGTTATTCACTCATGTAGAGTTTATTAAATGTATATTCTTATATATATAATTTGGAATTCCATTTCATTCAATATCTTGTCATTAATTATGTAAAATAAATTTTTAACTGAAATACATGCCTATATTTTTTACTTCTTAAACATTCAAGCGCATTATATTTTTAAAAATGTATAATGCACCTTATTTTTCCAAAAATGTGAGTGGAGTTTTTTAGTCTACGCGTAATGAGTTTAGTAAAAGCAACGGGCTCTCTGTGTCATTTGAACTATGAATTACCTTAACACTACCACTACCGTTTTATATTCCTTGCACCTTAATGGTTCTTTAATTGCTATGCGAAGTGTTCCGTAATCCGTAGTTTCCAAAGCATTGCTCAGGACGCCTGCTAATATTCGGTTAGAAGGGTTGCTACATTTTTATACTATACAAAACTCATCTTTTGGCTAAATAGGGAGTCAAAATGGACTTCGTCATTTTAAAGAATTATGTAACTTATAATGATAGAGACGTTAAAGATAGATCGCTTGGTTACCAATGGCAAAAATTAGACTTGAATTAGGATTATTCTTATGTAACTGTTAAAGTATTGTTTCAAATCATGTTGCTGCCAGCATGATCCAAATTTAGCATAGCATATAAAGGGTGTTTTTTTAGAAGTATAGAACTTTAAATTGCAATAAAACAACGATGTATTATTCGATTGACATGAATTTTTTTTTATTCGAAAGATAATCTTGTGGCATTACATTTTAAATATGATCAAGCAAGGCGTAGATTCGTCGAATGGGCCCAAAACGAGATTGCCGTTGTTCCCGATTTTCATAAGCGAATTTTGTTTAGCGATGAAGCGCACTTCTGGTTGAATGGCTACGGTAACAAACAAAACTGCCACATTTCATGAAGCTAATCCACAAGTGTATGTCGAAACACCGTTACATCCAGAAAAACTGACTGTTTGGTGCGCTTTATGGGCTGGTGGAATCCTTCTTCAAAAACGATGAAGGCCACAACGTTGCAGTCAATGGTGATCGGTATAGAGCCATGATTACTAACTTTTTCATTCCTGAATTGAACAATCATGACGTCCAGGAGCTGTGGTTCCAACAAGACGGCGTAACATGTCACACAGCTCGTGCCACAATCGATTTATTGAAAGACACGTTTGGTTACCGCCTAATTTCACGTTTGGGACCTGTGAATTGGCCTCCACGATCTTGTGATTTAACACCGCTAGACTATTTTCTGTGGGGCTATGTAAAGTCATTGGTCTATGCGGATAAGCCACAAACGCTTGACCATTAGGAAGACAACATTCGCCGTGTTATTGCCGATATATGGCCACAAATGTTGGAAAAAGTCATCGAAAATTGGACGTCCAGATTGGACTACATCCGAGCCAGCCGTGGCAGTCCTATGCCAGAAATCATATTTAAAATGTAATGCCACAAGATTACCTTTCGAATAAAAAAAATTCATGTCAACCGAATAATACATCGTTGTTTTATTGCAATTTAAAGTTCTATACCTCTAAAAAAAACACCCTTTACAAGCCAAAATCGTTGACTTAATATTTTAATAAGAAACATTTATTTAATTTTTAGCAATTTGGCCAATAGAAATAACCATGTAATAAGACATCTGACTCTCTTCTCTGAGGGAGTAGAGTACCACTCCTGAATAATGAATGTTTATAAATAAAAATTTAACCAAAATTTGGAAGTCTTTTAAATATAAATTGGTTAACTTTACAAATTATGTTATTTTCAGAGGAGTATAACTAGATATTTAAAATACATTTCACAATTTGTAATAATAATATTAGTATTAGTAATAATTATTATGCATATTAAATATATTCATTTAACTATTAATTAGTTATCTCGCAATATATGATTTAGAGCTACATTAAGTTCGAGCATATTGTTCTTGTTTAGCAAAATATTCTAATTATTTATTATAAAACAAAACTAATATTTGTTAAGGAACAGGAATTTTGAATCGTGTAAGAAGAAGGGGGGTTGCTGAAGCAAATGAGAGTAAAAGAATTTTCTTATAGAATTTAATGATTTGTCGAACCAGATGGCATTATTTTTTATTGTGAATAGTACTAAGATACGAAATAAATTAGTGAAGCTGTGAACTAATAAAAAAAATCTACTTGCATATTAAATGTTATACCTATATAATTTTGGTTTCAAAGCAAAGACGACTATCGTTCGAATTAATATCAGAATTCTACTTTTTCAAAAATATTATATACTTTAATGAAAATAGTCAAAGCGTTTAAAGCGTTTAAGCGTTATGCTAGAAAAAAATCTAATTTTCTAGTTCTTTAACAAATATAAATAAATGAAGATGGCATCTTATGTTTATGAATAAATAAATATAGGTTAGTTACATTATAATAGTGTTAATCTATCGTCACAAAAGTACATGTAAGAGCAATTCAAAAACATTTTATACTTTTATAACAACAAAAGCTTTCTTGTTCCAAATCAAAGTTAGTTTCTTGTATTTTAATGGACAGTTCTTTGAAAAAAGCTTTTTCTTCACTTATTTATAAAATTTGCTTGGAATAATTTTATTAAAATTTTTTTTCTCGTCCTAAAGGCTTACATATAAAATTACATACCATTATGCAATTTTCAATAGTTCAGAAAAATATCTTCTATTTCAAAAAAGTTTAGTTGGAAATATAAATACTTTTTTTTAACTAACTTTATGTATGACGAATGTAAAACTGAAATCTAATAAATAAATAAATAATAATAATGAAAACCAGTGGTTTTACTCATAATATTTTCAACGTATGGAAATATTATACGAATGGAATTAAAATAATTTGGCAGCATTTATTTGTACATTATCAACGGTATAAGTCATTAAATATTTACCAAAAATGAAAAGTAGCTGTTTTTTAATAACTTATGAGCAACACAATAAATACTGCATAAAATCTACCATACTAAAATATAACATTATGCAATCAAATTTATCAAATAAAATCAACATTATTTTCATCTGTGCTACGACTAAAATACTGAGAAATCTAACAATAAAAGTGCTTGCCATTAAATATCATATATAGAGAATAAATAAATTAATTTTCCCACAAATGAAAAAAACAACAACAAAAAAAACATGGATATGATATGGATAGAATGAAAAGCTGAAAAATGCTATGATTATAAAGCTAAATTTTCTCTAGAAAAATTATATGTAACGTACAACACAATTACTCAAACTCAAACTCAGTCCAGCCCATGAGGGGCAAGGCCTACTGTGCCCATCTCAGTGTACGTGACCATTGAGCACTGAGGTGCATGAGCAGATGTCCTGATCAGGTGGTGTTTAAATCCCCAAGCAAGCTTGGTACTCATTTATCGACCCACTGCAGGAGGGATGAAAGGCTGAGTTAACCTTGCCCACCACGAGGATAGAACCTCAAACCTGTGGTGTGGAAACGTGATACGCTACCACACACTCGGCCTACAACACAATTAAATGAATAAAAATCTTTTAATGAAATATAAATTTTACAATTTAGTAAAATACCTATTTGAAAGATATTAAAACAACCCTCAATGGTTTTTAACTAAAACTTTATAAATGATTTGACGTTCGGGATTTCTTGTGAAATATTGAAAAATTTTCCCATTCAGTTATTATTATGCACCACATTTTATCATCCGTTGAAAGTCACAGAAACAATAAAAAATATTTAAAAATACACTATATAATAAACATATCATCCTAAAAAGTCTTATTATCTAAGCCGAATTAGTTTATTTGATTTGAATACAACTAAATTTTAGCTTATTTTGAACATCTATCATCTTTATATGTCAGTTTTCATTCCATCAACAGTAATGTTCTATTTGATGCTTGGCATTGTTTGCCCTTGTGTATTACAAAATCCAATGAGGTGGTTTCATTACATGAAAGAAACAAAAATATAGTTTTAAGTTGCATGAAACGTTCCAGGGCTCGTCATAGGTTCAAGAATGAAGTACATGTTCTCTTTATGAAGGATCACAAAACATCGTGGGTGAAGCACCTGATGACTTGATAATGGAAAAGGGAGCAGCTTGTTTTCATGTTTCCTTTTCCATTCGTTATGAGCAATCATTAGTAGAGCGGGTGGCATTACGAAATCTTTTTACTTGTCAAAATGATAGTTTATTTTAGTTTCTCTCTTGAAGCAAAAATATTAAAGGTTCCCATCTTAAAGGTAAAATGTTTCACAATTAAGGCGCTAACACACGCATATAGTACGCTTTTCCTTCAAAAATTTTCCAAAATTCAGAATCTATTTATAAGTGGAATTGGTGGGGAAAAAATATTGTATTTTTTAAATGTGTCACCACATGAAGATGAAAATGTTGTCATGCTGGTAAAGTAGTTGAATACTTTCCAATTAAATTTCTATAAAGTAAGACACTAACGACAATAGTTTTATTTCTGTTAATCCTATCTGAAACTAACAGAATTTGTCTCCATTCGTTTGATATCTTGCACATTATTTGTGCTTTTCTTACTTTCTCCGTCATTGTTTTTGTCTGGAAAATGAGAAGGAAGAGAAATTCATGCGCGCCAAGTGATCGTTGACCTATTTTTCATATCCTGGAGGAGATATTCCCCACTTGACGAATGCATGCATTCAGATATCTCAGTGAGTTAGTGTAAAATTTTACGAACTATTCCGAAACTAGGATCCTGATTTTACCTTTGAAAGATTTATGTCACTTTTCTTTTTCCTTTTAGAATAAAAATTCTATTCAAAATACACAAAAGTTAAAAGTGTTTACTCTTGACTAACCGAAAAATATTTTAAAAAAATTGCTTTTCCCAAGCTAAATTTTTCCGAGATTAATGGATCCGTATATTCATCTTAGCTTTAAAAACTTCCGAAAATTCTTAGCTTATATGTGGAAATATACGGTAAACATTTTAAACGTTTGTCGAAATATCCACAAACACAATGCAGTTACGCACACAAGGAGGGAGGGGGTCTCCGGGTCCGGCTCCCACATGTCCCTTGATTTTTTTCCCGTGTGATTTCAAGCCTATGTATATAGTACATAGATTTTAACTATGTGTTTATTAATAATAATTAATCTTATTAATTAATGCTAACTATTTATTCTATAATTTTTTTCACTTGTTTTTGTTCCCGACATTCGACACAATCAGAAGAATATGTTTGGTGGCGTATTGGGGTATGATACGAAAAGGGTGGACTTTCAACCTTGGACACCTCGTCCCCCTCTTGAAAATTTCTTGCGTGAGCCGCTGACACAATGAGTTAAATGTTTTATTAAGTTTTGCACCTAATTTAAATCTGGTATATATTTTTTTCTTAATTTTGTGGAACGTAATTTTGTGGAATCTTTTATAGGTAGTCAGATAGATATAAACAACAAGATAAGTAAAGGTAAACTTCATACCCTAGTATATATTTTTTTGTAAACTTTTCCCTTTATCTTTCCATTCCGTGATATACCGTGCGTGTGGGCTTATGAGTACATACACGAACTTTAATAGATTGTCGGAATCATTACTTATCCGATTCATATTTGTGACCAGAATCGAATTTCTTTCGTATATGCTATTTTACTACACTGTTGTCTATCCAAGTACTTTTTTTTCCGATTGTGAAACTCTGAACATTAGGTTCACTCGTGAAGCACGCTTATATTTACGTCACGAAGGATTTGAGTAACATAATTTGACTTTTTATGTTGCTTTATAGTAATTAGAGTATTCAAACATATCTCTATTTCCACAAATAGGCAACTTTTGTTGTTCGTCAGATAGACTCAATGGTAGTTAATGATGGCTCTTACTTTCACAAAACCTGAAGGATAACTTTAGGGATAAGTAAAATGGGGTACACTTTTTAAATTTAATCATATTATTAAGCTATACACTTAGGGAGAACAGAGAGTTGATCGAACTACACAAATGACTGTTTTGGATAATATTGTGTTTAAGTACAACAAACATTGTTTATTTTGTTAATATTTTCTACAGAACAATGTATATATATTATAAATTTATAAGCGTTTGAATTTTTTAAACAAAATAACGTTGTTTTTTAATAACTGTTTATTAAAAATGAAAGTTTAGTCTTCGTTTGTTTGCTTGCGCTTATCCATACTTTTTACAGTAGTTAGTTTATGAATTTATTAAGCATTGTTTTTTTAATGCAATGGTCAAAAGGATTCCTTAAGTCGTTTTTTAAAACATTTCTTCAATTGACATTGTTCTTTTAATTCGGATAAAATACTAATAGATAAAGAATAGTTCATTTTGAGGTTACATAAAAACAATAATTACTTTATTCCTTCCTTTGAATTATATTTTATTTCTGAATTTATTCTTTCTCAACGCCTCACGGTCCATCTAACATAAACTTCTCTTGCAAGATGTTTGTTTATTACAAGGTTTAATTCAGATTATATGTGGGATGTTCTCTATATGTGCGTGTAGTTTTAACAACGGATTTTTGATTATAGTCATTTAATTGGTTATTTACTAACATCGTAACAAAGCAACACAAGGGCTATTGGCGACGGAACTCGTAAATTTGTTCCAGGGTCAAGCGATATAGCGTATGCCCCTCACTCTGCAAAATTCGACACCACGACTTTGAGCCGTGCCATACATAACGTGCAACACTTCCATATGGAGGGTCTTAAATTTCACCAGGATTCGAAACAATGGCTCGACTGAAGTAAAACTGACCACCAGTTTTCGAGCATGATCACTGAGTTACCACGGCCACTGTACTTATTTGAAGAAGCTATTTATGTTGTGATAAATCTTTTCTTTTAATATCATATTCTGAGCAGTTTCAGCTTGTTATTAATTTAATTTGGCTAATAAACAAAAGTGCCTTCAATAATTTTTATTGGGACAAAAACACTCTGCTTAACAAGATAAAGGATCCATAAATGATAACAAGTAATAAAAAAAAAATTTAAGTCAATTCCTACTTAAATCAACAAAGAAAAATTTTATTTTAGCTACTTTTTATTAAATATTTACAATTAATATAAATATGTATATACATATAGGACCAGTATTCTGCAACTTTTTTATCGCTGCGGACCGGTCAACATTTGATAATTTTACCGCGGCCCGCTGAGGGTGGGACACGCTGATTGTTTATATTTTAGATTGTTTTGATTTAACAATTTTAATTTAGTTACATTTAAATATGCCTTCAGAATAAAATTTAGTTACACCAAAAATGAATAAAAGTGATTTAACGTGGAATATAAAGTGATTTTCCGTGGAAAGTTGCGCCAATCCAAGAGAAATGCACCACTTTGAATAAAATGGTAATAGTTAAATGTTCTTTTTTTGCGGCCCGGCACCATTTGATCCACAGACCGGGGATTGTGGATCACTGCATAGGACAGAATCTCAACTTTAAGTGGTAATTAATTTTTATTGCTTATCATTAAAGTATCGTATTGCCCTCCAAAACAATCGTGTATATAAAATTTCAGTTTAACTGAATACTTTAAAACGTGAGAAAAAAACCTTTTTAAGTTTTGACACAAGTCGCCAAAAATGATGCCAATGTGGCTGTATTTGTAATTCTTTAAATAATTAGTTTTAATCAATTAATATTTATTAATTATAATTAAGTTATTGTATCGTCATCCAAAATAATCATGTATTTAAAATTTCAGCTCAATTGAGCGCTTTAAAATGTATTTTATTAACGATTGAAAATTCTACCAAGATAAATGAATATATATATATATATATATAGATAGAGAGAGAGAGAGAGAGAGAGAGAGTATGAGCTATAATAGAATAGGAGTTGAAAAAGCTCACCATAGGTAATATACAGGACAAAATACACTCGTATCTTAATCTTTCACTAAGTAAATTCGTAAGTGTTATTCAAATCATAGGATTGCAAACTCAGATAAATTAAGTTTACTTATTTATTGTAAGAATGGTCGAGTGATCAACACGGCGATTGACTTGGAGCGTAAATGTGGAATCGAATCTTGATTTTTTTTCTTTTTTGCTTCATCATCAAATTACTCTTTTACATTACCTCACATAAATTTGATTACTTTCTTAGGTCAAAAAGCGTACATACTTAATAACTTGTGAATAAACACAGGTATTTTTTGATTAATTTTTTTGGCCAAGAAAATTCAAAAATAATAACAAATAATTAAATAAGTAATGAAGCGTTTGTAAATAAACGGTTTTGATCTCATTCATCATACTCAATATGTCCACAACTTTGTTATTTATGCAGCAATTATATATATTATTATTTTCTATTTTTTTTTTCACTTCAAACGCTCAAGTATTACTACTTTACAGATACGCTAAACTAACTTATCAGAGCTAAAGTTTTTAATTAAGATCGATTATGACAGATTAAATATTGAAGATGAAGAAACAGAAGACAAAGGATCATTATGGGAAGTGAATGTTGTTATTTAACAAAAGCAATTTATTTTATGCGAGCACTTACATTTCAAAGTGGTTAGAAAGAAACCTCTTTTTATACACTACCCAGAATAAGTACATAAGTTTTTATACTTAAATCTGTGTGCTTGATCTCTCTCTCTCTCTCTCTCTAAAGAACTTATAATAAATGTTTACTAACTAAACTTAAATTGATCTTTTCTATTGTATGAATGATAGATTTTCAACCCTTACGGGGACGGTGGATCATTAAAACTAATTTCTTAAATTGTTAGCTTAATTAGCTGAACAGGGAATCAATATAGTAGATTATTATTATATTTCATAATTTAAATATATGTTTTTTTTAAAAAAAAACTATTATGAACTGATTTTTTTTTAAAAAAATTAAATTTTTTTAATTGTTTTTAAAAGTTTTTAAAATATATTAGTTTTAAAATATGTTAAAATATGTTATGTTTAAATTAGTTTTTAAAATATGTACTTAATTTTTATTTTTCACATAGATGAGCCACTATAAAATATATCTGTGTATGGATTTAGAATTCAGAATAAAATTTGAGGAGAAAAAGATGCATTTTCTATATTAAATGAAATATTTCACCAATTATCACACATTCAAGACATTCAAAATAACACAACATGTGATCTTTTAATTTTTTTTAGAAAACTAATGCTCAAATTTGTGAATTATATCAACTTTCACAAGTTGTGAAAATTTCAAAGAGCAAAATGCACGCAAGGAGTATTTTAAGTAACAATGAAAAAGGAAAATTCACAAACTAAGAAAAGTGTATTTTAAATATTTATTTCAGTAAAATAAAAATAATAATTCAGTAATTAGCAATGAAAATGACAAAATTCTTTGACAGAATTATTCTATGAATTATAAGGAATATTATTAGTATAAAAAATCAAAATCGCAATTTTGACCAAAATTTGGCTCTGTGAAGGTCCACCATTCTCTTAAGCTATCATTTTTTGCTCGAAATTTTACAAAAAAGGCATATTTTTTTATTGCATATAACTAAGCATAATAAAGGGTGTTTTTTTAGAGGAATAGAACTTTGAATTGCAATAAAACAACGATGTATAATTCGATTGACATGAATTTTTTTATTCGAAAGATAATCTTGTGGCATTACATTTTAAATATGATTTCTGGTATAGGACTGCCACGGCTGGCTCGGATGTAGTCCAATCTGGACGTCCAATTTTCGATGACTTTTTCCAACATTTGTGGCCGTATATCGGCAATAACACGGCGAATGTTGTCTTCCAAATGGTCAAGCGTTTGTGGCTTATCCGCATAGACCAATGACTTTACATAGCCCCACAGAAAATAGTCTAGTGGTGTTAAATCACAAGATCTTGGAGGCCAATTCACAGGTCCCAAACGTGAAATTAGGAGGTCACCAAACGTGCCTTTCAATAAATCAATTGTGGCACGAGCTGTGTGACATGTTGCGTCGTCTTGTTGGAACCACAGCTCCTGGACATCGTGATTGTTCAATTCAGGAATGAAAAAGTTAGTAATCATGGTTCTATACCGATCACCGTTGATTGTAACGTTGTGGCCTTCATCGTTTTTGAAGAAGGATTCCACCAGCCCATAAAGCGCACCAAACAGTCAGTTTTTCTGGATGTAACGATGTTTCGACATACACTTGTGGATTAGCTTCACTCCAAACGCGGCAGTTTTGTTTGTTGACGTAGCCCTTCAACCAGAAGTGCGCTTCATCGCTTAACAAAATTCGCTTATGAAAATCGGGAACAACGGCAATCTCGTTTTGGGCCCATTCGACGAATCTACACCTTGCTTGATGATCGTTTTGATGAATTGCCAAACCAAACTGAGAATAAATCACTTGACAGCTGTTAAATCAGTCGCCATCTTGGAAAGTAATGCCAACTTAAACTTCTATACCTGAAAAAAACACTCTTTACATAAACAGAATGAGAGAATAGAAGAATTTTATTTTAATTTTCAATTTTGAGCTTTTCACACTATTTTTTATTTTATAAATGTGGAACATCAAAACCAGCAAATGTTTGCTTTTTATAACTATACTATGCATTCTATAAAGAATGTTTCATAAATCTTAAAAGAATTTCTCTCATACAAAACATTTAATGTTTTTACCTCTTTTTCAAATGGCCTCGTTTTCTTCACAAGCAACTAATTGCATATTGCCTTGCTAGTCCCTGTTCTTTATTGAATATTTTCAAGAATCTAAATTCCTACTTTCAGTGAAGAATTCCTACCTTCACCACAAAGAAAATCTGGGAGGAAAAGTATTTTGGTACCATGGGCACACACAAACTGCATTTCTTATATAAAAGCACTAGCACTAATATTAACACTGTAGCAGCGTTTCTCAAACTGTAGGGCGCACCCCTCTTGGGAGGCGTGATAACTCTACGAGTTGGTCCCAAGCATATTGAAGAGACGATAACAAAAGATTATTTAAATAATTATTAATTTACTGAAAGTAAGCAAACAAAATACATTCTGACATAATAAAAAAAATGCACAATTACACTGATATAGTACACTTATAAATGTATCAGTAATGTACAATGTATTTTATAACTAGCATTACAATACTTAGTTAAGCATAAGTTTTATAATTGCCAGTGACCCCATGGGCTTGTCATTGATAAAAATACATACAAAAATTAACACTTATCGTGATAATTTGTGTGTGTACGGTTTATAACTAACTTCTTAACTGCCGATTAAAAGTTAAGCGATTTGCTCCCTAATGTCACCGTTTTCCATGTAGGTATGCGTATGTGATGTATTGGGGGGGGGGGAGAAGGAATAAATAAGCAAATGCTCTGAAATAAGTAAATCCTTCACAAACACTGTCAAGGTCCTTTTATTGCATTCAAAGGCTTTCGGAATAATTTTATGGATAGCAGTGCTCAGAGAAAATCGTACTTCGGAAAGACGTATATATACGATAGAGGCAATAACTTCTTGGCTGAGCGTGATGTTTATATATGCTGGTGGCCAGTGGCGCACACAAGGGGGGGTAGGCCTGGGGGTCCGAACCCCCCCAAAGCCCTTGATTTTTTTCTGATTGATTATAATTCTAAGTATATAGTACGTAAAACTTAATTAAATATTTGTTATTAATGATTAATTTTATTAATTAATGCTAATTATTTATTCAATAATTAGCTTTTTATTGTGTTTTGTTCCCCAAAATCGTCAAAATCAAAAGGAGCATAATACAAGAACGG
This sequence comes from Trichonephila clavipes, assembly GCA_019973935.1. Taxonomy (NCBI): domain Eukaryota; kingdom Metazoa; phylum Arthropoda; class Arachnida; order Araneae; family Nephilidae; genus Trichonephila; species Trichonephila clavipes. Next base: position 520,769 of record BMAU01012716.1, read on the forward strand.
TGAACTCCGGACCCCCCCCCTTCCTGAAAAATTTCTGTGTGCGCTACTGTTGGTGACCCTTAAGAGGTTAAAGTCGTATTGTAACTTTAAAGTTAAGGTATAGTGTTATTGAATTTAATACATTGTTATTGCCTGGAGGGGGCGTTGAAATTTGGTTTGAATATTGGGTCGCAGATATTGAAATTTTGAGAAGCACCGCACCATAAGAATTGTCGTGATCCTCCGATTGCGGTTGTGAGATTGTTCGAGTAAGAATCAGACAGTTCTCAAGTTAAACAATTTTATTTCCTTTTTCACTTAATAGACTTCATGGAAATAACTGAGAATGATTTCTAATAACTATATATATATATATATATATATATATATATATATATATATATATATATATATATATATATATATATATATATGTATAAACCTGAGAAGCAACAAACTTTTTAATCCAAATCTAATATAAATAAATATGAGCAATTATCATCAATTCTCCTAACGCTCTTGCTGCAACACTTGCTCAGTCTTTCATTCTTGGATTAATAATACTAAGTGCAACCATCAGTCACTTACACCATGCTTTCTTCTTATGCTCAATTTTCTATCATCACCCTGTCTACTTGACGACTAGAACTTAAATAGAAACTTGCATTTATATAAAATCAAGTCATCTCTGCAGAAAGCGGTTTCAATTAAAATCACAGCTAAAAAGAGTATTTTACTCATGAGGATTAGTGAAAGCTCAAATAGAACCCGTTATAGCATTAAAAGTTTGTGCAAACCTAAAATAGAAAGAAGAAAATATTAGTGCCCATACGGTGTACGAGCAAACCAGTTAAGAGTTTAATAACATAGTTAGACCACCATCTATCTATCTATCTATCTATCTATCTATCTATCTATCTATCTATCTATCTATCTATCTATCTATCTATCTATCTATCTATCTATATATATATATATATGTGTGTGTGTGTGTAATTTCATGGGGTATTAGGATATCATGTTTGCTGTAGTGTGTCTGAGAGGATTCAGAAAGGGATGATGATCACATATATTTATTGACAATGATTCTTCAGCAAAGGCACATTGAACAAAAAGAAATTCACAAAGACTCAAGGTAGCATTAAAACAAGCAAAGCTTTGTACGAACAAAAGCAATCTCCTTTTTGAATCCCAAAGACTTTTGCTTATTAAGCCCAAGAAACTTCCAGAATGTTCTAAAATCACGTGATTTAATCTTTAGAAGTTAATTGGTCGGTGGATGATACAATATTGCGTCAGTTTACTACATAAGTTTGATGATATGGTTTTTTAAACATTTCTTTTAATTAAGGTTGAAGTTATTAGGGCATTCACATTAAACGGATAAATAAAAAGAATTGAGAGTAGTGTGATGTGTCTTTGAGGGTGCAGAACAGTGCCGGTTTATCCAATTATGCTTGGGGCGCCCAGGGGCCCGGGGTTCGGAGGAGGCGAGAAGGGCCCGGATAAGCTGGACTTAACCAGATTTTCTGGTTATAAATTTCGATCTTCCAGTGTCAAGGGGCCTGTAGACCTTCTGCGCCCAGGACCCGAAATGAGCTTAAATCGGCACTGGTACAGAACCAAATTAAAGACCTCTCAAAAGAATTTAAATAGAGAATAACTATATATAAATATGTGTTGTGTGCGTGTGTATACACATAACTTTTACAAATCATGCACAAGACAGAGTTAATCGTTTAATTATCTTCTAATTAATAGTTCTCTGACTGAGACTTTTGACAAAACATGAATTGCTTAACTCAGAATGTACTAAATTAATGAACTTGTTTTATCTAAACAAATGAAACGCTTAACACACTCATTTGTTTCGAATATTATTTTTGTTTGGTGTTATATAGCTTAAGTAGGCTAACATAGTTTTTTTAATAGTTTAGTGACTTATCATTGGTGCATAGAAAGATGATGAAAAATATTTTCTTGTAATGGACACGCGTACGATTTAAGTTAATTCGAATACAAAAATTGTGTGTGTGTGTATTTAGCAGATACTTTTGCAAGTCGTTCAAATACTTCTAAACTAAAAATACTGTATTTTTTAAACATGCTTGATTCAAAGGTTGCTTTGAGGTAATGTCTTCAATATTAGAACGCATCTAATTGATGGACTTTCTTTCCTGAGATCTTATCACAAAGTTACAATAGCTTTTGGTGAGCGAGGCAGTTTTTTACTTTATTATCGGCTTCTAGCCAATATCAAATGCATTTATGTATTGCATAAAAATCCGTTTTGCCCAAACTTCTGTTTAAATATTTCTGCAAATGGAAAAATCTAGTATTAGTATAATGATTATGAAATATCCATGCTTCCAAAAATATTTTTCTATACTTATTTAGTACTAAATTTTCCCTGGTAACTTCTAAATTGTCTTTTTTTCGCACTAAAATAAATATTAGACGTCAATTCAGAAAATTTAGAAATAGTGTACTTTAAAACAATTGTACAGTGAATTTATCATACATAATAATATCATATATCGTGAATCAAACAACTACTTAAATTTTTGATAAAATCATGCTATTTGCTGCGTGAATATATTACAGAAAAATGAATGCTTGATTTTTTTGTAAAACAAAGATAATACTCGATGAATACACACACATTTATGTGCACATACATATGGTGGAATCATCGTTTAATCCACAACTTGGTGACGGAAATATGATGTAGCCAATAGAGTGAGAGCACTTTTCTTTCTATATCAGACATGCATTTGCTGTAATAGATACAATAGTAAATTTAATTTGCCAAGTCCAGGAAAAACAAGAGGTTGAGTTTTAAATAGGACCCAAACGTGTGGATGCATGTTAAAAAACATATCGGTCGGCTTCCGAAAAATTACAAATATCAAAGGGGTGAGAATAATGTTTAACCTTATGAAACATCTGTAATATTTGCTAGAATTATAGAATTATTTACCATTAAAATTTTTGGTACACTTAACCTTGTAAAAGAAAATTGTAAGCCCTTCTACTGTTATCACAAACAACTTATGACCTTAATTGTCCTTTTTAATGATTTTTTTCTGTACTTTTTGGATAATAATTTGCCAACCTTTTGCAGTGCCCTTTTTGTATTTAACAAATTATCATTTTTATGAAATCAGTATGCAAAAATATAGAATTAGATTCTTTATGCAACAAGTTCAATGTAAAGTACAACAACATATTCTAAGCTAAAATGGGAGCATCGAAAGATAAGTCAGTTAGAGAGGTACTCGGTGGTGTTGTATTTAAAAAAAAACGTAAAAGAAAGTGCCAAGACGTAATCTTTATACTAAAAATTAAAATTCTGTTGGTCTATGGGAAGGGTTTGAACTCAAAAACCCTACCCTTGGGCACACCACTGGCTTCAATAGCATGAAAAGAGGAACCAATTATTAAATCTGCTGATTGCTCAGAACCAATATGATATACTATGGAAGTTTGAAGAGTAAGTCCAGTGAAAAGTCAGCTCATAATTTAAAATTGTGAGTTTTTTCAATTATATACAGTCCTCTATTTTTCAATTCCTACTTTGATTCACGCTCTTCCTATATATATTTATATATTTTGTTCAAATTTTCAATAGTTAATAAAATACTTTTTATTCATCCAATAAAGTTCAAATACATTTTTTAAAACTTTTAGTGGATGACACTCGATGTTGATACAATGTTTTTTAAATATTAATTCATTAATTAAATTTAATTAATTACTTTAATTTTTATATGGGAGGAAAAATCACAATATTAAGTAGATTTAATATTATGATTTTGTCATATATATATATACTTATTGATATTAATTGCAATGATTTAATAAAAAGTAACTAAAATAAAAATTTTCTTTGTTGGCCTTAGTAGGCCCTTTAATATTTTACTTATGTATACTAAACTAGCTGTTTTATGCAAGCTGCACCTTTTTTCCAGTTTTTAACACTATTTACAAAATTTTAATACTGTAGGAACCTATAACATATATTAAACATATAAGATTATATTAATTGATTAATTTCTAATTCTTCAAAAATATTCCGGAGTGTATTTTACCATCCTTTCTTTCCGCAATTCAATGAACTGTAACTTAACAGATGTAAACATAAAGCTGAACGAATATATAATCGAGGCGGCAGAAATTGAGCTTCAATTAACCATGGAGAAATACAATTTATCCTAATTATGTCAGGCGTGAGATTTCGATGACAGATACAGTTCGAAAGTGACGTCATCTATCCGAAACGCAATTTTGACCAATTGAGAAGCTTAAGAGCACTTCCCTTGGCTCACCTCGTATATCATTCTATAATTAGCGTTCGAAGTCATACAGCTGCATTGAACATATTGCTTCAACAGCGCTTTATTTGAAGTGTGTTATTTATAGAACTTATAAAATTATTTAAGCTTATACATTACTTACTTGTAGGAGGAAAATATTATCTAACCTTGTCAAATTTAAATTATTTAACATTCTAATTTATCTGTACAGTATCCTCACTGTTTGATAAACTAAATAAAAATATATATATATATATATATATATATATATATATATATATATATATATCAGTGGCGCACATAAGGGGGTCCTGGGGTCCGGACCCCCCAAAGCCGTTGATTTTTTCCGATTAATTATAATTCTAAGTATATAGTACGTAAAATTTAATTAATTACTTGCTATTAATGTTTAATTTTATTAATTAATGCTAATTATTTATTCAAAAACTAGTTTTTGACTGTGTTTTGTTCCCGAAAATCGATAAAATCAAAAAGAGCATGATACAAGAATGGTGAACTTTCGACCCCGGACCCCCCTCCCCTTTGAAAAATGTCTGTGTGCGCCACTGATATATATATATATATATATATATATATATATATATATATATATATATATATATATGAGAGAGAGAGAGAGAGAGAGAGAGATATTTCATATGAAGCAAATATAGAGCTTATTGAAGTATATTGATAAGTGCAAAATTTAAATAACAGAATAGGCATAGAAAAATTAATGGAAAAATAATATTATTATTTATGATAAAAAGGCTTTGTTTACGATTAATTTTTAAAAAGGCAACACTAAATGAATATTTTAAACTGTATTTTGTCATTAATCATTTATTTTGAGGCAAAAAAAATGTTTTTTTACAGGTCAAATTAAATACTTTTTTAATAATGAGTAAATGAAGAAGTATATATATGTATGAAGTTTTTTTGTATGTTATTTGTTTGAAAACATGCATATACACAGCATACACACACTATTTCATCCTGTTTAAGGATAATAAAAACAGTAAAAAATAAAGTAATAAATGTCAGTTTGTAAGCAAAAAATATGCTGCAAATAATATTTTAAAGTAACTAACTATAATATATAGTTTTAATAATAATTTCAATAATTTAAGTTTGCAAGAAAAAATATTTTCTGATTACTTCTGTGACAGAATATTCTTAGCATTGACTTACGATCTAACTACTCTATTTCTTTTAAAGCAGGATCACTTTTATATTAGTGTACATTTTCTTTTAACTTTTGAAGGAAAATTATTCAATTGTAATATAAAATGTGGAAAATGTATAATATTACATTGTATGTTGCATATTAATTAAAAACTAGATCACACACACACCGGTGGCACACACAGGAATTTTCTAAAGGGGGTCCAGGGTCGAAAGTCCACCATTCTCGTATCATACCCCAATACGCCGTCAAACATATTCTTATGATTTTGTCGAATGTCGGGAACAAAAAACACGAAAAAATAAATTATTTAACAAATAATTAGCATTAAATCAGGGGTGTCCAACACGTGGCCCACCAGTACGTATTATAATTTTATCGCTATATTATATTAGTATACTGATTTTATTTTATTTGTAATATATTTAAATTTCACCTAATATTATTCTTTCCTTTCCCCTTGGCACTTTGTATAGACAAATTACAGGTGAAGGTTGGCTAGCCCTAAAACTTGTTTAAACCTGCAATCTTGGTTCCTATGGCCAGGAGTTTGTTATTGTATTACTGAGTTTTTTATTGTATTACTGAGCCTAATATTTCCTATCTTGAATAGTTATGCTTTAGTTTTATAGCTATCTGTGCATATATATTTATGGATTATATATATATATATATACACACACAATGTATTTGCATGTTAACTGTTCCTGTTTTAAAATAAATCCTTCTTGATAATAGAAACATCCTTTTTATTAAAACAGATTTATGTTTTATCAAACAGTTACGTTTGATTTTACAATAATAAATTACCTTTTTAATAAATTCCGAATTGCATTATGTACATCCTTTACTATGGATGGCATATGATTCTTTGTGTATGCGACTTTCATTACGTCTCCTCCTTTTCTGTTTGGAATGCCCAAAAAGCAAGAGAGGCAGTCAGAGATGGTTTTTAAAGTTTAAAAAAATTATTCAGGCTGGTTAAGATGAAAGGCAATGTATACCTAATCGTTTGAGAATGACAGCACAATCAAATTTCAACAATGAGTAACGAAAGATCAATTCAAAAGGAACACCGTAATTTTCAAGAAAATGGCAACTGTGACATTTTAAACATTATTTGTGATCATTTTATTATTATATTATATAAACATTATTATACTATCGATGTCTGTAAATATGAAAAATAACGAAAACAATAATAATAATTCATTTTGTTTTAATTTTTCACTCCAATAAATGTTTTTTTGTGTTTCCAAATCTGATATACATGTACATATTTTTCCGTGCGGCCCGCGAGATTATGCTATAATGTTTTTTTCAAAATGGCCCGCATGGTCATTTGGGTTGGACAGCCCTGCATTAAATAATAAAATTAATAATTAATAACAAATATAAAATTAAATTTTACGTACGATATACATAGGATAACAAACGATCGAAAAAATAATTATGGGTAATGGGAGTGGGGGTCCGAACCCATGGACCCCACCTTGTGTGAACCATCTTTTCATCTCAAATGAAAGAAAAATTGAAAACAATGCTTGTATTTTAGAGAAAATTATTATTAGAATCTCAGCACTTGATCCTTGATCTTATTTCAAAATTATCGCAGAAAACTGAATTTATAACATTTTTGAAGCACAATTATAATGTTTACTATTAGTCAACAAAATAGAAATACAACACTAAATGATCGTTGAAAAGAATTTTAGTTTTTTTAATGAAATGTTTTATTAAATAGTTAGATCATTAAGTACATTACATCGAGGAGATATTTTTCGGTAATATTTAAAAATGCACACACACAACTGTGTTTGATCGAAACACATTTTTTAATATCGATATAATTATTTTTCTTCGAACAGAGTCAACATCTGAAATTTAAGTGCAAATTTTAAGCTCTGTAGCGAAAACCACATATTTTTCGAAAAACTCAGTCTCTATCTTCTGCCCGTTGAAAGTTTGTTTTACAAGGACACGAGAAACTTACTCTTGTTCGCTGGTGATAATCCACAGCAATAAAATTGAAAACAAATATATTGGCGCAAGAGTTTCGTTAGAGATACGCTTGAAAAGAAGCTATGATTTATTGCATCAGTCTGAGATGATCTCGAAAATTCATTTAGCTTTCCTTTTCTTTAGTATTTTGTTGAGGATGGGGATGAAACTTTAGGGATGCGTTATTATTGAGACTTCTAGTGTTTACCACAGGATGATGGATGCTCTCCGTCTTGCTTGCCCAAACAAAACCCAAGCAGGGGCCCGGTTGACACTGCGTATGACGTATGGTCTGTTAACCCTATGTCTTATCGCCGTAATTGCCATCCGTGACAATTGGTACAACTTTTTTGCTTTACTCTTCATTTTTGGTTGAACGTTCTATGATGTATGCTATAAATCTAAGGGTCTTGCTAACAAGAAATGACTTGAATGAAGTTTTTTAGTTTTGGAGAGATAGTATACATTAATTTAAGTCTCATCCATCATGGAGATCTTTAATTTTTTTCTTATTTATTTATCTTCCCTTTTCTTTCATAGCAGCCATTATTAACCTTTCAAAACTGCTTAGGATTCTGTTAAAAATAAGAATAAATACAATATTTGAAAATGCTAATATAAGACCCGTCTCTTGGGAATTTTAGAATTTCGCTTAAGGTATCCGACTTCGTTCGGAACCATGATTTTGCAAAAGTGTATAAGTGGGTAATATTTATGATATTTAGTGTCACTTAGATTAGAAAATGTATATAAAATTGTTTTAAGAATATTATTACAATAAAAAATTATTTAAGTACAATAGTTTGACAAAAAATGAACATAGAATGACCAATTTTCAAAATATTCACCTTTTGTGAAAAATGCTTCTATTATAATAATATTTCGCCTCTGTAATAATATTAACCTCTGTACAGAGGTTTAACTAGAATTTTTGAAATATATAACTTAGAAGTGGGTTTATCCATGTTTTAAGACAACAGAGGGGAGAAATTTAAAAAAAAACGCTGATAATTATTTCAATTGGCTGTAACTATGAAAAAAATATGAATTAATTCAAAAAGAAAAAAATATTTCAGAGAGAGAGAGAGAGAGAGACTCTCTGGAGAAGTCTTTACTTTATATAAGCAAACTATTTTTAACTATTTTAGAAGCATTCTTTATAAAAGGAGAACATTTTGAAAAAAGATTATTCTAAGTTACTTTTTTGCCAAAATATTATATTTAAATAATTTTTTTGTCAAAATGTCCTTAAAACAATTTTATACATATATTCTAATCTAAGTGACACTAAATATCGTGAAAATTATCTATTTGTGCGCTTTTTTAAAATCATGGTTCCGAACGTAGTTGGATACGTTAAAAAAATCTACGTTTTTCTTTTGTTGATCATTTAGAACAGAGGTTGTGAACATTTTTCCTGGGTGAAACCCCCTTTAGAATGTGGAATTTTAGCTGTATTATTATTATATATATCTAAGAAGGATTCTTTGTTTATAATTTAATTTATCCATTTTTAATTTTTTAATCTCACACTCGCAAAACTGATTGCACCCCAGGTTAAAAACCCTTGATTTAGGTTTACATTTCAAAATTTTACTTAAGAATCATCAAATTTTAATTTTTGGAAAAAGGAAGTCTGTTAATATATTGAAATCATCCTCTTTTTTAAAAAATAATTTTTTACTGAAGACATTTTTCCCTAGAAAAATCAGCAATCATGTATAATGGTAAAAAAAAAAAAAACACCCAGCAAAATAGTATTATATTATTATTTCATTTTATAGAATTTTTATAATAAATATGCGATTAAGGTGAATGTAAATTCGATAAAATTTTGTAATTTTTAATATTATTCAAGCCATTCATACCCGAGAATTGAGTGCAAAAGTCCTAATTTATGTGATTTTATCATGTTAGATTATTAAGAAATTTTTATATCTTAAGTCATACATGCTTTTGAATTCTTCTTCAGTGTCGCAGGAATTCAATTTATCAAAAATTTCAGTAATTTTTAAACTGCAAAAGCAGCGTCGTTTAAAAGAGATCTAGAAGCAAGTACAATTTAAATCAACGAAACTTTTCAAAAATTTAAACCATGATTTTTAAGAAATATATAAGCAGTTATAGTTGCAAGTAATGAAAAAGTTTAATTATTTGATACAAAAAAATAAATTCTTTCCAACCCCCACTGACAGCATCATTTTTAGATTATAAACTACAATTTTCCATTTCAGATTTTTATTGATTGTTTTGTCAGAAGATTTTTGAATATATATAATTTTTAAATAATATATCAAAACTGTAGAAGACTTCAAAAAGATATTCAATTTCTTTATTATTTTATTAATTTTATAAAAATCTAAAAATTATTTAATATTGATTTATAATTTCATACATTCTCTTGTATATTCACTAGTTAAAACACAGAACAAAAAAAAATTGAAGCAATGAAAACTTTTCTTCAATAATAGATACATACTTCATATAGAAAGCACGTGAATATTGCAAAATATTTCGTCGGATATTTATTTAAACATGACCATTAGAAGGAGGAAATATCTGATTTATTTTTTACAAAGTCCCGGATACTCCTGACACTTTTTTAACTATCACTTTTTTAAGTACAGTTAAAAATTAATAAACGTTTTTTTAAACTAACATTTCACAAATAACAGTTTTCAAAATAAGTCAATTTTTTTAAAACACACAGTTCCCTCAATTAGTGACTAATTATCAATTTTCACTATTTACTTACATGCTACTTAAAAAGAATATTAGTTTATCCTTATGATTTCTCTTCATTCGTCTAATAACAATTTAGTTTTTTTCTCAACCTTTTTTTTTTTTTTAAAGATTTCTTTATTCCAACCTCCTTGTAATATCTCCCCATATGGTTGGCCTGAAGATGATTGAGTTGCCGCGGATGTTTCCGACAGGTACTGGAAGAAATTAAACCAAAACGGGGAAAAAATCATCTTTCCTTGCTTTCTCTCTTTCTATATATAAATATATATAAAAGGCTACCCAGTATTATATCTATATACAGTGGTTTCCACGCTAGCATCTGAATATCTGATTTTTGCGTCATTTACATAATTGCTTTCACATTGAGTTTTTAATTAAATGGTAATAAGTTTATAGATGAGCATTATGATTGTGGAAAAGTTCATTATGCAGTTACTCTCTTTCTCTTAACCTAATACATTTTTCTTTCATATATTTTTGAGGAATGATAAAATTATCAATAATACTAAAACTAAGTACATATTTTCAATCTCTTTTTCTAAAGTTTTGGGAAGTTTTCTTTGATATCGTAGGAAAAGATAAATGATTACGATTTATTTTAAATATTTTTTAGGGTGATTGAATTTTTTGTTTTGATAAATGAATGGAAATATATTTTATGATTGTGAAGCTATTTCAGTCGTTTTAAAATGTTTAGAATTTGTTTTGAAACAATTTTAAATAAATTAAAACAACATAAGGATCATGTTCTTTAAATGTGTTTAAATATTATAGCAATTACTGATTTTTTTAAGCATTTATATAAAAATGTAGTAAGAAAATGCGATTAACAGAAATGCAAGATTTAATAATAATAATATCCGTATTGATATCGCAGGGATTAAAAAAAATTCGATATTTTTGTATTATGAAGTTTTCAAATAAAGAAACACTTCTTGAAGATATAATCTTTACTTAATATAAAATCTTAAATTTATTGATGAAAAAAAAAACGTTTGTTGTTCTATAAATATTGCCCTGATAATATTAGTTTAGAAAATTCAAACAAGTTCCTGTTTTTTTCAGGTATAAATTCCCTTATTTATTTTCATATATTTTGTAACATATACTGAAAGCGAATAGACATGGTAAATTATTACGATAATGAAACAGATGTAAAACAAACAATCGCTTGAATTTTAATGAAATATCATCATATCGCGCATGCAAACACATACACACTGTAATAGATTAATTATTACAACCTAAAATAAAATAAAATGACCTAATAACATTTTAAATTAATTCAATTGAGGAAGAATTTATTTATTTATTTTATCTTCTTTTGAATAACTTTTTACTCATTTTATTTGAAGCAATATGTAGAAATACCTTCTTTAGTTTTTATCAATTAACTAATTTGGCTCTTATAGCTTTTGTTCAAAATAATTTCTAGATGGAATATTTTATTTTTAATCAAATTTTGAAGAAATTAAGCCTTTTTTATTTTTTATTTGTTTATTTACTTATTTGATATCAAAATAAAAAAAAAGAATAAAATGATACGCAATGAGAATACTTACACATACATAATGTAGGGACCCAAGGGTTTAAGTAATTATTGTTCATTATTGCGGGGAAAAATTAAATTTAAAGTTTGCTACCAATTTTTTTTTCATACACAGGGAATTAATAATTTTCTGGTCATTTTTTGTAAATATTATTAAGATATCTACTCGTATAATACTTTTTTCTTTTTAGCTTAGAAATAATAGTTGTCTTTTTTCTAGGAGATACAGTTAGATAAATGTCATAAGTAATTTTATAGACAGCAACAAATAAATTAAAGTATCGACAGAGGTAGTGCAATTCAATTATCGCTTAAAATATAAGTATATCTCAGAAAACTATTTATAACAACAAAACTTAACAGCTCATTTTTCTTCTTTTGAATAAAAACGTTTTATTCAGCTTAGAGAAGAAAATATATTTTCTTCTGTTACTATTTAAAGCCTATTTTCAAACCCAAATATGAAAAGAAAGGTTTAGATTGGAAGTAAAAAAAAAACAACAACAACAAAAAAAAAAACAAAGAAATTAAAGAAATGCCACATTTTTTAAGACTTAGTATTGATCTATTCTACTTGCAATCGTTATTTCAAAGCTTGCTTTACAAACCAGATAGCAAGTACAAAGGGAAGGAAAATTGAATTTTTCCCGAAGAAATGCTTTTTTAAACTTGCTTACAATCCCAAGCGAAGCAAAATTGTTAAATTTTTTTTTGTAACTGCTTTAAAATGAATTTAATTCAGCTAGAAATGTTTTTATCAGCGTTTTTTCATTCAACAAAAGTGAAAACTAATGTGTGTTTGAGAAAAATGCCATCCTTTTCAGCAATCTTGGGCTCAAGAAATAAAATTCTGCTGAACGAGAGCATCCCGAGATTATTTGAACAAACCTTTACTCGAAAACTGCAGACCAAACATTAAATATCTATTACATGTTTTAGTATTCTGTACTCAAAAGTTTAATTAGAAAATAATCTTAGCAAAAAAGCTTATTATAAAAGTTAATTTCATTCCAAGTTTCTCATCGAAGACTGCATGAGCAGCATTTGATATCGTTTTTTAAACAGCATCAACAATTTGTGCATTTACTCTTGTCCAAGCCTTATGTAATACATATTTAGGGGAAAAATTGAGAAACTAACATCAATGTGAATGTCGCAACAACTTTTATCATGAATATATACATAGAAATGGCTTTTTGGTTAAGCGTAAACCGTAAAAGGTAAGTTTCCCCCTTTAAAGAAATAATGGCATAGAAGCAGTGGCGCACACAGGAATTTTTCAAGGGGAGGGTCCTGAGTTGAAAGTTCACCATTCTTGTGTGTGTATCATGCTCCGTTTGATTTTGTCGATTTTCGGGAACAAAACACAGTAAAAAACTAGTTTTTGAATAAATAATTAGCATTAATTAATAAAATTAATCATTAATAGTAAGTAATTAATTAAATTTTACGTACTATATACTTAGAATTATTATCAATCGGAAAAAAAATCAAGGACTTTGGGAGGTCCGGACCCCAGGACCCCCCCTTGTGTGCGCCACTGCATAGAAGCATTTATTTTACTAAGAAAATATATATGCTAACAACATTAGTAACTTACAGAAAAAAAGGCAATTTCTGATAAATATAATATGCAAAAGTAGGGGTTAAGTAGAAAAAGAAAATTAACTCAATTTTCGAGCTAGTACCAACACCACCCCGTATCTTCGAAGAAGAAATATATATATATATATATATATATATTTTGAATTTACTGCTGTTTATCAATTTATATCTGAAAGCAGATATATGTCTTTCAGTGGCGCGCAATAAGAAGAGGTCCACAGGTCTGGAACCCCTCACCTTCAATTTTTTCCTTTCGATTGATTATAATCCAGGAAGTCCAGTGGCCGAGGGGTAGGCAATCAAGCTCCCACACCACAGGTCTGGGGCTCTATCCTCAGCCTTTCATCCCTTCTGTCGGTCGATAAATGAGTATCAAGCATGCTTGGGGACTAAAACACTGGATGGAGCTTCGCTTCAGATTGACTACCTGATCGGGACATCTGCTCATGCACCTCAGCGTCCAATGGTCACGTATACTGAAAAGGGCACTGTAGGCTTTGGCCCTCATGGGCTGTTGCGCCACTGTATTTAAGTTTGATTATAATCCTATGCATATAGTACGTAAAATTTAATTAAATATCTGTTATTAATAAGTTATTTTATGCTAATTATTTATTAGTTACTTTATTTTTTCTGTTTTTTGTTCCTGACAATTGATTAAATCAAAAGAATATATTGGGTGGTGTATTGGGGTTTGATACGAGAATGCTGGAATTTTTCGACCCTGGATCTCCCCCTTTCCTTGAAAAATTCCTGTGTGCACTACTGGTGTCAATAAAATTACAATTGTTGATAGATATATAGGAATATCACACAGAATTTTGTAATGACTCTTCAGACTCTTACTTCACCGAAGAGAGTTGTAGTAGTTCCGTTATAGAGTGGACTGATGCCTGTTAAATCTGCCAAGCTCAACGTTCTTCCGTCGGCTTCGTGCGGTAGTTTGGAGATGGATGTCAGTTCAGGCTTCATCCACGTCACTTGACCGAGGTTCCAGATTACGCGGTCCGTCGACAATAGCCCTCGTGTTGCTTTGTATAATGTGACGTTAATATTACTCTCTCTCAGGCTCTTATTTAGTCGTTGGTTTGAGCTTGGTTCTGTTGAGGATTCCCAATGTAAAAGGGCCGATGAACATTAAGCCTATCGATGCTCCATGTCTTCAAGTTCGTGTAGCATAGAAATGTGGAGAGTGTAGGGTCAGTTCAGGTGTTGGCAGCATCACTTGATCATGGTACGAATAAACGCGGTTCGTCACCAATAGCCCTCGTGTTGCTTTGTATAATGTGACGTTAATATTACTCTCTCAGGCTCTTATTTAGTCGTTGGTTTGAGCTTGGTTCTGTTGAGAATTCCCAATGTAAAAGGGCCGATGAACATTAAGCCTATCGATGTTCCATGTCTTCAAGTTCGTGTAGCATAGAAATGTGGAGAGTGTAGGGTCAGTTCAGGTGTTGGCAGCATCACTTGATAATGGTACAAAATAACGTGGTTCGTCGCCAATAGCCCTCGTGTTGCTTTGTATAATGTGACGTTAATATTACTCTCTCTCAGGCTCTTATTTAGTCGTTGGTTTGAGCTTGGTTCTGTTGAGGATTCCCAATGTAAAAGGGCCGATGAACATTAAGCCTATCGATGCTCCATGTCTTCAAGTTCGTGTAGCATAGAAATGTGGAGAGTGTAGGGTCAGTTCAGGTGTTGGCAGCATCACTTGATCATGGTACGAATAAACGCGGTTCGTCACCAATAGCCCTCGTGTTGCTTTGTATAAGTGACGTTAATATTACTCTCTCTCAGGCTCTTATTTAGTCGTTGGTTTGAGCTTGGTTCTGTTGAGGATTCCCAATGTAAAAGGGCTGATGAACATTAAGCCTATCGATGCTCCATGTCTTCAAGTTCGTGTAGCATAGAAATGTGGAGAGTGTAGGGTCAGTTCAGGTGTTGGCAGCATCACTTGATCATGGTACGAATAAACGCGGTTCGTCACCAATAGCCCTCGTGTTGCTTTGTATAATGTGACGTTAATATTACTCTCTCTCAGGCTCTTATTTAGTCGTTGGTTTGAGCTTGGTTCTGTTGAGGATTCCCAATGTAAAAGGGCCGATGAACATTAAGCCTATCGATGCTCCATGTCTTCAAGTTCGTGTAGCATAGAAATGTGGATAGTGTAGGGTCAGTTCAGGTGTTGGCAGCATCACTTGATCATGGTACGAATAAACGCGGTTCGTCACCAATAGCCCTCGTGTTGCTTTGTATAATGTGACGTTAATATTACTCTCTCTCAGGCTCTTATTTAGTCGTTGGTTTGAGCTTGGTTCTGTTGAGGATTCCCAATGTAAAAGGGCCGATGAACATTAAGCCTATCGATGTTCCATGTCTTCAAGTTCGTGTAGCATAGAAATGTGGAGAGTGTAGGGTCAGTTCAGGTGTTGGCAGCATCACTTGATCATGGTACGAATAAACGCGGTTCGTCACCAATAGCCCTCGTGTTGCTTTGTATAAGTGACGTTAATATTACTCTCTCTCAGGCTCTTATTTAGTCGTTGGTTTGAGCTTGGTTCTGTTGAGGATTCCCAATGTAAAAGGGCTGATGAACATTAAGCCTATCAATGCTCCATGTCTTCAAGTTCGTGTAGCATAGAAATGTGGAGAGTGTAGGGTCAGTTCAGGTGTTGGCAGCCTCATTTGATAATGGTACAAAATAACGTGGTTCGTCGCCAATAGCCCTCGTGTTGTTTCGCAGTGTGATGCTCAATCAATCCACCGACTATATATAAATCACTAGCTACGAAAGAAAATGCTTTTTAGAAAATGTAATTTATTGTAAATATATGCGAAATTAGGCTTACGTAAGAAAATGTTCACTCTGAGTTTTTTTAACTCTTGTGTTGCTTCGTTAATGTGACGTTAATAATCAATCAATCAATCTACTATGTATTATTTCTTCTGAAATCATACCGAACAATGCTTTTCCTTCTGTTATATTGTCAAGGATATCCTTGTCTAATATTAAATACTATTTCAAAGCAATTATGAGCCCTTTTTGAAGTTGAAAAATGTATTGGTGTTAATACTATATTACTTCACTAGCATACAGATAGCAACAGTAGCGCACAAAGAAATTTTTCATGGGGGATCCAGGGTCGAAGGTCCACCATTCTAGTACCATACCCCAATACGAATCCAAGCATATTCTTTTGATATTGTTGATTGTCGGGAACAAAAAACAGTAAAAAATAAATTTTTGAATAAATAATTGACATTAGTTAATAAAATTAATTATTAATAACAAATACGTAATTAAACTTTGCGTACTTTGGACAGAGGATTATAATCAATCGGGGTCTGGACCCAAGATCTTTTTGTGCGCGCCACTGGATAGCAACAAATTTTATTATAACTAGCTCTTTTGCTTAGAATCAATGCATCTTTTCTTGTATAAAATATGTTCCACGTTTGTCTTATGTAGAATAATGTATATATAACTTGGAATTTTCACTTTATCCATAAAAGAGAAAAATTACATATTTAAATAAAAATAACACATTTCTTATAGATTTCAATAACACTATACAATAAATGAAAAGATATTCTATAACAATAAAGCTTATATTAATATTGAGGCAATTCTCTAATTAATGTTGGGCTTCGAATTAAGGGTCAACTCTTTAATATTAAACGAAAACACCCTAGAAAAATTCCAATATTTTAACTCTTTAAATTTTATTCTAGTTTCAATATGCATTATACTGATACAGTCGAATTGAAACTCTTAGGTATTTTATAAAGAGATCCCGAAAAAATTAAGAACTCACAACTTAAACCTCACTAATGAAAAGATAGACGAATGTAGCGAAATATCTTAAGGTATTGGAGTAATTTATCTATTTAATAAAAATATTGAACAACTTTATTGTATCCGAAAAAAAGTTGCGATGCAAGGGAAGAAAAAGAAATATTTTAGTGCAAAAAGAAAGAAGAGGTAAGAAAAGACCCACCGGTAAAAAAAAAGGATCGTAGGGGAAAAAAGTGAGCTATCGTTGGGAAAATAAAGATAGGAATAAATAAGAAAAAACGAAGAGTAAGATTTTGGTTGAATCTTACGATGAAAGCTCGATTGCAACCAGTAATCCACGCTAACGCTTTTCTGAAAGGCCTTGGATCAAAGCAAAGGGATTTTCTGAAATTCACGCTACACCACCTGAGGTCCCAGATTGTAAGGGGTAGTGTCTTTCTTCGTTTTCTTTTTACTCGTCGTTGTCTTACAGAAGCATTCAAGCACAGTAAAGGGACTGTATATAAAATTCTGTTTAAACCACTTGGGGAGCGAATTCAATTAACTATTCACCAGCGTATACTTGACGCAATGAAAAAAAAAAAACTATTGATAATGTGGAAATATATTCGATAAAACTGTAGAGAAACTTGAAGAAATTCAAAAGAATATGGAATAATTTATATAATGACATGGATTTATCATTTTGTAATTTTAAACGAGAAGTTATTTTTAGAGCTACAGTTTATTTTGTAAAGGGATGCAGAAAATATATCCTGCTATTTATTTAATTGTATTGTTGTTTATTCAGTTGTATTTTATTATAAAATCTACAATTTATATTTATTAGTTGAATTTTTCAAAGTGTCTTCCATTTAATTTGAAAGAGTCAAGTAAGATACTCTTTAATTGAAAAGTATTTAAGGTATCCGACTAAGCTCGGAACCATGATTTTAAGAAGCGCATAAATGGATAACTTTCATGATATTTAGTGTCAATCAGATTAGAATACATGCATAAAATTGTTTTAAGGACATTTTGACAAAAAAAATTATTTAAATATAATATTTGGGCAAAAAATTAACTTAGAATAATCTTTTTCCCAAATGTTCTCCTTTTGTGAAAAATGGTTCTGTTATAATAATATTTTGCCTGTATATAGCTCAGACCTCTCTACAGAGGCTCAACTAGAATTTTTGAAAAATTCGCATTATTTTCAGAGTTACCACTAATTGAAATAATTAATCGCGTTTTTTTTTCTTAAAATTGCTCCCATCTGTTGCCGTAAAATATGAATAAACCCACTTCTAAGTTATATATTTCAAAAATTCTAGTTGGGTTTCTGAACAGAGGTCTGAGCTATATACAGGCAAAATATTATTCTAATAGAACCATTTTTCACAAAAAGAGAACATTTGGAAAAAAGATTATTCTGAGTTGATTTTATTGTCAAAATATTATAATTAAGTAATTTTTTTTTGCCAAAATATTATATTTAAATAAATTTTTTTGTCAAAATGTCCTTAAAACAATTTTATGCATATATTCTAATCTAAGTGACACTAAATATCATGAAAATTATCTATTTATGTACTTTTTAAAATCACGGTTCCGAATGTAGTCGGATACCTTAATTCCTTGTGTAATTTAAATTACATATTCATGTAAAACAATATAACAAGATATAAGGTAAAATAACCGAGAAATATCTTTTTTTAATAGAAAAAAAATAAAAATCCAAAATCCTGTTAAAACTTGTAATTAAACTATACCTAATTTACAACATTCATCTATGACAATGTCTTAAAAAGTTAGTTATAAAAAATAACTGTATTTTTTCCTGTAATAGAGCCATGACTTTCAACTTAATTAATTTGTATCTTGAATTATGTATCGTGATTTTACACACACACATAAAATTAATTAATAATTAACATATAAGCAATATACTTTTTGTGCATTTCTCAGTGTTTGTTTCGTTTCGTTGGAGCATTTTTAATTGTATATAAATAAGAATTTGGGGGAATTTGCAAGAAAATCAATATCTCATGAAAAAGAAAATAAAGTAGTAAATATATGAGCCGAAATTCAATATTTAAAAGTAACTCTAATTATCTTCTATAAAAAAAAAAAAAATTCACCAAGATTACATATAATGAATAAGTATATATTTGGGAACTTCATTCATTTAATTTTTTAAAAAAGATTATAGTATTGGTTAATGAAATAAATTTGCAATATTTTAAGATTTTTAGCAAATAACACAAGGTAAATATAAAAAAAAAATATAAAAAAATCTCAATATATATATGTTAAAATGAATTCATCATTTAAAAATAAATGGGCCTTTGTTATACAAAGTGTTTTTTTTCCAGGTATAGAAGTTTAAGTTGACATTATTTTCCAAGATGGCGACCGATTTAACAGCTGTCAAGTGATTTATTCTCAGTTTTGTTTGGCAATTCATCATAAATAGACTCACGCCTGAACAACGCTTTCAAATTGTGCAATTTTATTTCGAAAATAATGGTCGATTCTCATAAGCGAATTTTGTTTAGCGATGAAGCGCACTTCTGGTTGAAGGGCTACGTCAACAAACAAAACTGCCGCATTTGGAGTGAAGCTAATCCACAAGTGTATGTCGAAACACCGTTACATCCAGAAAAACTGACTGTTTGGTGCGCTTTATGGGCTGGTGGAATCCTTCCTCAAAAACGATGAAGGCCACAACGTTACAGTCAATGGTGATCGGTATAGAGCCATGATTACTAACTTTTTCATTCCTGAATTGAACAGTCGTGATGTCCAGGAGCTGTGGTTCCAACAAGACAGCGCAACATGTCACACTGCTCGTGCCACAATCGATTTATTGAAAGACACGTTTGGTGACCGCCTAATTTCACGTTTGGGACCTGTGAATTGGCCTCCAAGATCTTGTGATTTAACACCGCTAGACTATTTTCTGTGGGGCTATGTAAAGTCATTGGTCTATGCGGATAAGCCACAAACGCTTGACCATTTGGAAGACAACATTCGCCGTGTTATTGCCGATATACGGCCACAAATGTTGGAAAAAGTCATCGAAAATTGGACATCCAGATTGGCCTACATCCGAGCCAGCCATGGCAGTCCTATGCCAGAAATCATATTTAAAATGTAATGCCACAAGATTATTTTTCGAATTGATAAAAAATTCATGTCAATCGAATAATACATAGTTGTTTTATTGCAATTTAAAGTTCTATACCACTAAAAAAAACACCCTTTTTAAACGTCATAAAATATACTGTAAACTATCCTCTCTTAAGCTATGCAAGGTCTGCTATATATATATATAAGTACCATTTCAATGAAATATCTGATATAAAATATACATGTAATTTTTTTTTGTTTTACTGCTTGTCTAACTTCACCGTATCAGTCTTTTGTATTTTTAGGATTAAAAAAGCTTTTCTGAATTGATTTAAGCATTAACTATACAATAAATTAAAAAATGAATAATTTTATATTTAGTCTAAATTATTTAGCAGTATATTTTTGCCTTTTACCAAAAAACATCTTCGTCCATTACTTCACAGAAATCTTCAATTAAATGTTAACTAAATTATCTGCTTATATTAAGATATCAAAAAATTATTTATTAATATTGTTAGAAAGCCTTTAAATGTAATAATGAATATTCAGTAAAATTTATATTTTTTAGTTAATTTTGACTGAATTTGAAATTATTTTTAATACAGGGTTATATAATCCACAAAAGTATTCTGTAAGATACTAGCAATCCTTCAAAGTTATTTATATAGCAGGCTAATAATGACCAAACTCGATTTTACTCTTGAAAATACACATTGTTATTTTCTTTGACAATTCCAAAGACTATGCAGTTTTCTTGCTAACAGTGTGTTTTATTTTTTCACTGATTTGAAGGTGTATAGTCGTTAAAAATTTATAAACAGAAAGTTAGCGTAGTAAGTACTATTTTATAGAAAACAACATACATTTTTGCTATGCGTGTTAATTCTTGACAATTTTCACACCTGCTTAGGATTTATGACACCCCCAGAAAGCTTTTCTGTATCTGTCTACACATATAACTGGTTGACGCACCTGTAAACTTATTGTTGAAAGCTCAGTTCATATTTTCCGGCGAACTTCAAAGTGGAGACGATATTCAAAATTTGGGTGGAGACCCCATCTATCCTACCAAACATTTACCCGATGTCCCGAACAAAGGACTCTTTGACTCGTTTCCTTATGTGCTTTTGATAAAGCATAATAACTAGGTCCGACTATATTTGTCAGTGATGGAGCTTTTCACATGTAAGATAAGCGGGGAGCCTATTTAACAATGAACAAGTTCTAAAACACGAGTCAAGCATTTGTCTTTTTGTATAGCTGAGAAATCACAGTCGGTATCAAAGTTGTTTTACTGTGAGAGGGAACTTCAAGCAGTTCTGAACAAAAACCTGTAGAGAAATATGACTTTTTTCCTTTGACACTTGGACATACTGATCGACTTCAACAAATAGTTAGGCATAGCTTGCCTGTTTTGTGCTCCTCACCGAAAACCTTACTTACTCACTCAGCGCATGGCTTATGGCTATTGGTAGCTGCTATATATAGCTTCATTGAGGTCTGTGTAAAAATACGAAGTACATTCGACGAATGACGTCTAAACTAGTTCAGTTTTTATTACATAGTTGAATAACATTTAATGCAGATTCGTTTTTATTTCTTTAAAAACAGAGTAAATTACATTTTGGAGAGGAAATTTTTTTTATATTCATTACTTTGAATGTGATCTTTTGCGAAATATATATAATATAGGTAATTTGTTTTTGTGAAGTTGTTACAATAATTAAGTAAAAAGGGAGAAGAATCAAAATATATTACTGTAAAACATCATCAATTAAAACATTTACTTATAAATGCGCCCTTAAATTGGATCGATTGAAAGATGAAAGAATGATTTAAAGTATTCAATGGAAGAAACTAACTTTTAAACTATTTTATCGTATTTAATGAAATTTATAATGAACTATACTAAGTTTGTTTGTTTTTTAATCAAGAAAGGATATACGTGATTTTTAATAATAACTTAAAGTAGAAAAATTAATTTTCCTTTATATATAATTTCGCAATTTTTAAGAATTATTTCTTAAATAGCTGCTTAATTTACTTTGCGATTTTTTTTTACAGATAATTTTAAAATGAAATTTGAGGATGAATCAAAATCGAGTTCAAAATTTCCGAGTGCATTATCATTTATTCAATAAATTGTATGATGCATCTTATCTAAGTGTACATGGATATTCTATAACTAATACATTACGGTAAAAAAAAAGAAAAACTGTTAATGTTATCTACCCCGATTTTTACTTAAATCCTTAAAACTTGCTTAAGTATGGATGCAGTTCATGATTTCTTAACTTATTTGATTGCTGTAGATCATCTTATATTGTCAAGCTCTTGTTGAGAATCTTTTAATGCAAGCTTCACTTGACAACGCCATCAAAATTTTCAAAATGCACTGAATTTCTTATAATGAACTTGTATAAGTTAGCGATAAAAAATATATGCTAACCATAGATTATGTCTGTACATTCCGCCATGTAGAGGCTCAAAGTCCCCCCCCCGTTCGTGTGGTGTGGTAGTTTGGAGAGAGAGGTTCTAGCTCAGTTGTCGTCCTTGTCATTTTGACCGAGGCTCAAAATTACGAGATTTTTCATCAACAGCTCTCATGTTGCTTTATAGAGTGATGTTAATAAGCTCTCTCTCTATCTCTCTCTCACTCGTTTCCGTACCTTAGAATGCATACATGCGTTATTAATTGTATATTTAGAGCAAGGTAGCAAAATATTTTAGTTTGGACAAACATTTTCTTGCTTACTTTTATATATTTCATTATGTTAAGTGGAACTTGCAATAGCAAATATAAAAGCTTAATTTTTATAATAAAAATCATATATAGTTAATGAATCCGATTTAACGAACCCCTATTTAAAAAGTTTCACGATTTAACGAATTTTTTCTCTTTCCCCGATTAAAATGAAAGCAAACCCCACTATTTAACGAACAATAAACCTCGAATTAACAAATTATTTCAATAGCTGAAATTTTTAAAAAAAATTAGTTTGTATTAAAAAAAAATGGATTTTTTTAAACGACATTCTTTTTTCTTTGGAACAGAAAAAAAGACTTTTCTTGTAAGCAGCAAATTTCGACAGGAAAGGGTACAGACCATTATTAAACTTTACAGTTGAAGATGAGTCATGAGTGCACCCTATTGTGTGAGTTTTGAATAGGATAAGAAACTCCCTTCTTATCTCATCCCACTTCACAATGCAAGAAATATTTTAAGATTTTAATGATTATGTTGCATTTGATGACGACTGCCTACCTGTGCAATTGAAGTTCAGGAATTGTTGATTTGTCGGAGCCGATGAATATCGATTTTGATACAGAAATTGATAGTGAAACTTCTACCAAAACGGTATCAATTTTTAATGTTTTACATTGTTTGAAAACTGTGAAAATATACCTCATGTAGCAGGATGTAAATGATGCACTATTTTCTTCTTCGCATAAAGTCGAAGAAAGAACCACTTTGAGTCAGGAATCAAAAAGATAGTCAAGGATCTATCAGTTAGTATTTTGAAATTCCCAATTAACTGGTACGTAGTAATTCACTAATTGTTTCTTTAGCTGCTGAATAAAGTGTATAATTTCTAAATATGGATATTTTTTGTGCAGTTGTTTGTAAGAGAATTTCCAAAAAAAAAAATCATTTTTTTAGGACCCCGATATTACGAATAACCCCGATTTAACGAAAAAAATGTTTGGGACCGATGAATTCATTAAATTGGGGTTCGACTGTACATGAATAAATTACTTTACAAAACCGACATTACATTAAAAGGCTGTTTTATGTAAATTTTGGTTTGAAACAGGAATTTTTTTTCATGCTATTATATTTATATTATATCAGGTTAACATTTTAATTTTATTTATAGTGATGACAATATAGTTCATTAAAACCCATTAAATTCTTGAAAAAGTAATGATGGATTATTATTAATATAGAAAGAACATTGAACAATACATGTATAAAAAGTAATTACTGGCCTTCCGAACTTTGTACGTGTCTTGATCCCACCGCTTCAGTAGGCAAGTAATATTAAACAAGAAATTCCTTTTTTTTTTGTTGTAGCGGTGGGAGACTAATTTAGCAAATCTTGTAACCGCGAAGAATAAAGCATGATCATCACTTAAACGGCTCTGAGAGTTGTCACTGATGAAAATTAATTACTATGGTTGAAAAACATTAATTTACCGAGAGTAGTGATACAGCGTGTTAGATTAAAAAACACTACGAGAGAACCTCCCTCACACGAAGCAACGTTGCGTAAGACTTAGGTTAATTTTGTTGTGCAATCGCGTGTACTAATCACAATTGTTGCAAACCCCTGGAACATTAATTGAGCTCAGGCTGGCCACTAACTATATTATGACTGCTGAAAAAATATAATAGCGTTAGGACTAATTTTTTTTCTCTTCGGCAGGATCATTGACGCAATAATTTTTTTTTATTTAATGTCATCTTTTTCTTACCTTGAGAAAAACTTTTTTTTTCCATCGTTTCCCTTTCAGTCAACCAACCAAAAAATGCAATGTTCAATGCCGCATTAGGGAACAAAAACTAAGGTAAGATTGTGTGTGTAAGTTTTAACTTCTTTTAGCGACTCTTCCGATGTAAGCTCCTTATTTATTTTTTATGCTTCTCTATCTTTCATTATTATTTTGTTTTTCCTTTGTTACTTTTATGGTATTTATTTTATTTTTTTCACTCGAATCTTCTTTTTTTTATCCTATCTTCTTTTTTTTTCACTTCTTCGAGAAAAATTTGGTTTTTCTTCTTACATTTTTTGCTTCAGTGTGTATGTATGTGTGTGTCCGCTTTCGCTTGGTGTTCTCTTTTCCAACTCTTTCTTTTCTTCTTTTTTTTCTTTTTGTATTTCTTTTTAGTTCTTTTCCCTCGCTTCCTTTCTTTTACTCTATTTTTTTCGCTTCTGCTCTCCTTTTCTTTTGTGCAGCGGCGGTTCTTCGGCGCATCACACTGCAAAACCGGCGATCGTGAATGACAAGAGCATGTCCTTAACCACATGAGAAATGAACTGAAAGTGAAAAACAGGAGTTAAATGTGCCGAAAAGAACCGGAGCGGTTGGGAAAAAGGAAGAGGGTCTAGGGGAAGGGGTAGCACAGAACAGAACCTTAAGAGGCAGCGACGAAAAAATAAATCGAGGGCACAAAAATCCTTCGGATCAAAAGAAGTAAACCACACTAATTACCGTCTAAAAAACGCGCTTCATTTTTGTGACTCTTTCTTCACAACAGAAAAATTCAAACAAACAAAAAAAAACCCCACCATTAATACAGTTGAATTCTACACACACACACATAGTCAAATTTAGTGATCAGTAAATCTTTACAATGTGCGTCTTCAGTAAATTATGTTATATCATAACTAATTTTGTGTAGTGAATTCAATTTAATAAAATCTGAAAAGAGACTTTTGATAAGAGATCTTACGAGACGAAGATTGAGCATCATTTTAAAATAACAATTATTCTAGTTGTATACAGTCGAACCTCTGTATAATGAAGTCACCAAATCCCGAAAAAACGTTCGTTTTATGGAAAATTCGTAATATAGTGGTGTATCTTTCAATTTTCTTTATAAAACACATAAAACAAATTTTACATTCATAAACACTATGTATTTAAAAAAGTAATTATTCATACCTTTTTTCTTTGTAAATTAATCGTAATATAGTGGTGTATCTTTCAATTTTCTTTATAAAACACATAAAACAAATTTTACATTCATAAACACTATGTATTTAAAAAAGTAATTATTCTCATACCTTTTTCTTTGTAAATTAATATATATTTATGTTATATATCTTACCTATAAAAAAAAGTGAAAGAGAAAAATTGCAAGGACAATTTCTTGACGCCTTTATCCCCTTCCTGAAGAATTAAATGTTTTTCTTTAATGCTCAAGCACTTACGTTTTAACATTTTCGAGCTATAAGACATGAAGCTACCAATACGACTGATCAACTCTACAAATGAAAGGAGACTAGTTCAAGGACAAGGGGACACGAGGCAACTCCACTGAGGGTAAAAGAGGACATTGAAGATGTTTATAGTGAGCTGGACAGTGGGGGCTAAAAGTTGCACTTCTTGGATGAAACGCCCAGAATTCTATTGCTCTAAGCTGGTTAGGTATCTAATAAAACCAGTTCAAAATTTGTGACACCATAAAGTGTGTTGAAATAGAGATAAACTTGAAATCTTCAGAAATACTTTAAAAATAAGGAGTAAAAAATTGAAACCAGGGGCGCTTACAAGTGGGTTCTAGGGTCAGCATCTCCTCGAAAGCTCTTGAGTTTTTTCCAGAATTAATTATAATCCTATGTATATAGTACGTAAGAGTTAATTAAATATTTGTTATTAATAATTAATTACATTAATTAATGCTGATTATTTATTCAATAATTAATTTTTTACTATTTTTTGTTCCCCAAAATCGATAAATTCAAAAGAGCATGGTACGAGAATGGCGGACCTTCGACTTCGCCCCAAAAAATTCCTGTGTGCGCTTCTGCATGAATCACAGGAGAAAAAGTTCATTATATAGAAAATGCACTTCGACATTGGGAGGTTATTTTACTAAGAAAATCGTGAAATGTTCTTAGTTCTAGGAAAAAGTTCGCTATATAGAAAAATTCGCAATATAGTGGTTCGTAATATGGAGGTTCGACTGTACTTAGTTTACGCTATTTAAATATAAGTAGCATTAAATAAAAGTAGGATTTCTTTCAAATGTTTTTTTTAGTAAAATGTATAAAGTTATGAGCGATATAGAATTTTTATATTTAATTTAAGGTAAAAAAAATTTACTTCGAAATTAGATTTTTCACTTTCAGAAAAAGTTTTTTACTTAACTGGTTTGATTTTTATACTCGCAAGAAATTCATGAATAGGTGGTTTCCCTATGCAGCCACTGCCCCTGAAACAATTAAACATATAGAAAAGGACACACACACATGCGTGTGTTAATTGGAATATTTTAGTTTTGAATAACACGAGTTATGCTTTTAGTGCAATAGAAAAATACATCTTAGTTTCCCAAACACAGATATTATTTAAAATACTCAAGTCCTTCCTGTTACCATTCAATAATTAGTTATGTAACAAACCAAATGTGGACCATGACCTCTGGTGGACAATTTCAGAAACCGTCAGTAGAGGGGTTGCTGTCAAGGCATTAACATCATGTAGAACCTATGTCCCCGTTTATATTGTGGTAATGATAAATATTGTAGTTTCCATAAATGTATTTATTATAGCTCTAAATATTAATATTCTTTAATGTTTGTAATTGTAATATTTAAATGTCATATTATACTCTTTAACCAAACATGCTTGGCGTCCGCGATTGCTTGCCATATATATATATATATATATATATATATATATATATATATATATATATATATATATATATATATATAGTTATCACATCTCTCTCTCTCTCATTCATTATACTTTCCATTTATTCTTATAATATTATCTCTCAAACTAATTCATTTTTGCTCTAGTACAAAACTTTACAAAATTCTCCAATTACAATATTTATTCTTTATTATTTAATAATAAAGTCAATTTTGTGCCACATTTGAATCACTTTAAAAAAGTAATGTAATAAAAAATTGCGAAATAAAAAATACACATTTTAAAAAAAAATCGAAAGAATTTGGCACAAAAGATATATTGTTATGTGCTACCCAAGGAAATATTCTGTGTAAAATTGTGGCTAAAAAAAATCAATATTTTTATCAAAACGTCATGTTTTTATTGAGTATTATAAGTTTTTAATTCGTTAAAATGAAATTATTAACCGTAAGGTAGCTATGGCTAAAAAATATGATACTTGTACTTGTAATATGATACATTATATATGTATAATATATTTTAAAGTTATACTTAGAGGATTTTTGATAACAGTGACTCAATTTTCAAGTTTTAAATTATTTTCTAGTACTTAAAAGCTATTAAATATATATTTTTTAAATTAATTATTTAAAAGTATTAAATTTCTGGAATATTTTTGTGATGTTTTGCCATGCGATGTGATTTTTTTTTATTAGACGTAAGAAACAAAACAAAAAAAAATTCTCACGACGTGTTTTAAATTATATTTGTAATTTTTAAAATGAGAAGCAGTTAATCATCTAGAGAAGAGAATAAATGTATATAGCTCTCTCTATATAAAAAAGTTTTTTGTGATGCTAAAATAGATTTATTACGTACTATCGCAACAATGCCAACGTTCAAGATAACTCACCAAATTTGCAGCCCCGATTTCATATTTGTCGCACGCACTGAATCGGCAACCATATGCTTCGTTTCATATAATGGCGCGAATACGGTTGCAATAGTACTTTATAGCAAGTTCTTGCAGAAAAATATCGCAACGATTGCCTGAGATGGAATCGTTGCGTGAGAAGAAAGGCGGTGTCTCATACGAAGAATTATTGACAATAAGCGGAACTAAATATTCAGCTTTCCAGGAAGCTGTAAGAGCCGCAGGTTCATCAAAATCTGAGGACTTTATCAATGAAGTGTTGGACGATGCAGCTTCAATGATCAATTTAACTGAAGAGGAGCGCGAAGAAAGAAATTTTGCGAAAAATGAGCAAATAAATAAAACTACCTACCAAAAGTGAGTAGGTTTTTCTTAGAGTCCCGCTATTAAATAACATTTTTCCCATAAATATAATTGATAAACACACGAAAATCAAATTATTCTGTACATTAGACATGTGGCAATAATTTATAGGGCTTTTTGCAATTATTTTTTAAGTGAAGTATCATTAATCGCATAAAGAATAAAATCATAGATCACGAAAGAGAGGATTTAAACAATACTCGAATACTTAGCTATTTTACCAATGAATTCTTTGCTTGCATCAATAACAAAGCAAAATCAACTTAGCGGTGAATTTTTTTTTTTTTTTAAAAGGTAATCATTTTTAAATAAACTAAAAGTTTTATTTACTGATGTTTTTGCTTACAATTTTAAGCATAATTAATAATATCATTTTAAAAAAGGTATACTTAACTCGTTCCAAAATTTTAATGATAATAAATTCCTTTTAAAATAAATAATAGTCATAACAGTAACTGCTTGCTTAAAAACCTTTTTATTATTAAGTCTTCTCCTGTACCTTTAACCTTTCATCTTGTTTCTGGATAACCTTCTTTGTGATTTATCGTACATTTGAATAAGCAGATGAACAAAAAAAACCAAATTTTTATATTAAGATTTCATTTATTTCATCATGATGCACGCAATTGTTAGCAAATGTTTAAATGTTTAAATTTCTATTATTGCATCAATTAAACATTATCTTTCCTTTTTATTGCGTTTCGTGTAACCCATTCATTATATTTGGGGGGAAAACAGGAAACAGGGGTCCTTTTTACGATAGAATACCAAAATTTCTGACAATTTTTGTCAGAATTCATTAAAAACCTATCAATAAACCAATAAATATCAAACCAGCTTTAACATGACTAATATAATCACGTAAATACGGTCTATATGAATTAATCTTCTAAAAAATACGATAATTTTCTTTTTCTTTTATCGTTTAGTAAAATAGAAACAATTTTTTTCTCCTCAGAAATTGGCACTACACTCTTTATTAAGCAATAATTTAAAAATATGTATTCATTTCATTCATTCAATGAGGAATATATTATTTGCATATTATATAATTCTTCCTTTTTTTTGTTGATCAAATAAACATAAGTTTCAAAGTTCATATCATTCAAAGAATTCCTTATTTAATGCTTTATACTATCTACAACAAAAAAGAAATTTATGTTACACAAAATATTTACAAAAGACTGATGTTAGGTCGAAACATTAATCTAAATTGTATAATTACTCGTAATAATTTGTACAGTATTTGGCTTTTAAAAAAGTCATTAGAGATATTTTTTTATTTTATTAAAGGGAGCTAGCTCTCTGTCTCTCTCGTAATTTAATTACTTAGATCTGAGATTATTATATATTTTTCATTTTATTTATAATAAAAGAATTGGAAATTTTATTGATTATTTGGAAGGCTTTAGAAATATTGGTTGTTGTTTTCCTTCAATTCATTGTTTAATAAATTTATGAAAGCTTTGCAGATCTTTCTTGTTTTATTTTTCTTTGTTTACAGAATTTTATACTCACATACTAGGTGTGCGTGTTTAAGAGCTTTATTTACAATTTTGTGCTTTTGGAGAATTGTATATTTTGAATTGTCATTCATTTTGCGACCATGAAACTCAGTTGCCTACTAATGGTTTTTATAAACCTTATAGTTATTTTATTACTTCTTTCTTTAATCATTCTTTCCTTTTTTAGCGATAGAATAAATAGAAAGATTAAAAAAAATAAATTTAAAATAACCTAGTTTTTTTATTACAGTCTTTGTTTTTAGAAATTTCATGTGTATGTTTTGAAAATTATGCTTCGATATTTAACGTTATTTATCACGAGTAACAAGTTTATAACGTATAGAAAATCAAGAAAAACAAGAATATGATGTTAAAAAAACTATAGCGGTTATATTAATATTCATTATTCCCTAACTTTTTACTTAATGTATTTCATTACGTTAAAAAAACCGAGATTTTTTTAAAAAAAAAATGAATTTTTTTTTATATTTAGTGCTCTCGAATTTGAATATACAGTTAGACCTGTTTTTGTGCGGTAGATAGGGACCGCATAAAAAAAATTACACAAAAAAATATTCAAAAATTTCATTAATTCTTACATATAACAAACTAATTGGTGGAAAAACAACAAAAAACTTTTTTTATGCAGTGGATAGAGACCGCATAAAAAAGTCGCATTTATAAAATATGCCAATTATTTACGAAATTTATGTAAGAGTACTTCCATAACAAAATAAATAATTAAATATTACACATGGAAACATTTTAAAAGCATATAGTTTCTCATTATGTATACAGATAAGTCCTTAAAATGCACATACATAATTCATCGCCACTCATCGCAATCCAAAGTCCTGTAACGAAAAAGTTCAAAATCGCTTTCGTCACTTGAAGGTGCAATTTCAATTGATTTATTTTTTGGCAACATAAAGTAAAAGATAAGTTTTTGTGACGAAGGACGAGTGGTCAGTTGCTTGTAATTGTCACGATAACCAACTATACATGATTGAAACCCTTTTTGGAATTTTATACTCTTTTCTTAACTGGTATGTATTTTAAGAAAATGCTTTTCCAATTTGTTGGGAAGCTGGATCCCTACATATTTTTATCCGCTCTCAAAGAATCTGGCTTCTTGTCCGTCTTCATAATTTATCAAATTATTGATAATGTCACTGTCATTGAAAGTTTCGTCTTCAATCAAGCGCGGGCTGCTGGAGCGTTGAGAGAAAGCAACTGAATGCGTATTGTCGGGAGACTGTTTATAACAAATGAACAGAGCGTCTTGAAGTGTCTACATTTCAATGGCGTAACGTACACCCCCGCATCCGGGGGGAGCAGGACTCTAGGAACCCAAGGCTTGACAAACGCTAAGTACGTATTTACCAAATTTATAAAATATTAAAGGCAAAACCTGACTTTCAGGGGGGAGGGGGTCCTAACATTCGCCGTTGCGCCACTAGTAAATAAATAGAAAACATTGCAGTGGCGCCAAAGCCATTGAAATTCATATACCGCATAAAAAATATCGTACATAAAAAACCGCACAAAAAGGAAATCGCATAAAAAAAGACCGCCCCCAAACAGGTTCAACTGTGCATATAAAATTTTTTTGGGGAATCTTATTACTATAAAAACTTATTTTAAACTAAGTTTTTGACAAAAAAGGAAGATAAAATTACATTTAAAAAAATTCATTTTGTATAGAGAATTCTATAATAAAATTATTTTGCTTATTTATAGATAAGACTTTTCTACAGAGCCTGAACTAAGATTTTTGAAAAATTTGCTTTATTTTCAGAGTTAATATGAATCGAAATAATAATTGGTGTTTTTTGTTATAATTCTTTACTCTGATGTATTAAAATATGAATTAATCCCCTTCTAAATACTACATTTTCAAAATCCCAACTCAAGACTTGTATAAAAGTCTTAGCTATTAATAGACAAAGTATTATTATTATTATAGAAGCCTTTTTCCATAAAAGAAGAATGTTTTGAAAGTATGTCATTTCTTACCAAAATATTGCATTTAAATAATTCCTACACTAATAATATTCTTAAATCAATTTTATATGTAAATTCTAGTTCATGTGACATTAAATATAAAAAAAATTCATTTATGAGCCTTTTCAAAGTCAACCTCTCTTTTGGATTTTTATAGAAATTAAATTAAAGTAATGCGGGTTACTTTAAATGAATTTTGTTAGAAGTTATTTTGCTGGAATTTTTTTTAAAGCTTAAACATTTTTTTAAGTACCTACTTTTTTGAAAAAAAGTTGTAGACTTTCTAACAAATACAATGAAAATAAAGGTTTTATTTATACTTGCTTACATGCAATTTTACGTCTCAAAAGTTGGAACAAACTTGTGTGATACCTTATATACATTATTCTAGAAAGTTTTAAATCTGGTTATATAAATCTTTCTTAATTTTTATTAATAAAGAATATTTTTGGCTTAAGCCTGTTTACCATGGTTCAAGAGGAAATCTACCAAAAAAGTTCTTGTCAAAATGATTGATTGATGAATTTAACGGGGCTAATTTTTGTTTCACAGGATATAGGTAATTTTTGGTGTTTTCTTTCGAAGAATATTTCCAACCCTAGTTTTTAGAAAATTCTAATTCATCCTTTATCCTCAACATCGGTTTTCGAAACTTTATATAAATTTGTTTCCCGCCCTTTTGAGGGAACATCACACTAAAGTTCATTAGATTTTTTTTTAGTCCAAAATCTGAAGCCTCCGTTCCGATTAGCTCTGCGAAAAATCTTTCCCCTAGATTCATAAATTATTTCAGGGCTAGAGGTTTAACACGTACACATTTTTCCTACCACGAAATGGTATTAAATGTCAAGAATAGCAGCCACCCGATAAAACTGCTAATTAAAATTTATCGATTTCTAGGACTCATTAATCTTTTTGCCGCCAAAAATTACATACCGAAAAAAAAAAGTGGGGAGAAGGAGAAAGAGAAAAGGAAGGCGGAAAAAACAAAAAAAGAAAAAAGTAAAAAAAGAAAGAAAGAAAGAAAGAAAAAAAAAATCTGAAAACACGGCAAACTCATGCTCTCTTGGAAAACTGATTTTTCCGTCCAAAACAGTCGAAATTTTTCGTCTCAAAATATACAGCGAACTCTAGAAATTAAAGACTTGGCTAAAGTTGTCCGTGGGAATTGTAACATGTGCCGCTGCAACCAACTAAATACTAAGTAGACGTAGAGATTTAGAAGTGTGCGTGCTTGGTGGGGTTAAAGCTGCATAATAGTGTGGCTATGCCTTTCGCACACTAGCTTACAGATGCAATACGTTGTCGTCGCACGAATACGTGAAACCCTATACATTATTGCGGCGCATACCCTTCGTCGAGGCCATATGTGCTTTATGGAAGTTGAATTTTCTTGTTTTTTTTTCTACCTCATGTCGTTGTGAGGGAATTTGTTTTTCTTATTTATGTACAGTCACTCCTAGAACTTCCGAGACAGAAAATAAAAATCATTTCCAAAACTTCTGTCTTTCACCATTCTTCTTTTTCCGCTTTTTTTTAGTAAATTTTTCAGTGAGTACACAAAAAAATGACTGTTCATGAGTTCCGTATTCTTTTCATTTAAAATTCTATGTAATATTTTTTATGCTTTAATAGAATCTCAAACACGAGTGGTATCTTGGAGATTATGATATCTTTTAAAAGAGTCTCAGATTGTATTTAATTTACACAAAATTTTATAGCATTTTAAACGTACATTTATTTTTTGTATAATTGTAAAAGACCGGTGGGAAAGATGAGTGTTGCTGAGTTATTTTGTATACGTTAAAAAGAAGTGAAAACTTTTAAATTGTATGGTAATAACATTGAGCAAAGAAAGAAGAAAACTGAACAACTTTTCAAAAGCATATAAAATTAGGAACTCTTTTGAGGAATTATATAATTTTACTCATATATATATATAAGTATGTGTATGTACATATTTCTACATATTTCAAAAGCAGTAATTTTTCTTTCAAAAAATAGCTCGGCTTTAAAATTTTAAAATTAAATTCTATGTGTGTTTTTATTTTTGATTATTTAATTTTCTTCCCATTTAGCAGAATTTATATAGTTAAATGCAGGAATACTGATATCTAATAGAAATCGTCATGCAATTGCTTGCGATGTAAAGTTTTGTAAAGTATGTTTCGTTTTGCTATGATACTGTAGGTAAAGCAATGTGTATTATTTTACTATATTTTCACTGAACTATTATAGTAAATCAAATAGTATAGAAATATTATTTTGATCTAAAAACTAGTTTATTCTCTTAGTTTTCCGAAACATGTACCTTTTGGAATGGAATCCAATTTTCAGAAGAGTGGGGAATTTTGCTCACTGTAATAGAAAATAATATATTTTTATTATTCTCTTTTATGGCAAATCTTTCAGTTATGAATGAAAAAAAGCATGATCGAGGAACTGTTCACTTAAGATTATTACTGTATTTAGAACCTGCACACGGGATTTTAAGCCCGAAAATTGAAATACGCCGTCTAGATATGTACACTCTGTCGCAAAAAAATATATGCACCCAGAAGAAATTGAGCTACATTCACGAAATTTGTATGCATGTAGTGTATATGAAAATAAACAAATGATTAAAAATTCAGAACAAAATATCATTTTTTTGCGGTTACAGCTTGCAAAAGGTTAAAAATCATTAAGTAGTAAAGCCACCTCTGGCAGCTATACAAGCCGAAATTCGGCGTGGCATCGATTCAATTAGATCACTTATGACCCCCTGTGGAAGATCCTGCCATAGTCTTTGCATCTGCGCAGTTAATTCTCCTGTATCTCAGGACGGCTGCAGTTGCCTTCCCAGCGCGTCCAGACATGCTCTATTGGCGAAAGATCTGGTGACCTGGCAGGCCATGGTAGGACGTCATATCCTTGAAGACATTGTTGGGAGAGTCGCGCAGTATGTGGACGAGCATTATCCTGTTGATAAATTGGGGCGACTTGATAGCATGGGTAGCACAATCGGCGTTAAAATATCGTCCACGTATCTGCGAGCTGTCAAAGTGCCTTGAAGGACCACTAAAGATGATCGTGTGTCCCAAGAAATTGCTCCCCACACTGTCACACCTTGTGAAATTGCTGTATGCCGCTCGACAATAAATGCCGGATCGGACCGCTGGCCGGTGCGCCTCCAGACACGTGTGCGGTGGTCATCAGCACTGAGACTGAATCAGGATTCATCACTGAAGATGACACGTCTCCAGTCTGTCACACTCAAGTTGCCCGAGGTCGGCAAAAATCCAGTCGACACTGCCTATGATGTGGGGTCAGTGGTAAGCGTCTTAGCGGACGTCGGCTCCTCAAGCCAACTTCGGTCAGTCTTCTTCTTATGGTTTCTCTTGATGGCACTGGATGTCTGGAAGGAGGTAAGTGGCGTTGAATCGATGCTAGCGACGTTGTTGGTGCCGAAGTGGCCACTCTTCTGATTGCACGATCCTCGCGATCATTTGTGTTCCTGGGACGTCCTGACCCTCCGCGACGGTACACTCTACCTTCTGTGATCCACTGTTGCCAACACCGAGCAACTACCATATCGCTCCGATCGAGGTGGCGGCCGATACGTCTATTCGACCAACCTGCTTCTCTGAGGCCTATTATACGGCCCCTATCAAAGTCCGTCAGCTGCTCGTACTGCCGCCGGTTACGTCTTAGAGGCATCCTACGTCTCAATATCGTCTATCAAAGTCATCAGATTCGTTTGGATAGCCGTACGGCGCTCGTACTCATGCTTTTAAACTCTCCCAGTTGCGCAACTAATATGCGTTAGCGTTGTCTCATTGGCTTCGAAATTTTAATCATTTGCATATCTCTTACCAGACTACATTCTTGCCGAGTTTCGTGATTGTTGATTTCTTCTGGGTGCATATATTTTTTGCGACAGAGTGTATTTATTAATTAAGCTTGAATTGCATTAAGTCGCTAATTTTATATTTTTGAGATTGTTTTTCATTTCTCTAAATACTCCAAGCAGTAGCTCACTTGTTACATCTCTTAAACTGAGTATTTCAGTTCTTATTTTTTGCTACTTATTAAGTTGCACGCACAAAGTTCTGAAGTGTTTATTTTATTACTTCTAAGAAAGTACAAAACTCAATTTACTCACAAATTAAGTTAAGCATATGTTACTTTGATTATACAATAAAATCATTGTTATCTTATATAGCAGTAGGCTTATTATAAGGAAATGTTTACATACATAAATAGCGCATGTGCATTACACTCGTTAAATTCCTATCTTTGATTGTTTTAAATATTAATTGTGACTTAAAATGTGTTAATTATTTTTAAACACCTTTGAAATAAGCCGCAATAATATATTTTTTTATTTGATAAGTAAATCTTAAAAAGTGTGTTTATATTGTAATCCTATTACCCCCCACTCACACAAATTGTTTTCAATTAGACTGTAAAATAAAAAAAAGGTTGAAAATTGCCGTACTTGGAAAAAGTATTTATTTTCTCTACTTTCTGGTTTTTAAGCTGGCAAGTTTAAAGAAATTTATTTTACAATACTTCGACATAAAAAAAACCATTCATACAATAAAATTTATTGGATAAAACAGAATTATATATAGAAAGTTTTGAAATTAAAAAGGATATTTGTATAGTTTGAGTTCATTTAGTCACAGACTTTTAAGGATATGCTGTATAAAAAAATGCCTTTTTTATATAGCAAAGATGACTAATCTGAGAAATCAGCAACCTATAAAAAGTGAGAAACGATTGCATAATTAAATTGAATATAATTACAGATAGTCAAAGAAAATTTCCTGCAATTTTACTGTGAATAAATAAAAATCTGTTTAATGTAATAAATTTTTCTTTATTTAAATACAGTTTTTGAGACAGACTAGAACACTGTGGCTTATTTAATCTGAAAAACCAACAACTTATAAAAGTGGGAAATAATTGAATCATTCTTGATAGGCTGTGTTCTTTACTACATACAGTTAACAAATAATCCCTCCTCCCTTCTTAACTGGTTTGCCCGTGCACCGTACGGGCCACCAAAAGCTGTTCAGAATCGGTTTACCCGTACTCTGTAAAGGCTCTAATATTTTCTTCTTTCTATCATTGATTCGCACATATTTTTAATTCTTATTATGATATTATTAATGCTAGTGTTTTTAAAAGATGCAATTTGTCCATAGTACCGAAATACTTCTCATTCGAGATTTTCTTTGGGGGGGAAGGTGGGAATTTTCATGGAAGGCAGGAATTTAGGTCCTTAAAAATTTTCGATAAAGAACACATATTGGCAAGGCAAAATGCATTATTCGTTGCTTGAGAAGAAATGAAAAGGGAAATATTGTCCAAAAAAGACGATATTATCTCTGCCCCCATTGTAATGCAAGACTTAGTATTACACCATGCTTCAAATTGTGTGCGCATATATATGCCCACACACGCACACAAAATCTTCAACCGTTTGAAAAAGAGGTTCAAACATGAAATTTTTTTGTAAGTATGAGAGAAATTATTTTAAGATATATATGAAACACATTCTTCATAGCATGCAGAGTGTACTTATAAAAAGCAAACATTTAGGGTTTTTTGTGTTCCCCAATTATAAAATAAAAAATAGTGTAAAATGTTTAAAATTGAAAATTAAAATAAAATTCCTCCACTTCTCTACATTTTGTTAAATATTATGCTTAGTTATATGCGATAGAAAAAAAATGTGCTCTTTTTTTTTTAGGATTATTTTGGGCAAAAAATAACTGACCGCTTAAAGGGTTGAAAAATTAGCAACAATTTTATTCAGAACTAATCAAAATACATTTATTTGTTACATACTCATACACAAAATTCAATGATTTTATTTTAATGTGTTGTAGTTACTAAGCAACCTAATAAAAGTTCATCGCACCTCGTTTCTAAAGTATTGGATTTTAATTCTCTTCCACATATATAAAGTGTGAATTCAATATTCCGGTGTTGATGAAAGATAAATAGTGGTGGTGTGCATGAAGTAAAGGTACGAAACTAATCTCCATGTAAAATAGAGATTAACACGCAGGTGAATCACTTACGTACACTGATGAGCTTTTAATTATGATGCCTTGTGCAGCTGATTCAAAAGCAATAAGAGAAGGCTGCTGTTAGCATATTTCTAAAACTCTGAAATAACTTATTAATCAATGAAAAAATTGATTTATTAGGAAAGTCTGGCTCTTACCTAGTGTATTTAAGGATTTATTTTAAAACTACTGAAATTAATTTCTGCTTTTTTTGATTTTCTCTACCTGACTCGGAGATAATTTTATTTTGACGTATTTGTGATTTTCTAATCATGAGATATTGTGAGAATCTTTGATATATTTTTTAAAATATATTTGTGTTTTTTTTTAAAATTTAATTACTCTATTTTTTGAGTTATATATACAGAATTTTTTAAAGTTACATTTATTTACGTCTTGTTAAGTTATTGGGGGAGGGAAGTAAAAATATAGCATTCTATATAGTTATTTCAGTGATTTAAAAAAAAACAACAACACACAGTTTTGCTTGTGTTTTTTATAATATTTAAATTGCAATAATAACTATGTTTAGCCAACATATTTGTATATAAAACGTTTTCGAGAGCTAAAATATAAAAGGATTAAATTACTTTATATTTTAGAGTATTCTAGAAAAACTAAACAGGGTTTAAGAGAAACGATTACAAAATAGCTTTGGTGCAATTGTAATATATTCCTTAATTATAAAGAGTGTTTTTTTTCCAGGTATAGAAGTTTAAGTTGGCATTACTTTCCAAGATGGCGACCGATTTAACAGCTGTCAAGTGATTTATTCTCAGTTTGGTTTGGCAATTCATCAAAACGATCATCAAGCAAGGCGTAAATTCGTCGAATGGGCCCAAAACGAGATTGCCGTTGTTCCCGATTTTCATAAGCGAATTTTGTTTAGCGATGAAGCGCACTTCTGGTTGAATGGCTACGTCAACAAACAAAACTGCCGCATTTGGAGTGAAGCTAATCCACAAGTGTATGTCGAAACGCCGTTATATCCAGAAAAACTGACTGTTTGGTGCGCTTTATGGGCTGGTGGAATCCTTCTTCAAAAACGATGAAGGCCACAACGTTACAGTCAATGGTGATCGGTATAGAGCCATGATTACTAACTTTTTCATTCCTGAATTGAACAATCATGATGTCCAGGAGCTGTGGTTCCAACAAGACGGCGCAACATGTCACACAGCTCGTGCCACAATCGATTTATTGAAAGACACGTTGGGTGACCGCCTAATTTCACGTTTTGGACCTGTGAATTGGCCTCCAAGATCTTGTGATTTAACACCGCTAGACTACTTTCTGTGGAGCTATGTAAAGTCATTGGTCTATGCGGATAAGCCACAAACGCTTGACCATTTGGAAGACAACATTCGCCGTGTTATTGCCGATATACGGCCACAAATGTTGGAAAAAGTCATCGAAAATTGGACGTCCAGATTGGACTACATCCGAGCCAGCCGTGGCAGTCCTATGCCAGAAATCATATTTAAAATGTAATGCCACAAGATTACCTTTCGAATAAAAAATTCATGTCAACCGAATAATATATCGTTGTTTTATTGCAATTTAAAGTTCTATACCTCTAAAAAAGAACACCCTTTATATAAAACGTTTTCGAGAGCTAAAATATAAAAGAATTAAATTACTTTATATTTTAGAGTATTCTAGAAAAACTAAACAGGGTTTAAGAGAAACGATTACAAAATAGCTTTGGTGCCCTTGTATTATATATATATATATATATATATATATATATATATATATATATATATATATATATATATATATATATATATACATATATATATACACGAAAGTTTTTAGAGAAGAATAGATTTTATTTATTTCCTCATTTAAAGCGTATTCATTTCTGAAGTTTGAAATTTGTTGACAAAAAGATTTTAATCACATTTAAAAACAATCGTAAGGAATTATACTTAGTTTATTACGTCATTCTTTCAGGCAAAAAATAAGAGATACTTTGTGTGTATCTTTATCATATAATATCATCGGGTATTAGAGATTATAATCAAAATTATTCTGCGGCTATGCACAGATAAAAATATCTTTTAAATTTTAAAAGTCTTAATCATAAGCATTTGAAAATGAAGGATCGATGATAAGTTTTTTGAAATACTGTATTCCCGGAAAATTTCCAGAGATTTTCAAAAGTTTATTTTTTTCTCCAAAATGTATTCAAAAAAGCTCATGTATGTGTAAACAAAATAATTCTTGCATACATAAAATAATAAATAATACGTATATATAATAATTAATTCCGTGCTTACAAAGAAAACTCCTTAAAAGCTTGAGTTTCCTAAAGCGTTATTTAGATAATTAAGAGATATAAAAACTGTTAAGGTATCCGATTACGTTCAGAACCGTGATTTTGCAAAAGCGTATAATAAATGGATAATATTTATGATATTAAGTGTCACTTAGATTAGAAAATGTATTATAAAATTGTCTTAAGAATAGTATTACAATAAAAAAATTAATTAAGTACAATATTTTGACAAAAATGAACATAGAATGACCCATTTTCAAAATATTCTCCTTTTGGGAAAAATGCTTCTATTATAATAATATTTCGCCTGTATATAGCTCAGACTTCTGTACAGAGTCTCAACTAGAATTTTTAAAATACATAGCTTAGAAGTGGGTTTATCCATGTTTTACGACAACAGAGGGGAGAAATGTTAAGAAAAAAACGCCTATAATTATTTTAATTGGTTGTAACTCTGAAAATAATGTGAATTTTTCAAAAATCATAGCTGAGCCTCTGTACAGAGGTCTGAGCTATATACAGGCAAAATATTATTGTAATAGAAGCATTTTTCTCAAAAGGAGAACATTTTGAAAAAATCTCAATTTATTTTTTGCCGAAATATTGTATTTAAATAATTTTTTTTTGTCAAAATGTCCTTAAAACCATTTTATACATGTATTCTAATCTAAGTGACACTAAATATCATGAAAACTATCCATTTATGCGCTTTTTTAAAATCACGGTTCCGAACGTAGTCGGATACCTTAAAGCATTTTTGCTTTAAAACGTGTGGGGCCGTGGTAGCCTGGAAGTCATGGTCACGAACTCGTGACCAGCATCGTCGAGCCTCCGGTTAGAGCCTTGATGTCACGGAAGACACACCGTGAAGAGGGGCTGGTGCACGTTAAATATTTTGGGGTTCAAACTCCTCACGTTGGCGTGGTGTGGATTTGGAGAATGGAGCTCTGCTCAATTGTCGTCCCCCTCTCTTGACGGCGGTACAAATTTACGAGCTCCATTACTAATAGCCCTCGTGTTGATCTGTAGTGTGACCTTAGTAAACAGTCAACCAATCAATTGAATAAGTACAATCAAAAGTCTGTTTTTAAAACCACACACCCATGCATTAAGAACATAAAAATTTAGTAATATATAAAAATAATGAATAAAATAAATCTAGTAATATCCTAAATTTATATTAGTTGGACCATGTGACGTTATTAATTAATAAATTCGAAAGAAAAAATAAAATAATTATTTTTCCTTAATTTCCAAATAAACTATTTCATATCTATAAATATTTTATGCTAATTAAGTGAAAAATATAAAGTGATGAAAAATTAAAAATGGCTTAAAATCGGTCAAAAATCTTAATTTTTTCCATCTGTAACAACATAATGACATAAATATAAAACACACACAAGTAATATAAAAAAAATTAAGTCAATTCCTACTTAGATCAGCAAAGAAAAATGCTATTTTAGTTACTTTTTACTGAACATTTACAATTAATATAAATATGTGTATACATATGACAGAATCACAATATTAAGTGACAAAATAGAAAGTGATTTTCCTTTCTACACAAGGTGTTGTAATATTATTTTTGTTGTGAGGTTTCTATTAATTCATTAATTAAATTTAATTATTCTAATAAAATAGAATAGTAAAAAAGAAATTAAATTCTTCAGAAACTAGGGCATTCCAAGTGGGATTCGAACCCATGACCTTTGGATTAGAAGTCCCACACGCTATCCATTGCGCTACAGGGATACCACGAACAATTTTCCTTTCTGTATATGCTGTTGGACTATTATTTTTATTTGTAACTATTTATTCATTTTTTAGTTTATTTATTAACAAATATATGAAAAAATGTAATAACATCAAGAGTCATTCACTACGAGTTTAAAAAAATGTATTTGAACTTGAATGGATGAATAGAAAGTATTTTATTAACGGTTGAAAATGTGAACAAGATATATATATATATATATATATGGGAGAGAGTGAACTAATGGTAGGAATTGAAAAAAAAATATTCGTATGCTTTTAAATATTCATAAATGCAAATTTTGCAGTATTATTCTTTGTTTAGTTGATTTAAAGACAAACAAGATAAAAAAAGTTTTTGAATATATTACAATACCCATTAAGCACTAAAATACTCAAAATAATAATAAAATAATGCCACAAGTTTCTCTCTAACGTATTAAAAAAATAATAATTTAACCCTTTTTCTCATTGTAAGATTTTCAACAACTTTCCAGCATTCTTTCAAACTCTCTATTAAGGCATTTGATGCCCTCAAATTGTACTTTAATCCACGCAACGCCAAAAGAGCCCATATTTTGTAAATAAATGGGCCGCCTTTAATCAAAGTTACATCTCATTGTAATTTACGACCTCCTCAGCCCGTACATGAAGTAAAGCCGTGTCTTCCCCATGTAATCACAGACCGAAGACCAACTAAATATATCCCGAAAGCATCTGTTGAGGGCCATTCACTGGAGACGAACATCCATTACTCTAATAATCGATCGCGATAATTCTTGCGGTCCGACTGGACACGAAAAATTGTTTTGCCATGTGATTCCGAAAGAAAAAAAATCAAGAAAAAAGATAGACAAACAATTTAATCCTTGCCTAACCCGCAGTGTTCAAAGAGCCATTATCAGATCTGATAATCTTCGCCAATCGCGTGTACCCGTGATTAATGTAAGCGAAGCAATTTTTATCCGTATTCATTGATTCCATGGACTGAGAATCGCGAAAGAGCATCTTTTTTCGGGACTGGGCAGGCAATTTAATTTACTTTTATTCCCAGACTTAAGTGTCCTCCTCCTTTTTTTTTTTCTTTCCACCTTCTACGTCTTTGTAGTAATTTAATAAATCACCAACCGCTTTATAAATGGTTAGTCATCTTAGCCGGTTCCCGTTCGCCCATTTTGTTTTACGCCGTGAGACGCTGAGACTTTGGAAGAGATTGCAATTGCTGATTTGGAATTTGTTTGTGCTGAGAGCGGTACGACATTTTATTTTGTTAGCAGAGAAACGAAATCGATGATGTAGTTTTTATTGTTATTTTTTCAAGGCCTCATCTGTTCTTTAAATGTTTTATTTCAATTGGATGTTTTAGAATCAAGTCTAATGATACGACAATCCTTGTTACACATAATTTAACCCATGCAGTTTCTGATGCAATTAAAACAAATTTAAAGTTTAAAAATAAAAGGAAATGGAGGAAACAATATTAAGACTAATTGATTTCAATGATAAAATAGAGTTATGCTTTTCTAGATATATAATCATTTATATATATTGACTTCTTCTTTATAAATAAGTTATGTTTAAAATTCGAAAATATATCAACTAATAAAAAAACATAAATATTTTAAATTTTAGAAGAAATTTTGGCAAAGTAAAATTATAAAATGAATTGCAT